>JAEIGP010000115.1:6877500-7340000 GCA_018904095.1 Zaprionus ghesquierei | reverse complement strand
GGCTCCCACTGTATGCCACATGTCATTGAAGACAATTATTACCGAAATTGACCACAATGATGTATGCAGTAATAGAGAGTAGGCTCCTGCTGGATTGGGTGGATTGAGAAGGAGGCGGACAGTTGGGGCAGAGGAAACTGGCCAGCGATGTAGCAAACAACACGCAGAGTCCACACGCTGCCACATGCATAATTGAAAAGCAGCCAAACAATGTTGTTGCCACGCATACCCTGTAGCCAGGCTAATGTAGCATACCTGAATGTGATTGAAAATATATTGTAGTAGACTAAACAAGCAGCAAGCAGTTTTAGCTGCTAAATAAACTAAGTTAATATGGCCTATTAAATTTAAAAAAAATAGGTTTAACCTAGTTACTTAAGTTAGTCTCTTAACTAGGGTAACTTGCCCGCGATCAGTGCCTAACTAGGCCGTTTAACGCGTGACTTGCTTGGCTTGCATTGTTGTTAGCGTGTTTGGTTTAGTTGGTTTTAGCCGCTGCGTTGTAGCCATAAATAGTTAATACAATTACCTGACCGCAGCGTTGATAGATTGCCAAGTTACTCGGCCAGGCAAACAATGAGCAGAAGATGCTGCACAGAGCATGCCAAACAATTTAAGCAGTTTATTTCACACAATTTGTATTTACACTGCCCACATATATATCTCTTCTACAGATGTATACTATATTGTAAATAATTAATTATTAAACAGTCTAAAGTAGCCTTGGAACTTTTGCAAAGATAATTTCGGTTATGAAGCATTTTTTGGAGTGTGCCGCGCTGCAGACTCAAGGCGAAAAGTTTGCTAATTAATCATCTCACGTATTATTAAGGCTGCTGCGACCTTCACTCCAAGTGGGAGTATGAGTGGGAGTAGGAATGGAAGAGGGCGGGAGCTGAGTGTACTCAGCTATTCATAACTTGGGACTTCGATAATGACATGCACACTGAGCTGAAGCTGGAGCTGCTGCTGCATTTGCTTGCGTGATTTGCTTGTGGCTTATGCTCGCTTGCTGGAGGATTTGCGCAGAAATAGAAAACTTTTCTATACCATTCAAGCATTGAAAAATGAGGTATACTAAGTGTGTGCAAATGTATGTAAGAGGCAAAAGGAGGCGTGGTAAAACCCACAAAGTAGTAGTAGTAGATATTCTTGTTGAGGATCCCTAGCCGAGTCGATTGAGCCATGTCCGTCTGCCTGTCCGTCTGTCCTTCTGTCCGTCACGCGTCTGTATGAACACACAGATCTCAGCGATTATTAAAGCTAGAGACACCAAATTTGGTCTGAAGGTATATAAATATCACAAGCTCCTGGAGTTTACTTTAAATTTGAGGTGCCACGCCCACCGCCTCTGAAAATTGATTAATATCATTGTCGGGTGCGCTCGACTGTAGCTTTCCTTAGTTGTTGTGGATTATAACTGATGCTATAATAAATTAGTCCTGCATGTGGAAGAAAAAAGTTACAGGAACTCTTTAAATATTTACGGCAAGTTTACTTTTTTTGACAAACTGTTGCATATGCGTGTGCAGGGCGTGGCAATGTAAGCGTGTGTGGCTGCAGCGTGGCCAGCGTGTTGTTCCAGGTGGCAAGGGGAGGTAAGCTTAATTGCAAATGCGAGTGCGCACTTTTTCCATTGTGTACCCTTTTTTTTTGTACCCGAGTCGAGGCGCAAAAAAGTGGCCAACGGAAAAGCAATTTTCCCCAAAGTCAACACCAACAAAAAAGCCATCAACTGCAATGGAACATGTAGACGAAGCCACAAAAAACAACAAAAAGGAAAAAGAAAAAAGAATCCCAGCAAAACACCCTGTAAAGCACAAAGACTGGGGTACTTTGGCACTTGTTGATTTCGCAGAAAATGCAATCTGAATTTCTGACTTGCTGTGCAGAGGCTACCCGCAGGGGTATTTGGTTGGAGTCAACTTCTTATGCAAAAAGTTTGCCCAGCTTAAAGTTGAACAAATTTATGCAGTTAAATTTCTTGTGCGAACTGGCCGGCAAGCTTGCGGGCAAACTTAGCCCGGCTAGGCGCAGTGAGTCATTATCTAAGTGAACTAACTAATGCAAATGCAATTGCCACTAAACGTAGATTCGAATTAAAGCAGCACTGCCTTCAGGCAAGTCCAGGCAAATACGATGTATGTTGTTCTCTTCCCACTCGCTTTCCCCTTACACATTACGCATACGCCAGCGAGTCCCGTGCAGAATCATCTCGAAATCTAATGAAGTGCGCACTGCGAGGCACAGGCACATCGAGTCAATGAAGTGTGTAATTGTCGCCCCAAGCCAATTTGTAATCCATGTGCAAATGTATGTGGGATGTGTGTGTGTGTGTGCATTGCTCTAATGACGAACGAGTGTTAGCTGCCTTCCCCTACCTCCCTTTGCACTCTCTGCTACGCTGTGACATTGCCAATAAAACTTGTTGTCTGTTGCTGCTTCTTGGAATGAGTTAGCAAAGGCATAACAAAACACTTGAACGTGATGTCATGCAAACTACAACCACGCCCACGCTCAGCTCTTCTGCACTTCTGCTTCAGCCTGCGAAAGTCAAGAGGCAACGACAGCGACAGAAAGTAAACAAACTATGTAGCAACAAGATTAACGCTTCGCTCTGCAACGAACCGAACCGAACCGAAAAACACTTATGAGGGACCATCCCGAAATGTTTGCCTGTCACAAAAGTCAACAGGGATAAGCAACTTTAAAAGCAGGCAGGGATACATACGTGTATTTGTTTGCCCTCCCCCCTCCCCCCCGGCGAAGAAAAGAAACTTTGCTGATAAAGGACAAATTGCGCACGAATTTGTAAGCAACTTCCTTGAAGAAGTGTTGAGGAATGCGCACAATATCCTGACAGCAGCTGTACCAAGTGTGAACTGCTCAGTCAACACATCGGTGTGTGTGTGTGTGTAGCAACTTAACTATTTAACACACACTTAATTAGTAGATATTTTACACGCGGGTAATGTGTGGAAATTTTCCTTAGAAATCTCTGTAAATATTTATGAACATTTTGCACACTTTATAATGCCAAAGATGCTGTTAATATCTCAAAGAAGCGAAGTAACTCAACTCCAAAGTGCAATGTTCAAAGCAAAAACGCGCTCTCGTAATTCCAACATATGTGCGCGTGTCTGTGTGTATCTGTGTGTGTCTTTGTGCCAAGCGGAAAGCAGCGTAATGAAGATATTTTGCAAATATTAATGAACAGTCGAGCTGGAATGGGAACACAAGTTGGCTGTACTGTAGCCGGAATGGCTGGTTTAAGGCTTAATAGAGTTGGGTTCTCATTACGTTCCCTGTGTACGTGACAGCTAAGCTAATTATTATGTCAGAGGGGCGCCTTAAAAGTGCCGAGAGTATGGCTGCGAGGGGGGATTGAAGAGTGCAGAGCAGTGCCAGCGCGTCGCTGGTCGTTGACATGGTTTCATATTATGCAAATTAAATGGCCAAAATGCCGAGCTTAAACCGATTAGCGGCACATACACATCCAGTTAACTTTGACATTCCAACGAGGCCCTTCAATTTTGGCCCAGCGACACAAATCCCACGCCCATTGAGAGTTCACAGTGTTGCAATTTAAAGCCAAATAAAACGTAGTTTGGCATAAATCTCAGCTGAGCTGCGAACAAATTCAACTTATATATACAATTAGGTTGAGCGCGCTGAGAGGATTCCCCCCCAAACTTGGCCAAAAAAACTTTTCAGCTAACTTTGACCACATTGTTTGGCCAACTTGTTGCCGGCGACTTTTATTTCCAGGCACGCTCGCGACCATTAACGAGAGTGCTTGAGAGTGGGATATGGATGAAATGCTTGACATGGGTTGGGAGCAAAGCACTTTAACGTGCGTTATCAACAAATCGAACCGCCATTAAATTACAAGTATATCAAATTCAATATACATATAGATGAGGCGCAACACGATCGCCACGTGGCTGGCTCGTATTTCATTTAATGGCCACGTCTGGAGACTTTGCACGTCCAACAGTTGGGTCACGTGCCATGAGCCCTCTCAGTCTCACTCTCTCACTCTCGCTCTCTCCCTCTCTGATTAGCGCTCGAGTTGGACGCGTTTTTTGGACAATTGAAAGTCGCGTTGTCAAGCTTTCCCGCTGCCTTTGCAAGTGTGGCAAATTAACCTGCAGGGAAAGCTGCAAAAAGAACGAATAAACAAGAGGGAGAACAAGTAAGGAAAGCTATAGTCGAGCACACCTGACAGTAAGATACCATTCGCCAAGTTTCGAAATCTGCACAAGTTCATTTATAACATATAACTTGGAATAGCGTCATCTACATATGAAAACGCTTAATACACGCAAACGAAGCATTTTTTCAGAGGCGGTGGGCGTGGCACCTCAAATTTGAAATAAACTTCAGGAGCTTGTGATGTTTATACACCTTCAGACCAAATTTGGTGTCTCTAGCTTTTATAATAGCTGAGATCTGTGTGTTCATACAGACGCGTGATGGACAGACGGACAGTCAGGCGGACGTGGCTCAATCGACTCGGCTAGTGATCCTGAACAAGAATATCTACACTTTGTGGGTTCTGCCACGCCTTCTTCTGCCTGTTACATACATTTGCACAAACTGAGTATACTCTCTTTGACCACTTTCAATGGTCGAATGGTATAACAAGAGAGATAGAGAGCGAAAGCGAAAGGTCGGCCAGGTACCTTTCCTATTTCTCTTTACTTTGCTTTGTTGATTTGCCTCTTGAAATGCCATTCAACCTTTCACACTGGGCCAAATGAAGAATGCAGTAGCAGTTCGGGCTACTCAAATATTTAAAAACATGCCCCAAGTTATTGTGTGAGAAAAAAAGAGATAGACCAGAGTGAAAGCGAGAAAGAGTCTGTTTTTTGCATAATAATTAAACTGTCAGAAACATAGGTCGCTTTTGTTTGTACACAGCTGGCCGAGAACTTCAAAGCCAACATTTGACCATTTTAAATTGTACACGCCGTGCGGATCTACATTAAATGCTAATTTCCCTCCAGAGAGCGAGGATGAGACCGAAATAGAGCGTTATAGGCGGGGCGACTATGCTCAATCTGAGCAAAAACAATATCCTGTTTAAGGCTTACCAAACGTGCAAACCGCAGGCAGTCAGCATGGCAGCAGGACAACCCGGTCCCCTTATTCAATTTGCCAGCTCTGACGACGGGAAATGAGTTTTGTGCTTCGGTTTGCCGTTCGAAATGCGAGAAATAACGACATGGCAGCTTGAGGCATGCAGCGCGGCGCCTTAAAGCAGGCAACACTTTTTTTTTTTTTGGTGGAAACTTGCCGCCAGCTTAAACTAATGGCGACCATTAATCAAAGAACGTGTGCACACTTAGTTAGCGAACCTTTTTAATACCCTACACATGCGTGGCTCAAGGGGTAGATTGGCTATTCCCCTGTGATTTACCTTTTTCAAAATAGAAGAGAAATAAGATTACAGGATATATTCCAGTTAAGCAACTTCTTGTTGGACAAACTCACTAACTTTTAATGTGCACAACTTGATTAATGTTCACGTCTTTCAATTTTCCCCACTGCCATGCATGGTGCATGCAGCATATATTCAAATGTGTTGGCTACAAACTTTGGCAAACTAAGAATATCTGATGTTTATCGTGCTGTGGGTAATATAACTTTGTTAGGCCTAATGCTAACGCAGCACGATTAATCAGTTGAGCAGCAGAGAAAATGAGATATGAGCAACTCATCACAATCAGTTAGAGCGCCCTTTTCGCTTGACTTGGGTATGCAATCTTTGGCATTGTCACCTCTGGGCTTTGTTTGCACATACCCTACGGCCATAGAGAAGGGTCAAAAAGGGTATACTAAGTTTATGCAAAAGCTGAAAGATTTTACCTAAAATTTAAAAAAAACAAAGGAATTTCTCAAAAATGTTTATTTTACCTAGAATAACAAAATAATAAAAATATATATAAAAATAATATAAAATAGGAATATTATGGATGTTGGGAGTCCCAACTTGGCAAGCTAAGTTCCTGTTAAGGATGTTAAATTGAATTCTATTTTCATATGATTTTTAAACATATTTTTATACATATTTTTTTAGAGAGTTCACAACACTTTGCCATAGTTGCCCGCAGGGTATGTTTCGGTCGGCAGTACAATATTATTGCCCATTTTTTTTTTGTTTTAGCAGCTACCACGCCTACAGCATCTGCATAAATCATTATTTCATTTCTGTGAGCGCCTTTTCTGCATGGCCAAATTCAATTAGTGCACACCGAAAGCGTCGTAGCTCACACACACTGGAAGCGCCGCCCTCACACCCCACACCCCTCTCACCCCTCACAGCTCACAGCTCACACTTTCAATTTGGAGGCTGGCAAGTTCTCAACACTTTTGCCCGAGTACCCCATTATCGGCTTTAATTGAATTGTGGCACATGGCAAAGCGCTTTAAGATGCGCTGCCAAAGCATCAATACCCACTCGACCCACATAGTGGGGCAATTTGCTTGAATTCAGGTGCAAATAGACGGCAGGCTATACGCCTCGACAGTTGGCTCTGCATTTGCTCTCTTATCAGACCGCAGCAGATTGGCATTGTTTATGTCAAAAGCATTTGCTTTGGCCATTCCGTATACCACACTCGCACACTCACACAGACACAACCGGGTACTTACTTTAATGTGTGTGCGTGTGTGTGTTTAAGTCACTTTCACATGCAACGCGTCGCGGCGCCAGTCGACGTTGTCTTAAGCCTTGCGGCTTCTGCCAGCCGTGCTCCGGTCTATGTGTTTGTATTTATCTATATATGCGCGCATGTGTGTGTGTGTGTGTGTGTGTGAAAGTGATATTTATTTGCACATTTCTGGCTGGCGCCAGTGTCTGACACACGCCCGCAAAGCAGACACACACACACAGAGCAGCGCACACACTCGCGTTCTCACTCGTCTTTTTGTGCGAATTTGAATTCGAAATGGCCGGCAGTGGCAAGGAGCGGTTGCCGCAGCGAGCACCGCACTGATGAATGGCCAAAAGCGAACTGAAAACCGATTTGAAAACACGCTGTTGGCTTACATCGTTTGTACTAAGCACGCGCAGGCGCCTCCCATGGCCAAAGAGAGGCTTCAGTCGGGCTTGGGTAGCGTTGGATTGGAGAGTGTGGAAGATGTGGCTGGGCGGTGCTGTAGGGTGTTGTTGGCAGCCTGGCACTTTTAAGGTCTTATGCCGGCAGCAGCAGAAAGTGCAGTTACCTGAGCAATGCTTGCTGTCTGCCAATTGCTGCCCCATATATATTGTTTTCCTTTCATATTCAAACAAACTCTCAACTGTTTCCTTTGCACTCCTTCTGCTTGCCACTCTGCCAAGGAAGGAAGTACCATTGTGTTGTGTGTGTGTGTGCTTTAATGTTACTTTTATGACTCTACCCGGCTTCCGACTGCATGCACTTTTTCCATTAGTCCTCAAAGTGCTTCTCAATTGCGTGTGTATATTCTATTATTTTTTTTTTCGGTCTATAATCGAATAAATGTTTTTACCAACGCCCCGTTGCTCATGCGGTACGCCTCATTGTGCACTCAACCATTTAATTGGCCAACACAATTCAATTATTTATGATTTTGCCAACATACTAGCATACTAGATACATATATAGCCTAGGGTTGAGTTCACAATCAAAATGAAAAATTCATATTTTTAGGTAAACAGGTGTGCGGGTCATATGACAAAGTCGCCGCAAACCTTTGTGGTATTTTGTGTTAAAATATATATTTCATTTTATAAGTATCGAATTCATGTACTTTACATGATAAGGCAATAAAAAAATGCATTCACATTTCTCTGTCAATTCTCAGAAATTCGTTTAGCATGAATATTAGGAAATTCGAGTACCTGGAATTTAGAACTAAAACTGCAGCAGCTTAGCAGAAAGTTTAAGCTGCACATTTGTTTAATTAAACTTGTTTTGCATTCAATAAATTTCTGGTTAAATTTAAAATTTTCCATAGCATACTTTTTTGGGCAAAATTACATAACTATTTTTGTAAGATAATTCATAAAACTGAAGTTTTTCTTCGTTTTAAGAGTTTTGTTTCTATTATTTTTTCCAAGCGCCAAAATTGAAGTTAATTATTTTTAGTTAATATAAAGATGAAAAAAAATATATTTGTTCCTTATTGTGAAATATACTAATATATGAATTAAAAAAAAAAAAGTAAAAAATATTACTTTCGTTCTGAGCAGAAAATTTAAAGTCCAAGATTCAACCAACGTGTTTCTATTATTTTTTCCAAGCGCCAAAATTAACGTTAATTATTTTTAGTTAATATAAAGATGAAAAAAATATATTTGTTCCTTATTGTGAAATATACTAATATATGAATTAAAAAAAATAAAAATTAAAAAATATTACTTTCGTTCTGAGCACAAAATTGAAAGTCCAAGATTCAACCAACGTGTTTCTATTATTTTTTCCAAGCGCCAAAATTGAAGTTAATTATTTTTAGTTAATATAAAGATGGAAAAAAATATATTTGTTCCTTATTGTGAAATATACTAATATAAGAATTAAAAAAAAAAAATTAAAAAATATTACTTTCGTTCTGAGCACAAAATTTAAAGTCCAAGATTCAACCAACGTGTTTCTATTATTTTTTCCAAGCGCCAAAATTGAAGTTAATTATTTTTAGTTAATATAAAGATGAAAAAAATATTTTTGTTCCTTATTGTGAAATATACTAATATATGAATTAAAAAAAAAAATAAAAATTAAAAAATATTACTTTCGTTCTGAGCACAAAATTTAAAGTCCAAGATTCAACCAACGTGTTTCTATTATTTTTTCCAAGCGCCAAAATTGAAGTTAATTATTTTTAGTTAATATAAAGATGAAAAAAATATTTTTGTTCCTCATTGTGAAATATACTAATATATGAATTAAAAAAAAAAATAAAAATTAAAAAATATTACTTTCGTTCTGAGCACAAAATTTAAAGTCCAAGATTTAACCAACGTGTTTCTATTATTTTTTCCAAGCGCCAAAATTGAAGTTAATTATTTTTAGTTAATATACAGATGAAAAAAAATATATTTGTTCCTTATTGTGAAATATACTAATATATGAATTAAAAACAATAAAAATTAAAAAATATTACTTGCGTTCTGAGCACAAAATTTAAAGTCCAAGATTCAACCAACGTGTTTCTATTATTTTTTCCAACAGTGTATATGCTCTGCCGCACACATTCGGTTATTAATTGCTTAAAACATAAAAATATATGTATTTGATTTATTCGATTTTATTCGATATTATTTACCTAACCCATTTCATGCGTTATGCATATTTAAATAGCAAAACATTTGAGAACACTTAAGCTTTGCAGTTGAATAAATTTTGCAGCATATTTGCTATAGATTGTGACACTCATTCATCTTGTTCATTTCATGCACAAACAGTTGAACAAACTCTGCTTATTATTACTCAATTAAATTTGAAAAAAATTTGCCTGAATCAATTGGCAGCTCTATTGTTTATTTCTGGTTTAGTTGCGACAACAACTCGAGCTGAGAACAATACGAATGCAATTAACTTGTTTTGCAATGGCCGCAGACGCACACACGCACACGCACACGCGCGCATTGTTACACGATTTATTGTTTGCTTGCAGCGACTGTGAATTGTGTTCGCAATTGAAATGTCAGCAGGCACAAGGAGCGATAGTTCTGAGAAGAGGCCAGCAGACGGGGCGATCCCTTCGAGCAACTGTAAATTAAAATGTGACACCATTCCATGTGAGCTGCGGCAGCTGGCAGAGCGATTTTGCGTAAACAATTATTGAAAGACACGCAAACGTAAGAGAAACCCGCAAAGGGTGCGATAACTGTTGTGTTGCAGTTGTTGTTGCTGTTGCTGTTGTCGCATGGCTCGTGCGAAAGAGCAAACTATGTAAGCTGTGTCCGGCGATTGCTGCGACACATATATCCGATTGACTGGCGGTTATTTGTTTTGGTAATTGGGGCAGCTGTCATTAGTTGTAATCGAAGCAAATGTCATAAAGGTCGACACGCCCTGTTTAATAGCAGCGCGACACAAAAAACAAGGATGACCCGTTATGTTGTGTAATCTGCTGTCATCATCATTATCATCTTCGTTCTAATCGTCATCATTAGCAACCTTTTTGGATACCACGTACACATAAAATGTGGGGTATATACAGCATCGACAGGTGCCATTTAAGTCGCTATACGAAACATACGAACATCATTATTAACGTCACAGCTGGCAACTAGATTCCAGCGTATTTGGCTTGTCAAATAACCTTTGACCCAGCTAAACTTTTTTGTTTACTCTGTTGTTTTTTGTGTCATTTGTTGACTGGGCGTGCTTAAAAGCTGGCAATAATAACACACGATACACGAACGCTTACTGCAGCCACGGCACATACATACATATACACGAGTGTGTGTGTGTGTGTGTGCCATGCACAGGGGCAAAGAGCCTGCGTTGCCTAACCGACACAGTAGCAGGACATAAAGGCAAAACTCTGCATATTATTGGCCACTCTTGCGAGGCAGCAGGGTGAAGCAAGCGCAGCCTTAAGCTCGAGTCTTCCATTTGACTTCTCTATTTGCACTCGCATCGCACTGTGCATATAGCGAGCGGCATATGTGCTCATCTGCATGTGTGTGTGTGTGTGTACACATGTAGCATGCCTGACTTTGTGTCTCTTTTATTGTGAGTGAGCTCAGCAGAAACGTTGAAGGTAATCAGAGCAACAGGGCTGCAGAGAGCTGACGCCATTGTGAGCAGAGTAGGTAGCGAAGCCTTTGAAGTTTAGTTAAAGATTTACATGAGTGCCTCGACATTATGGTGCTATGAATGCGGCTTGGTCTTTAATTTGCCCATGCAACAAGCAGTTGCTGCATACTACTATACTATATACTTAACTTGGTTATAAGAGAAAAAATCAGAGCCGATAAATGATTCACTTACCAGCCAGTCCCAGTCCCACTGCCAGCCCCAGGCCCTTTGCTGTCGTGTGCTCTGAGTGTGCCATAAGACAAAAAGGACACGTAAATATGCACACGCGACACAAATAAGGTTGAGACGCGACACGAACAACAACAAGCAGCAGCAGCAGAAGATAAGGAGAGAGAGAGAGAGGGGGGATGAGCAGCAACTTATCTCCGACTGTGCACTTCGATGGCTGCCAATAACAAGATGTGTATGCCAAACTGCCAAGGGAGCTTGCGAGTAGCATCCTCTGCTCAAGTGCGCCACAAGCAGCTGCTGAAGAATGCTTGCTGAGAAATTAATTTTAATTAAACTGAAAGTCACTGTGTAAACACAAATACTATACTTAACCGGCAGAGCTCAGGCATAACTTGCCATAAATTCCCTATTTCATTGTGTGAATTCAAATAATTTCGAGTTGAACTTAAAGATGAATGACAGTGGCATAACTTAAACACTGCGATTTCTCTGGCAGTTCAAATTAAATATGCAAATTGTCGTTGGGGCCGGATGGCCTGGTAGGTGGGCAAAAAGACTAAAACTGAGACTGAGACTGGCGCCAAGACCAGAAAAGTTGCCATTTTTCTGTTGATGTATCTTTTGCTCGACTGAATATGATTTTTTATCGATTTTAGCTGTGACTGACGACAGACTAACTTACTGAATGTGACTGCGAATGCGAATGCGAATGCGAACGGAAGAGACAAGACTCAGTGAGAATATGCTACGTATACGCAACGTGGGCTGCGTTGCCATTGCCATCTTAGCAAATTGAATGAAAGATCTGAAGTACACTTCTCCACGCATATTATTGCTGTCAATATAATCTACTATGTATCTATTAAAATCTTCTTCTATCTTCAACTTTATAACGCAAATTTTCTAACGAAATTAATGAGGAAATTTGCCATTGACTCTGCTAATGCATGCCCCACACATCCGAGTGTTTTGACCTGGTTGTAAATATTTATATGCCCACGAAAACGAAACATTTCAAAATTCAACCAAGTAGAAGAGACAAAAAGTGAAAAAGAAACTTGCAGGCTCTCAAGACGAACAACATCAAAGAGTGAGGCCAATACGTAGTAGCGTATTAAATACGTATTATAGCCGCGGTATGCGCATATACATAAATATTTATGTGCTCATAACGGCTATTTAGGATTATCTGCTTGAGGTGAGCTCCTTTTTTCCCTTAAAGCCCACAAGATGGCGTAAATGCGACAAGGAAAATCGTTGAAAAGCAAAAAGCGCCTAAAGCGCTACAGTCCTTATACATGCGTCCTTGTTCGACTACGTAAACGATTTGCTACACCATGTGAAAGCCCTTATATGTTCACATAAGACCTGCAAAGAGTCACACAAATCGTCAAATAGCCCAGAGCAACTGACCAGTCGAGGAGAAAAGTAGCAGGAGGCACGGTGCGAGATACAAACATGAAAAGCTGCTAAGAAAACCCACTGCACTTCGAAGTCGTCAATTCAATTAGATTTCGTTCTCAGAAATTCAATCAATTGTTATTCCAACTCGTAATCGCAACCCACAATACTCTGAAAGCACACTTTTTTTCAGCAGAAATTCATTTTGCCTTATCTTTGTCTGTGGGTGGATGCAGCATATGAAAATCGAACAGAGTCAGTTCACTTCCTTATAAGTAATTCCCAAATCCGTGAACTGTCATAAGGACACTCCGAGTAAATTCGAGTGGTTGTGGAATTTCTGTTGAATTTTCATTACAAAATATTTCTATAAAAATAACTTTGTTAGGGTATTTGCACTTTGGCATTGCATGGTGCATTTTCCCACCCGCATTGGTGTCATTCCGACAAGAAGAGAAACACACAAAAACGAGAATGACAGTGCGTTGCGAGTATTTGCATAAAATTATGCAACAGGCTCACAAGAGCGTAAAGAGCACGCCAACTGTTCTGCAAACGTGCCAAGCATTTTCCAATTTAAAAGGCCAAAATGAACAGAAACAAGTAAGGAAAGCTGCAGTCCGACAGTGAGATACCATTCGCCCAGTTTCGAAAGAAATTATCACACTTTTATTTCCTCTGCACAAGTTCATATGCCACCTATTGTTTAAATTAGATCAATCTTTGAATAGCGCTGTCTACATATCAAAACGACACAGCAATCAGCTTTACACACGATACGGCTGAATCGAAGCAACGCATATATTATAAATCTATATGTGTGTTAAAGCAAAACGTTGAAACTTTAATACTTTCGTCACAAAGCTAACTCAAACATTTATTAATCAATTTTCAGAGGCGGTGGGCGTGGCTCCTCAAATTTGAAGTAAACTCCTGGAGCTTGTGATGTTTATACACCTTCAAACCAAATTTGGTGTCTCTAGCTTGAATAATAGCTGAGATCTAGACGTTCAAACGGACAGACGGATAGACGGACAGACAGACGGACATGGCTCAATCGACTCGGCTAGTGATCCTGAACAAGAATATATATACTTTGTGGGGTCTGCCACGCCTCCTTCTGCCTGTTACATACATTTACACAAACTTAGTATACCCCATTTTTGAGCATTTTCCATGGTCGAGTGGTATAAAAAGGTTGCAGGAATCACTGGACCTCCCCACTTAATTATTCAACGAAGGGTTTTATTTTCAATTTGCTGCAATTAGCGATTTATTAAATTATTCAAAAAGAAGAGTACAAAAACTTAAAAAAAAATCATTTGTTTCTGCTAATTACATAGTTTTTCATCTTTTTAAGAGTTTGTGTTTTCGTTTTGCTTTATTTTAAACAATTTGTTGTTGTATTTGCTTAGAGAGTTGCAATTAACTAAAAGAAATTTTGAGTGGTAAATTTGAATAGCAGGCCTAAGGCGCAATGTCCTGTGTTTTTATGGCAAATTTTGCCAAAATTTTATAAAAGCTCTAAATGGGTTTACAATTCCAGCTTGTTCAATCTGCGTCTCCCCCTCAAGCAAAATGTGCTAAATTCTTTAAATTTTGTTGTTGCTGTTTCTTTCTGTTGTTTCTGTGTGTGATTACACATGTTATTCACATGCAACCGCATAGGTATTTAAATTGAACGAGTCTCTCTCTTAAAGGTTTTTAGTTAATTGGGTTGATTGATTGGTTGGTTGGTAGGTTGGTTCCATGCTATACAAAAATCATATCCAGTAAACTAAAATTACGTACGTACAAAATATTCATTTTACAAACTAATATCAAAGTTTAGTTATCAACAGTTTAATTTGTGACCGTCGCATGCAGCATGCGCGTGCCTTTGCCCTCTGTATAAATATATAGTACTATACAGAATAATGTATATCGTATTATACTATTTCTATATTTCCTATATCTGTTGCATGGATATTTCCCGTTCTCCTTTTTCGCTTTGTGTATTTGTGGTCTATGCTTCGGTTGTTACGTTATGGCTTTAAACTTCAATTAGGTTTCTATTGTTATATATTTTATACATTATTATTATTTATTATCTGCTGTCTGTGGTTTCTGCTAACTTACTTGCAATCAATGACTTTGTATGCATTACGCGTTTATCACAATTTCATTTGTTAATTTCCATGTTTGTTTGTTTCCTTTTTTTTTCAAATCGCTGTCGATTGTAAACTCTGCACGCTGCACTAATCAAATTTGCGACTTATTCCAGTGCGAATTATGTGAGTTTCGTTCTGTGGTTTGTGTGTTGATTTGGTTGTGTTTTTTGTTTTCTTTTTTTTTTCAATGCTATTGTCAACTATTTTTAAATAAATTATAAGAAATGTATGAATGATAATCAGGCTTTCGGTTGTACGGTTAGAAACTTCATGGTCTATACATATGTACATGTATATGTTTGTTTAAATTAAATTATATCCTTGTTTTATACTTTGCGTGAACTCAAACAATGCTGGCAAATCATAAGTAGAAAACTATATCAATTTGCAGTTTACAGCAATGATGTCAAATTTGACTGTTGTTCTTCATGCTGCCATCCACAGTGGCAACAGCCGCTGGTGTTGCCGAAGCTGTTGTTGCTTCTGACCTGGACGGTGCTGGTGACGGCTGAGGTGCTGCAGGTTTGCCTGCATTTAGCTTCGCCTTCACTTTCAGCAACAGTGCCTCAAATGAATCCTCCTGAGCTGGCGCAGCCTGTGCTGCCTTAGGATACACGTACGATTGTAAGTTATTAATGCCGGCATTGTCTGCAATATAAAAGGAGTAATTAGTTTATATTCATCTTTAATTTGCAATTTAAATGACAACATACCCAAATCGGCGTAGGAGGCGCGACAGAATGCACGTCTACCACCGAAGCTGATATCGTACATGTTGATTTGCTCATCCCTAGGACTCGAATCAATGGCTGTGAATGCGTCCTGCGCACATTCAAAGGTCACAAAGCCATACTTCATGCTATTCAAAGAAAAAACAATGTGGAATTAAATCACACGCCTCAGTTACTCTTGTACGCCGAATGAACTTACCCATTCTCTTTATAGTGTATTGTTATGTTTTTGATGCTGCCGTAGCGTAAAAATTTACGACGTAGCATCTCCTTGGTGGTTTCTTGCTCAATTCTGCCAACATAAACGATGCGACGTTCCTCTACAGCAGGCTGCGATACATTGCGATCCACAAATCCGCGTCGGTTGTTGCTGTTCTTGTTATTATTGCCATAACGTGTGGCTGATGTGGAGCGCGAACGCGAACGCCGAAGCGGACTACGACTTCGCTCACGATCACTGTAGTCTGATCTTGAGGTAGAACGATTGACACGATTAGCATTTTTTGAACGACGCTTGTTATAGCTTGTACGACGCTGTCGTTGCCGTTGCTGCCGCTCATATTTCTCCGTCTCCGAGAAGGACGAGGAACTAACCGAGCTGCGATGACGTCGAGTACTGCGCGAAGAGTACCCACCGCAGCCGATGCTACTGCTGCCTGCTGCCGTCGCGTCCGAATGACGCAGTCTTTCTGTTGAGTTGGAATTGGAGCGCGAACGATATGATGCTATGCTACTGCACGTTGAGGATGACGATGAACTTGAGCTACAGCTGGACACATTTGATACAGAGTCATTAATGCGGCGCTTACGATAGGAACGACGCGTTCTCTCTCGCGACTGACGAGTCGTGGGCAACGTTAACAATGGAAATTCGGGTTGAAGATCAGTTTGGGTACTCATACTGACCATACGCTTGCGAATGCGATTTTTGGCCAGATGCATGATAACCATATCTTCGCCATGTGGCACATTCTTATCTCCCGGCGTCGTTGTTGTTGTCCCCGTTGTAGTACTCGTGCCCAACGCCACGCAATTCGTTTGCCTGACCACCTCACTTTGTATGCTTGCAATTAGCGAGTTTGTCATGTCCTTTCCTGCCTCGCTTCCATTTGAGATATTGTACAGCAGCACCGAGGACTTGAGTAATGAACGCGATGAGGGTGTTGTCTTGTTGTCTCTGAGTGCAATGCTCGCCTGATGCGGTGGTATCGTTATGTCTGTGTTGCAGCTTGTGGAAACAATGATAATCTCTTCATAGTCTGCCCTCAATTTACTATTTGCAGTGGCTTTTCTACTTGCTGGTGCAGCCGCTAACTCCGTCTCCTGCTCAGTCTCCATGCAATAAGTATCTTTAACAATTTCCTTAAGGGGCGGTAGTTTTGTAACGCGTGGCACCTTGGCCGAGACCCGCGAATCAATAATCTTGAGTTGCTGTGCCCGTTTCATCTCCAACATGCGTAGCACTTTGTTTTTCGCAGCTGTTATGGGATCTATGACCAGTTCTGCCGGGTTGCTCGCCGGGCACTTCAGACTATTGACAATGTTACTGATGGCAGCCTTATTTGGCGAGGGTTGTGGTTTTGCAACAGGTGTAGGTGGTAACGATTTACTAGCCTCCACTTTGACTTGCTTAACGGGTGTTGGACCAGGTGTAGACGCACTGTTGATCTGTGATTTGGCAGTAATAACTGCTCCGCAGCGTCGCTGTTTGTATTCCTCTAAATTGAGTTTACGCTTTGGTGCCGGTGTAGGTGCTGCAGTGTTGGGCGTGACAGCGGCCGCATTGCGTTCATGTTTAAGCAGCGCCAGATTCTTTCCACCCAAACCAAGGCCTGTGTTAATGGACAGCGGCTCTGACGCCTTAAGCTGCTTTCCAGCTGTGGATTTTATAGCCTCTTGAATTTTCTTGGCTGCTACCTTGGACTTGTTGACCGTAACAGCACTAGCTGCTTTAACGCCTACTTTGCGTTTGAGAAAATCGCACTGCTTCTTGTTGGGCACCAGGCAAATGTTGTTGTTTGCCTTTGGCTTCACTGCATTGACTCCTGCTGTCGTTGCTGGTGCTTCTGTAGGTTTCGCAACAGCTGTAGGAGCTGAGACACTCGTAGCTTTAGTTGCGATTGTAACAGTGCCCGTCGCTGACTTTTGCTATGTGAAGACATCGTTTTGAAGAATGAATAACATGCTTCAAAGTTTTCACTTGTTTGTACTCACCTCAGCAGCGATTATCCGTTTGGTTTGTTTGGGACACCATGACGGATCAGCCTTAACATTGTCCACATAGCATAAATCATCTGTGACAGCAGTTTCATCAACCAGTCCTGCCGAATACATTGATTCGTCCACATCGATTATATCAACAGTCTCCACATCGATAATGGAATCCGAGTCATAATCAGAATCACGACTCTTGGATGATATAACTACAGGCTTAGGTAAAAGCGCAGCTTTTGCTGATCCTTCAATGTTAATAGTTGGCATTATTTTTGTAGGTTTGGATATTGGAGCAATTGGTTGTTTCATGGGCTGTACAGGAAGCGATTCCTTTGCACGCAGCGTATTTAAATTGTCCGTAAAATCATCTTTCGTGATAAAGTCAGCCAAATCGAAGTTATTAACATCAATATTTAATCCAAAAGCATCCGCATCTGAGGCAACGGTGTTTGTGCTCAGCGTGCGATTTTTACGATCCTCCTGCAGTGTTAGGGCATCCGCACTCACAAGGCTATCATCTACAGCTCGTTCTCTGTTTGTTGCTGTATCTTCATCAACGTCATCATCGTAGTCACTTGAGTGCGACTCATAGTCCCCAATCGAGGAGCTATCGGTGCGAGTGCGAAAGGTTGAATTACTGCACTGGCTATGTCTGCCATCCTCATCATTCTCTAATCGTCCGCCTTCGTCCTCTTCATCTTCATCTGAATCGATCAGTCCTCGTAACTGAAGCTGTTGTTCACAGACCTCGACCTCGCTATCTGTAATTGCTCTATAAATCTGCCCATTGAGCGCTTGGGCATCATCGCTAAGGTGCTGATCCACAAAATCGCTGTAGATAAGCTGCATACACAAAGCAATCAAGAAATTATGTCAAATTTATCTGCACTTTAGGTTTAGTTTTTAAAAAACTTACCAAGTTTTTACTGTTTTGTATTTGCTCCTCTGCTTCCTTTTGGCTAAGCAGTGTATCGTCTGTGGACGCAATGGGCAAAATGCCATTTAATGTATCTGTGAGTTGTAAACTGTGTGGAAAAAAGACAACAAATTGTAAGTAATTTAAGCATTCATTTCATTAGCAACAAATACATACTCATCATCTGTGGTGGACCAAAAGTTTGAATCCGGATCATATTTGACAAAGTTCCCCTCGAAGGGGTCCTCGTGAAACACATTCAGCATACGTGAATCCATAATCTTTAGCTATGTGCGTGCAGTATGCAAATCTGTAATTTAGTGAAATGTTAAAAATTTTAATTTATATTTAAAAAAGGAACATAGGGGATTTGTTTAGATTGTTATAATTACAAAGAAGGGAATCAGAGTAGGCTTTTTCTAAATCTTTTTTTCCGTCTAAACAAAATTTACTTCAATCATAACAGTCTTTGCTTGAACATCTCTACAGAAAGAATCAAAGGTATTTAATCACAGAAGCCAAATTGCTTTGCTCGAAAAACGTACAGTTTCAAAGTTTTTCACCCGATTTAAAAATTGTTTAAAGAAAGTTAAAATGCCCAAAAAGGTTATTACTCGACGCCAGCGTAAAGCGGCAGAGGCCAAACGCAAGTTGAATGAGCGAGAGCTTCAAAATCCTCATGATAATCAAAAAAGTAATGTGATCCCGACTGCCTTAAATGCTCTAGACGATCAGCCATCATGCAGTGGCATTCAAACTAAGTCTTCGTCTGTAGCAATTGGATTGGACAAGCCAAATAGCAATAGCACGAGTATGAAAAATCCTGAAACAGAGGTGGAAAAACCTCAACTGGGAAAGACGACTGTGACAATAGTTCTTAGCGATAATAAGGTAAAAACGGATAATAAAATTTTACAGAATGAGGACAACGAAAATACTACACCCAAAATGGATGGTGCTCCCGGAAACGTACCACAAGCACCCACACTTCCGTCAACTAGTAAAAAATCATTTAGCAAGGCCCTATCTCGCAGAGCAGCTGCAACTATTACCAAAATTCAGAAGTTATCAAAAGTTTTCAATAAAACTCAAAAATTCAACTATAAGCCGTCCTCTGGAAAGTCTAACGTGGAAAATGGGTTAGCTGCCAGTGAAATGGATAAATTAGCAGTAAATCCCCATAATGAACCAGAAAACGATACGAATAAAACCTGTAACTGCGAGTTTTGCAAAATGTTTCTTAGTCAATTTTTAACGAGCAAGAAACGAACAAATGAAAAAAAAATTACGAAAAATACAGCGAGGCGCCAAGGAAACACGAAGTGTCATTCTGTATCCTCAAAACCAAATGTTACGCCATTGTCGCAACAAACTAAGGAGACATGTGGAGATAATCACGAAAATTCACCGATCGATAAAAAAGAAAAGTGTTTGGAAAAAGATGTCATGAAAAAGATTATTCAGATAAATAATCTATCGCATCGAAAAGAATCGGAAATTTCCGAACCGCCAGATAGTCCACATAACTTAACACTGCAAACAGACCAGTTTCAGGCAAACTACGAATATTATAAACGCAAAATAGGCGCAAATAAATCTAAATGTACTAATTCCTTGGAACACTCATTTAATGCTGAAACAGCAAAACTGCCACAAAAACCATCTTCAACGAAAGCCGATTACCTGAACACTATTCAACAATTTTCTGCAGAACAAGCTGATACCCCACCCATAAAGATCATCGGCAAAACTGGATACTTCGTGTTAACTGGAACCGATGCTCAGTTAGCTGCACAGCTTAACGATTTAGCGGAAAACAACGTTTCCGTTCAAAAGTGCGTGCTGCTTGAGCCTGGCTTAACAGATCATTTGGAAATGCAGCTGGAGGAATTGGACCTTAATCGGGAGCAGATATTACAGCAAATGCATGATAAGCACAACATTTTGGAAGCCCGACGTAAGAAACGTATTAAGAAGACAAGAAAGTTCCACTAAATACAAATCTAAAATTTAACCAACACTCATATATCACTTAACTATCTATTTTATGCAATAAAAATGTGCTTAAAATCGCACAATTGTTTAAATACAATATTAACTTTCACCCAAGAATAACAAAATCAAGTCTGATATTTGTTTTTAACCACGTGCATTTTCTCTCTTCAAATCGATACTTTTTGAATTTGGCGCGAAGAGTTTTAGCGAATTGGCAACGCTAGAAGTGCACCCAAACGTAGTACAAAAAGAGACGGCAGAAAGCAGCGTGGCACGTTTTTAACCGAGCAACATGCTGTTGTTTTCTTTATATACCATGCCGCATTCCAGGTGCCGCTAAGACCTTCCAATCAATGTCTCTCTATTTTAATGGCAAGAAAACGACGATAAACGAGATTTTATATTAGAAATAGCGCAAGAAAAATAATCGCTGTCATCGCAAAAACAATAACAACAAACACCGAACATGTGCACATACACACAAAGATGCGCTCACACACAGCGCACGCAGGCACGCGACCACGTGTGTGTGAGTGCCGCCGCCGCACCATGTGCTTTTTTGTTAATCATATTTCTGTATATATACGTACATATGTATGTATATAACTGTTTGCGAATGCTTAACAACAATCTATTCGTTTTTTTATTCAACTCTACTATCACATTTCACACACACGCACAGGTTGTACACGCACACAAAATTTTGTTTAGAAAGCTGCTTCATGGTAATTTTGCAGGGGAAGGCAACGAAATGTGAGCCCAAAATCGCCAACTGTTTCTTGCGAATTTAAAGTGTATAGCAGCTTGTATATCAACGGCACTTGCTGGCGGGACGAACACCTGTCAACCGGACACAGGCTAAGGCTTAAACAAACAATGGCATTACCTTAAGAGGTCTGCACAACACTCTAGTTTAAATGTTTGTTAAGTTAGTCTTTATTTAAATGGACAAAAATGTTGTTGCCGTCGTCTGTTTGTTCGTTTTAACCTCACATGTTGAGCGCCGCGACTGCAACGCCAACGCACAATGTTTAAAATTTTTAATATTTCACGACGGCAAAATGTTTATTGTTTAGTTTATTTATTTATGGTTAAGAAGATTTTTGATGAACACTAAATTGATTTAATGGGAGTTTTATCTAATAATTTTATGAATCACATTGCCGAAATGTGTTCACGTGGACGCGAACCGCGGGGAACAAATTTATTTGTAGAATGTGACCGTTGTCGCTGCTTTTCATTACAGCTGTTTAATTAACAGAATACATAACAGCAACATAGATATTAACAGTGGGTATGTTTTTGGTTGAAAAGCAACGAGAAAGGGAAGTGATGGGAGACAAGGGATGACACATCTTGCTAAAACGAATTCCAATCATGTTAAACTTTGCGAAATATTTAAACTTAACAGTAGCTTCCAGCCAGATATGGTGGTGCTTCAAATTCAATGTAATAAGTGCACGTATACACAGACTTGAAACGACACATATCGATTGTTTTCGATATCACATAAATTTAAGTAAAAAACGTTACACTCATAGACGAAATACTGAGTGTTTGCGTCAATGGTTACATTCGACAAAAGACCAAGGAAATAAGCCAAATTCAATTTGACAAATTTACAAGTAAACAACAGATTTATTGGTATGTACTTTATTTGTGCACCCCTTTAGCAACCATAGATATAGAGCCAGGACGCTTGGTTATATACGTTTTAAATTAGATGTTGAGACTCCTGCTTGAGCCGCACAATTCATTAAAAATGTGACCAAAGCAACTACATTTTAGCGAGTAAATTAGCACAATTCGAAAAAGTACAATACATTATGTGTAATATATATAAAAAGGGTACGATTACATTTGCTGCGTGTGATTACGAAAATGCGGAAGATAGATAAATATTTAACGACGCTTAACGCTAGTCCATTCTCCATCATCGCCAGACTTGTTTTCTGTCAAAAAAATAAAATATAAATATCGATATTGAACCACAAATATGGCACTTCAAAACTTACCCTTGTCTTGTGGCTGTTCGCGTTTAGTTGCAGGTTTCTCATCACGTGGAGGAGCGGTACGCCAGTTACCTCCACCTCCGCCACCACCAGAACCGCCTTCCTTAGGTCCAGCACCAGCACCGCGCACATCGCGTCTGTCTCCGGCAGGACGACGATTGTCGCGATCGCTTTGACGGGGTGCATCGCGCCAGTTGCTGCCTGTGTCACGCTGTTGCTGCTCGTCACGACGGAATCCACGATCGTCATCGCGACGTGGGCCATCGTTACGACGGAAGGAGTCACGATCACGGTCGCGATCACCTCCAAGACGGTCGTTGCCGCGTTCTCCGCCACGTCGCCACTTGTCATCACGTCCAGCGCCTGCACCACGGTCAGAACGCTCGCCACGATCGGCACGTTCTCCACGGTCAGAACGTTCTCCACGGTCAGAACGCTCTCCACGATCAGAACGCTCCCCACGATCAGAACGCTCTCCACGATCAGGACGTTCTCCACGATCGGAACGTTCTCCACGGTCAGCACGTTCTCCACGCTGGGAGTCCGGTTCGCGTCGCACACGCCATGAAGAGTCACCGTCGTTGTCCTTGCGCTGCTCAGTACGATCAGCACGCTCAGGGCGGTCATTACGATCATTGCGCTCGTTACGATCATTACGCTCATTGCGATCGTTGCGGTCATTTCGATCAGTAGGAGCATTACGACGCCACTCGCTGGCGCCACCGGCGGGTGCTGCATTTTGTCTCTCCGCACGGTCGCCACGTGGACGCCAGACATCGCGTTCCTTCTCACTGCGCTCACGTTCGACGGCAACCTCACGGGCAAGACGTTCACGATCTTCCTGGATTTTGCGTTCGGCTTCTTCCTCCTTGGCACGTTGTTTCTCATACTGCTGGCGACGTTTTTCATCCTCAGCTTCGCGCTCCAAACGGCGAGCCTCGGCTGCAGCACGCTCCTCCGCTTCACGGGCATGACGTATCTCCTCCTCCTTGCGGAAGCGTTCTTCTTCCTTAGCGCGCAAGAATGCTTGACGGCGTTCCTCGCGACGACGAATGACACGATCAGCAAGACGCTTCTTGCGCTCTTCGGCCAACGCAATTTCGAACTTCTTCAACTTTTCTACATACAGCGAAGCACGTTCTTTCTTAAGATCCTCAAGATACTCATCGCGATCGGGATACATGCGCTTTAAACGATCTTGCTGACTTACAGCATCCTTCCGCTCGGCAATTGCATTTTCAATGCGAGTTTGTTCGGTAGCCTCCCAGAACTCCTTGTCCTTAACGTTCTTCTCTGCCAAATACTTTTCGAAAAGTGGAATCTCTTCAAGACGCTTAGCACGCTCAAAGTAGTCAATTTTCTTCTCTTGTGACTTGAGCTTGGACTGCAACTCCTTGCGTTCGCGCTGCAGCTCCTCACTCTCACGCATAGCGATTTGTTCCGCATCGAGTTTTTTGATACCCTCCTCGTCCAATTTAGAGAGCATCTTCTTGCCATGGGCAGTTTGCGATATCTGCTGCACCTTCTCCTTCAGGCTCTTTTCCTTTATGGCCTGAATTTCGTTTTCGTGACGCTTGCGCTCACGTTCCTCTTGCTCTTGCTCCAAGCGTTTCTGTTCGGCCAGTTTGGCCTTGCGCGACTCCTCCTCGTGGCGACGGGCCTCCTCTTCTTCGCGAGCATTATTCTGCTTCTCAATGAACTCCTTACGATCCTCAATAATCTTCTGGCGCTGCAAAATGCGTTGATGCTCACGATCCTTGATTTCATGGTAGTGGTGCACCATTTGGGTACGCAACTTGGCTCTTTGATCGCGCTCGCGGTTTGGATAAACAATGGAAACGGCCCGAGTCAATACAGTCGACATATTAACCAGCTGCGAGCGAATTTGCTCCGAAGGCATCGATTGCAGGGTGGGTCCATCGGGACGATACTCGCGCTGACTCTCGGTAAGGTCAGTTCCAAAGTAGATGCTGTTGCGTTGGTGATCAATGCGTATTTGCATATCATTATGACGCACAGACTCGACCACCAACTTTTCCAATTCGAATATGTTGCAGAACGGAGCCAATTCAAGCAGTCTCTTGAACTCAATGCTCTCGTAGACTTGCGAGATTTGACGAATCAGTCGCATGACAGTTACGTCCTTAAGTGACTGAATATACGGGGTCAGGAGAGTGTTCTCCGTTTCACCGCTCTCGATGGTATCCACAATTGACTGAATGCGCTTGCACAGATTCAAAGGGTTGAAATCCACCTCCAGCCAGTTGTACAAGTTGCGGAACTCATCTGACACCAGGTTGGGAACATTCAAACGCACCTAAAAGAAAAACAAACACATAAGTCAATGATTTCTGTTAAGTGTTTAAAATTTCTACTTACAACTTCGCGAATAAGAGACACACGAGTTGGTGGTTGTGGCAGACCCAAGAGTACGGCCAGCTTTTGGGCCTTCTCTAAAGGACTCTTGTCTGCCTCAATAAAACGATCGAATTCTGGATGAGCAGAAGGCAGCGGTATAGAAAGAGTAGCTAAAAGCACGTGAGCCGCCATGCGCTGCAAATCGTCCTTAGTTAGATTCTTCTTAAGCTCTCGCGTCAATTGGAACAGCTTAAGCAAGGCAGCAGCATGGAAGAGCTGATTTCCGGCCTTACTGAAGACCATGGCAAGCTTCTGATAATAATTGGCCATGGTTTTTGGAACAGGAGTCTTCTTGGACATAGCCATTAATCCGTGAATGTCCTCAATAGCCTTATAGGCTTCTTGCCAGAGCTCCATCTGAATAGCCGAATCAAGCAGATACAGCCTAGTGTCCAGGCACAGCTGCTGGGTCTCCACCTTATTAATGGAAACGCCAGTTGTTTGATTGCTGCTCTTGCAGATGTCCTCGAGATGCTTACGCAACTTGTCACACAAACGACGGAACTCGCTCTTGCGGTTGTACTTCAAGCAGAACTGGAAGGCCATACGGGCAATGTCATGATACAGTGCCTCGCAATGAGTATTCACACGCAAAAGCTCCAAGCACTGGCAGTATGACTCCCACAGAAATTTAACCCATGGCAACAGAATTGTGCGGTCAGAACGATCCTGGGCATCCTCACCACAAACAGCACTCATCAGAATACTCTCTGGTGTCGCAATGTTGTCCAGATCATCCAGCTCCAACACGGCAACTGCGGCCGACGATTGCGCCTGAGCTGCCTCAGTATGCTCCTCGGCCATCTTCAAGTAGCCTCTTATAACATTTTCCAGAGAGTTCACATTGACTAACTGAAACATGTTACGGTACTGGAAGAGACCCTCTTTCGCAATATGCGACTTCTTGAGCTCCACGCACAAGTACAGATACTTGAACATGAGCGGTTCAATAACGGTCTCGGAGTAGGCATAGTTCCACCTTTTGTTTCGGAACACCTCCTGCAAAGTGTCCAGGGCACGCAAAGGTTTGCCCACCTCAATAAATTCTACAAAAATAAAAGCGAAAAACAAAAAGACGATTTAAAAAATTGGCATTCACCACGGTACGCGGCCAACAATTGTGGGACTGGCATTTTTGACATTTCCCTTTAGACAGCTCATCCGCTGCCGCATGGAAAATTTTCTTAACTCACCATTGGCTCTTTTCAGAGCATTTTCCGGTCGTTGAGTGTAACGCGCCATGATACCTTGATTGAAATTAAACGCACTGGCACTTTAACTTCTTATTTTAATTATAGTTGGAAAGCTCTGAGGCTTGCTTGCTGAAAATTTATAAAAAATCTTCGGCTCGCCTACGTGTGCGCCTCTGAATTTTATGCGAAATGACCGAGCTGATGTTTGTCAGGGCTGCACGGTAGACGTATCGATGTTTATAATATTTTATCGATACTTTGACAGTTCAACGGGGAACTGCAATTATTGCACATTGTCTTCAATGATTCTTTTTGTTTATTTATAATTTTGAAAATGACAAAGTTTTGGAAAAAATATATACTATGGTTTGCCCAAGAGCACGTTGATTTTCGAGTAGCCGAGTTTGAGTCACTTGTTAAGTTATTTGGTCTACAATTTCAATACCTTTCCGATAACCGCTTGGTAAGCGATAGCCTACTTTATTTAAAAGGGAAAATAATAAACAAATTTTTTACAGAAACCATTTTGGCTTGTAGAATTTCCAAATGATGAAACTGCCTTACAATACGCATCCCGATCTATCGCCCTACGATCTATTATTAAGCTCTATTCACACGGTAGCACAAGTACGGAATTCCATGACCGCTTACGTTCTCACGTGGCCACAAATCATAATTCTCTTAGTGAGTTTTTTAAAGCGGATAGCTTTAAGGTGACAGTGGAGACTTACAACAAGCACATTACTCAGCGGGAAAAAGTCGAGAGGATCGAGACCATGGACTATTTGCCAATTGAAGGAAACGTTAATTTAAAAAATCCACGAGTTGAGTGGTGGTATCTGGAGTTCTGGGGACTTGATCCTACTGCTGTACCTGAAGAGCCTGAAGACTTTCTTTTTGGACGGGTAATGGGTCAAGGGCAACGACATTTGATTAAAGAACTTTCCCTGAAACAACGGAAATTTATTGGCAACACCAGCATGGATGCTCAACTGAGTCTACTTATGGCTAACCAGGCAATGGTATGTGATGGTGACTTGGTCTTTGATCCATTTGTAGGTACTGGCTCCTTGTTAGTTAGTGCTGCTAAATTTGGAGGATATGTGCTAGGTGCCGACATAGATTATATGATGATTCATGCTCGGTGTCGACCTAGCCGCATAACCCAAAAGGTGCGAGAAAAGGATGAGAGCATTCGTGCTAACCTTAAGCAATATGGCTGTGCAGATCGTTACATGGATGTGCTGGTGGCAGATTTTTCGAATCCCCTGTGGCATCCGCGTCTCAGCTTCGATTGCATTATCACTGATCGTAGGTACCACTTCAGCAACTGCAAAAAAATGTTTTATGTCTTATATGCTTGTTTTTATAATTAGCTCCGTACGGTATACGTGAGGCAACGGAAAAGGTGGAGAACAAGTCCAACGCCAAGGCTGACAGCAGAACACCTGATATGGCACATTATCCGTCCACATCACACTATTCACTGCAGAGCTTATACGTAGATCTCCTGCAATTTTCCGCAAAACATTTAAAGCTTGGTGGAAGACTTGTGTGCTGGCTACCATTTCACCGGTAAATATAAAACATTGAATGTGAAATTATTTAATATTAAAAAACATGCATTCATTCAGTGAGGACTACAGTGAGTCTATGCTTCCTCAGCATCCACATCTAAAGTTAGTTGCCAATTCCGAGCAGATTTTAGCCGGAAATACTGCGCGCCGCTTGCTTACCTATGAAAAATATTTGGAGTTCAATGAGGAAGCTCCTTCATCCGCACAGATTCCAGCTGAATGTACACAAGAGTTTAGAGATCGGTACTTCAACACGAACGGAACGCTACAGTCGCGGCAAGAGCGACGAATGCAAAAGGCAGCACAGCGGGAGGAGGGTCGTTTGCAAATGGAACTGCGGGGGAAAATTCCAACCGATGGTCGCGCCAAAAAATGTGACCTAAACAAAGCTCGTTTTGATTAAATAATTTACTAATTATATAATGAACAAAAACGGTGGTACATTTGATTTGAATTGTTTGTTAGTTTGTGACTCGTGCCTGTTGCTGTTCCTTTACATGACACTCGAAGATCTTTGAGAAACTATTTAGTAGTGCTCCAGTTGCCTCTGTAATGCTTATGTTCCGTCCCAGTTGTTCACTTAGAGAAGTTACACCCTTTCCTTCAATCCCGCAGGGCACAATGTGTTCAAACCATTTTAAATCTGTTGAGCAGTTCAGACCGATGCCATGTGTTGTGACATAACGGGAGCCGTGCACTCCAATAGCGCAGATCTTGTTATCGCCAACCCAAATGCCGGTATCCTTTGTGGTGGTAGCATTTGATATTCCCATTTGCCGGCATGTTTCAATCACTGTCTGCTCCAGTGTGTGCACATACCAGCGTATGCTTGGTTTAAACTGTCGCAGGTTAATTATCGGGTAGGCAACAAGCTGACCTGGACCATGAAAAGTTATAAGACCGCCACGATCTGTTCGATGGAAATCGGCTCCCAGTTTACGCAGTCGGTCCTCGTCCTCCTGTGTGTAGCCTTTTGTTCGTATGCCTATGGTGTAGACGGGATCGTGCTCCAAAAGTAGCAAGAAATTTCGGAAATCAACAGCCTCGGCCACATCCTGTTTCGCAAGCTGCTGCTGCAGTCGTAGTCCTGCTGCATAGCTCAAACGTCCGGCTCGTACAACAGTTACTAATGGTTGAATTTTAGGCATTTAAGCGAATAACAATAATAATCTTCAGTTACTATATGCAGAGTTGCCAGGTTAGTTTTTTTTACCTTAATTCCTGAGTGTTTTCAAAGACTAATGCTGTATAAAATTGAAATCAGCGGACGGCAGGAAGCATAGTTAAATTCTTAAATTAAATTTTTTTATTATAATTGTATTTCACTTCTTTTTAAGTTATTCTGCCTTCATTAATAAAACAATCCATCGATAGACCGCATATCGATAGGTAACAAGACATTTTATCTTGAACGGCAAGTATCATTGCCTACTTTTGGGTCTGAGTTTACCGCCAATTTTAGTTCTGCCGCCCCTTAAGTTCATTATATTGGTATAGTTTTCCGTTAAAAACAGCTGTTTTTTGTTCTCAAAAGTTGGCAGCACTGCCTTATTTCAGTGTTGTAAATTGATAAATTCTTCTTCCCGAATGTTCGCAAATGTTGCAAACAAATTCGAGGACATAAAATAGCAAAATGCAAGTGGTTCAAGTTTTATATCAATAAATTTAAATAAGGAATTTAAGTAGTACAGATAGCTATTTTCCACAAAAAAAAGCTTAAACATTTCGATAAAGTCAATACTAAATTGTTTCTTCAGCCCTGTAAACGTATTTGCCGAATGGCATTGGCATTCTTCTTGCCACATACACTCACACACGCAAGCATAATATATTATTTGTGTTAAAAGTTATTGCAAAAAAAAAAAGAATCGTAGGAACGTATTTATTTTAGTGTGTATTGTTTTTAACCACAACTTAAAACAGATAACTGCACCCTGTCAATGGATGGTGTAGAAAATTTAACAAGCAGGCACATGAAATTCTTATAGGACTCAACGTTAGTGCGAGTAAAAAAACGCGCTGGCACTCGCACGGGGCTGCTCCCGTAGTGTTGCGGGATATGTCGGCACGGACACGTCAGGATGAGCGTCTCTGCTCCGGTGGCATGGTCGAGGATGATTCGATTGCCGCCGCGACCTACCATAATTTGCCACCTCATAGTCCGGAGTTAGCAAATTTTTTGGCACATCAACATCAACAACAACAACAGCAACATCATCAACAACACTTGCTGCAGCAACAGGGCCAGGCGGGCCCTTTGATGTGGCCACCACCAGCACATTTGGGTGTTCAGTTTCAACAGCATCATCCCCATCCTCACCCCCACGCACATCATCATCAGCCCCAACCGCAGCCAGCGCAGTCTCCTCATGTCTTTAACGAGTTTCTGTACAACTTGGCTTATTCGGGACCGCCAGGTCAACCGGAAACCTATTCCGTGTTGCCCGTGGGTCATGGGAATTTTCTTAAAGTGTATCACTGCCCCGAAAACGCAGTCAATGACGTGTATGCTCAGCAAGCGGCTGCTGCAGCTGCCAACTACTCTCATATCAATATGGCATCACTGAGTCAGCACCCATCACAGGCTCAAGCGCAGGCACAGGCCCAGGCCCAGGCGCAAGCCCAAGCCCAGGTACAAGTCCAGGCGCAGGCGCAAACAACATCAGTACAGCAAACGCCACCAGTACAACCGCAACTTTATGAACTGTTTGCTACTAACCCGCAGCTTCCACTGCCCGAAATGAATATTGCACTGCAGCAGCAGCAACAACAACAGCAGCAGCAACAACAGCAGCAAAAACAACAACCGCAGCAACAGCAGACGCAGGCGCAACCACAACAGCAGCCGCAGCCAGCACAATTTCATCAGATCGATGACTCCTCGGCTACCGGGATCTCTTCTGGTGTTGCCCCAAGCAACAGCTGCAATATGTTTATTAACAACCTAGTTAACAACTGGTCGCCCAACTTGACAGATGCCAGTTATGTACAATTCGCTGGAGAAACCCCAGAAAGTGTGTGCAACTATAATGAAGGTTCACCGAGACCATCATCAGCTTCAGCTCCAGCACTATCGCCTGTTTCTGTGCCACCTCAACCACTTTCACCGGTTAAGGTGGTGCAGCAACCAGAGTATCAGGCACAGGTGTTACAGACAAAGGCTGTGGAAACTAGCAACAAGGATGTTAACGTTAATCCAACAACAGCAGCAGCAACAAAAACTCCACCGATAGCAGCAGCAGCAGCAACATCTGCAAGCGCCTCTACTATTAAAAAGGCAAACATGGTGCCTGGAATGCCGGAGGGTAAAAAGCGCATTGTTGCCGAAGTTAAACCAATGCCCATGTCCTATTCGGATGTCTTAAGTAAGGGCAGCTCTTTGCGCAATAGTTCTGGATCAACGCTCTCCACTAGTGGCGAAATACGCACAGCCAACAGCTTGGAGAACGGCCACTCCGCACAGCGACGGCAAGGCAAGGAGGATGGAAATGGCAATGGCAACGGAAACGGCAATAGTAACCGCGAAATGCGCTCCAATGCCAAGCGTTCGCCTCTTCACGAGCTCAAGGACTTACCCGGTATGGGAGGAAATGGAATGAGTCATCGGAGTAAAAAGCGTCAGCAATCCAATCAAGGAATATCTCAGAAACAACAGCAACAGCCGTTGTTACAACAACAACAACAGCAGCAACAGTTGCAACAGTTGCAACAACAACAATCGCAAGCATCAGTTAGGTCCAGCAAACCAACCCAGGATAAGAAACGTCCTGCAAATGTAAAACTAAACAGTAACAACAACAGCAATGTAAACGGATACGGAACGAAGACCAGCGATATCAAGGGTAGCAGCAACAACAGCGGCAATGGCAACAGCAACAGCAACAATGCCACAGGCAGTAGCAGCAGCAGTCAAAACTTCTCAACACGCAAATCAAACAATAGCAGCAATCGACACAGTACTAACTCCAACAGCTCCAATACAAACTATTCGAATGGAAATTCCAATAACGCAGCTGGCTCGAACAGCAACAGCAACAGCAACCATCACCACGGCAACAACAGCGGCGGCAGCAACAGCAATGCAAATAGCTCATCGTCAAAACGCTATTCGGCCTCTTCAAATGCGAATTTAAGCTCGAACTCTGGCTCCTATTCGTACTCCTCGAAACGAAATCGTAGCAGTGGATATGGCTCATCCAATTCGCCAGCTCATGCCATTACATCGAATCGCAACTATGAGCTTGCCAAGCGGATACTGCATACATGGTGGATATACACTCTCAAGCTTCTCACCTGGCTATTCTATTTGGTCTATGATATTGTCGTCCTTGGGTGTAGCATGGCATACGAGCGTTTGACAACAGCGTATGTGGCGGGTGTAGCCTATGCCCGTCAGCTGCACAAAGATCTGAAGCAGAACTCTGGTAAACCGAGCATTTGGTGGCGAAACTATTGGCGCCGCTTTGATGCGCGATTCAAGAAAAACTCACGATGGGCATTCTGGCGTCGCTTTTACAAGCGCAAGCCGCCTGAGGCCAGCACCGAATCATTCAAAACAGGTCGCCTGCCGCAGACAGGTGAAGAGGCCATGTACTCGCTACTGAACTGCAAAGGCAAGGATGCCTACAGGTTGGTTTCAATCGCAATATTTGCTTAATATCCTTAACTAATGTTAACTCTTTCGCTTGTTATCTTTAGCATATTGGGTGTGCCACCGGATAGTCCACAGGAGCAGATTCGCAAACATTATAAGAAAATTGCTGTACTCGTACATCCAGACAAGAATAAGCAAGCTGGCGCTGAGGAGGCATTCAAGGTGTTGCAGCGTGCATTTGAGCTGATCGGTGAACCGGTGGGTTTTTTAAATACGTGAAATGCGATAATATATTAATAATTATTTATGCTTTCATAGGAAAATCGCCTTGCTTATGACCAAAGCATTGCCGAAGCGCTGCACGCAGAGAAGGCATGGACAGAGCTGCACGATTTACTCTCGCAATTGCAAACCAAAATGACCGAGGCGGCCAATACTATAAGGTATCCCCAAATACTAGCCAAATTGTCAACAGCCTTTACATAATTCTGTTTACTGTGTTCAATAGATGCAGCACGTGTGCACAGCGTCATCCCCGTAAGCTTACCGAACGTCCTCATTACGCGGCACGGGAGTGCGCTTCTTGTAAGATCCGTCACTCGGCTAAGGATGTAAGTGTTACACCTCAAACGGCTTACCTATATGAATACTAACTTGTTAATTTGATTAGGGCGATATTTGGGCTGAAACAAGTATGCTGGGACTACGATGGAAGTATTTGGCACTAATGGATGGCAAAGTCTATGATATAACTGAGTGGGCTAACTGCCAAAAGGGTGCATTGTCGCATTTGGAACCCAATTCGCATGTGGTACAGTATCGTATTGTGCGTGGCGCTCAGCAACAGCAGCAGCAACAACAACAGCAGCAGCAACAACAGCATCCACATCAGCAGCAACCGCAGTCACATCCACATCATCCTGCTGGCTCGACCACTGGTGTTAGGTAAGTATAGTAAAAAGTAATCCCTGGCTTAGTTTTAATAACTTTTTAATTCTTCTACAGCGAGGCAACCCTACACGAATTCCTGGACAATTTGTACAGTGGTCAGCATCCGGGTGCACCCAATACAACACCCTTTGCCAGTAATGCACGTCGTCGCGCCCGTCGTAACTAAGACCGTTGCTAGGTATAGGCTTAAGTGTTTTTAAAATCTCTTATCTACAAGTTCTAATATGCATAGTGCCGTTGGCTGCTTACTCACATAGATAACCCCTCACGGGCCAACAGCAGCGCAAACATCTCTCACTTTGCACACCCATAAAAAAACACACCCACACACACAACACACTCATAGTAAACCGATTTGGTACTATGTTAGGCCTGTTTGTGGCCAAGATTACTCTATATATAAGTACAATGACAACGGATTGCTGTTCTTCTGATTATTTTTGAGAATTTCTGTTGTACTTGTCCATACATAAGTATAGAAAGCTACAATTGCCTACCACTTAAGTAGTTGTCTTCTGTGTTCTACTTTTACTTTCTGCCTAGCGCTTACGAACAGCTTAACACGCTTAGCTCGTAGCAAGAAAAAAAACCATGCTTAGATTTAAGTTAAAATTATAGACCACAACTGGGTGAATACGTTCCACATGGCGTATCATCTAGTATTATGTAAAATCTAACACATCCGAATTATAAATGTTAATAAAACCATATAGAGAGCCTAACGAAACGATTGTTTAAATGAACTTTTCAACTATATAAAAATATTATAAGTAATCCCAGATTAATCCCATTAAATGATGCGATATTACAAGTATTTTGAGTTACATAAGCGAACTTTGTTTTTTTAGTGTTTTATTGAAAAAATGCTCCACTCCATTTTCGCCTAATTTTCTACACATTATTTTGTTTTTTGTATTTTGTTTTTCTCTGTATAATAGTAATAATAATAATAATTACAATTACATACATAGTGTTTACATACTGCTCCAGATCCACAAAAATGGCTACGACGCATACAAAATGTATTGCAATTGAATACCTATAGAACCTAGTGTTGTGGGACTTAAAGTCTACTTTGTTTTTTGCTTATGCAATCAATTTTTTCGGATTTTTTAGTTGATTTCATCTTAAATATATTGTGTGGGTGTTTCTTGCTGTTGCTCTTGTTGTTGTTGTTGTAGTGTTTTTGTATGCAACAATATCGATTCAAAAACGTTGCATATTTAATAAGTATTTTTCTTGAAGTTTAGCGGCATAATTTATTTGTAATAAATTAATAAAACATGTTGGTAGGTTTTGTTTGCATTTGTTTTTGTTTTCATTTCATTTTTGTTATTTTTGTTTTTAATTCGTGGTCGTTTTTTGTTTTTTGATTGAAACGCAGCACAAATAGTTTTCTTGTAACATATTTGTAGTATTTTGTTGCTTGACTTAAATAGTTGTGACTGTATTTTGTTTTGTGTTTTGTGTTTGCTTTCTCTGCTTGACTCGGCTTAAATTCCTCAACAATTATTGCGACTAATATTAAATTACATACAATTTATTTGTTATTTCAATTTTCGCTTTATACATTTACAAAACTGCCTGACTTATGCTGAACCAACTAATGTTTGCCGTTTATTTGTAGTATATATATATATAGGTATACATATATAAAGATATATACATATGTATATGCATGTATATATATATATGTAAGTATGTATAAATTTAACTCTATGCTTAAATACATAGATTAATTCCTTGCTCACACACAATTAAATTTAATAAGCATTAGGCTCAATAATAAATTGTTTTGTTTTTTCCTCTTTGTTTTTTGTTTTATGTTTTTGTTTTTTGTTTTTGTCTATACAAAGCTTTGTACAACTAAAGTAGTTAAAAAGAGAAAAAAGCAACAAAATATGTATGTATGTATTTCTTGTTGATGCTTCAGCCATGCACATGTACACACATGCCACGCATACGGGTGTGCATGTGTGTGCAGTCGAGTACATGCATACGCACACACATACGCAGTATCGTTATTTGTATTTGCTTCTTCTTATTATTGTTGTTGTTGTTGTTTTGTTTTTAATAATAATTAGTATCAATAACAATGTTTGCGCCTTAGTGATTCCTTTCGATTTCACTAAAGTTATTTCAATGTCAACACAAATTCCGATTTACGCCTATGCGGATGAATGTATGCGTGTGTGGAGAGGGGTGTATGTATATATGTATATGAATGCTCTTTGTATGTGTACTATGTGTTATTGGTGTAGATGTGTGTGTGTGTGTGCCTATGACTCGTGGAGCAAACATTTGCTCCTGCTGGCGCTGCTGTGCTCCTCCTTGCTCTCTTCTAGACCTAAGCTCTGTGTTGGCGCCGACCCGCATTGCCCCGATATTATTTTTGTGTCTTTCGGTGTGTCAGCTCCTGGGCAACATCGTCCAGCAGCCTGGTGGCATAGCCGTTGCCATTGCCATAGCCATTCGTTAGCAGGATGCCATTGGATTTGTGCGCACTTCCGTTGGCTGTGACCGTCGCCGTTTCTGACGCTGTCGCCGCCGCCGCAGCTGGCGTCGCGTTGCCATTGGCCAGCGGCTTGTAACCGTTCTTCAGGCCATTCGCATGGCCATTGGTAAGCGTAGCGCTGCCATTGGCCTTGGACGTGGGCGTTTTCGTTGCTGTTTCCGGCACAGGTTGCGGCATGAACAGATCGTCGTGGGCATTGATGCTCTTGCAGTAGCCGTTGGGCTTGGCATGTCCATTGGCCAGCAGCGCGTTCTTCTTCTGCAAAGCAAAGGAGAGAGAGAGAGAGAGAGAGAGAGAAAGATAGATGAGTTTCAATGCGGGCCAACAAGTCGTATACATGTTGCTCGTATTGCGCATGCGACCCGTTTACGTTTCGATTTCGTATTTTTTTTTCCTCTCTTTTGGTTTATGCGCGTTTCTGTATGCGCCCCACAAAAATAACGAATATTATGCAACAAGACGCCAAGACGCTTTGTCAGCATTTGTTTATTATTTTTATTTTTATTATTATTTTTCTTTCGTTTGTATTTAGTCTCTTTTTCATTCAACTTTCACTTGTGGACCTCTCAATGGATGCTGTGGGTCGTCGCGACGCTTGAAACGATCGTTAAACGACGTCATTTGGCGTTTTTTATGTCGTTTTTTCTTTTGACTTCTTTTTGACTTCGCGGCAAACGGAATTCGGCACCCAATTCCCTGCGTACCGAACTACTTGATGAAATTTCGTTAATGAATTTAGACCACATTGCGATCTGCTGCAGTGCAGAAATCGGAGCGCAGCCAAAAATGTTACCCGTAACTGTAACATTAACCGTAACCTATCATTGCCCGAATCCGAGCCCGATTCGTGTGACCGATGACATAATCTAGCGCTGGCTTCGCTTTTCGTTTTCATTAACCCAAAATTCCAAATGCGGAATCTTTGTTGTGCACACATTTTATGAATGTCATTTTGTGGTTGTCCCAAAAACAACGTGGGAAGCGCTGAACGAGAAGTCGTTCATAAGGTGACGAAAGAAGCACTTGCAGCCGAAAAGTAGCTCATTTCCGGCCACGAATGGGACGGAAGGAAGAGCGGAATGTTGTCTGCACTTACCATAGCGCGGTTCTTGTAGGCTGCCTTGTAGAACTCGTTGAACAGGAAGAAGAACATGACGGCGTGCATGCCGATCCACCAGACAAAAGCTTTGGGGTAATCGCAGTCAATGAAGAGCAATTGGAAGGCGTGCACCATGATCAGAATGAACTGAACCTGTAAAGAGAGGAACGAAGAAGTATTGAAATCAATCCGCTTGCAGTGCAAACAAATCTTTGGCCTACCATTTGCAGAGTTGTCAGGTACTTCTTCCACCACAGATACTTCTGGTACTGTGGGCCCATGGCCGAGAACATGTAGTAGGTGTACATCACAATGTGCACAAAGGTGTTGAGCAGGCCAAAGAAGGTGCTGTGACCACCTGCAGATAGAAGAAACATGGTCAATATTAATGCAAGTTGTAGGAGCTCTGCAAGGGTTACGCACCTGGCGTGAACTTGACGCCGAACCACACGGACAGGGGCATGCAACCATGGTGGATGACGTGCAGCGTTGTCACCTGGCTAGTCTTCTTGCGCAGCACAAAGAAAATCTGCAACAAATAATTATAATTATTTATGCTTTTTTCATTGAGTTTTTTCACTCTTACCGTGTCCATGAACTCGGTGAACTTTGAGAAGTAATACCACCAGCACGCATGCACCATCTGAGCGGCAGCAGCAAAAGTAATCAGGACGGAGAAGAGAGTGTAAAATAGCAATTAGCTTGATAAATCAGTAAAGAGTTGCAATTTCAAGTTCGTGCATACACTTTTGCATACCCTACCCCACTGCAAAAGTTGACGTAGGGTATGCAGGCCGACGCTCTTACATAGTATTTCCATTCACACACGCGCAATTGTTCGCTCATTGTTAATTGAGTCGCTTAAGAACAATATTTAATCATTTAATCAAATTCTTTTCAATTCAATTTAATTCAATTCAAACACATTCATGCTTCATACACATCCAGGGCAAGGAAAGAAAATCAAGTAAGTTCAATTAAGGCTATAAGTAATTGTATTAATTGTCAAAATGCATCAAATAAGAGTAGAAGTTGGGAGAGAGAGAGAGAGAGAGAGTCAGAGGGGGAGTCAAAAAAGAGATACATTCAATTAATCGATTACGATTACAGTTTCCTGACCATTAGCATAGAGTTCTAGAGAAACATTACTTGTTCGGGACTGTATTGATATGTATGTATGTACATATGTTGTTTAGAGGGGGAAGAAAGGGAGAAGATTTGTGATGGATCGGTGCCCAAGAATTCCTACGGTCTGTAAAAGATATCGACAAACAATGGGGTGTCTCATTCGTTTAGTGACAGTTCAGTTATGCAGGGCATACACATGCTTGATATCTGGATTAGATTCAGTTGGGTTAGCATTAGTTGTACTTATAGAAAGAGAGAGTTATTGCTTATGTGACGGTTTCATTGACAGTTCACCCATAAAGTATATATCGATAAGTATGTATGTATTTATAGATGTGTATGTGTAATTTAACCATTCCAGTAACCAATTTTCAGGCATACGCACACACACCAATAGCAAAGCACACAACGAGGCGTGCTCTAGGCTCTTATCAAAGACTAGTTTCTAGTTTCTAGTTTATCGCTATAGTTATTTGTTATCGTTATCGTTATCACTAGCGTTATCAATATCGTTATTAAACGGCTCGTCGTGAGGTTAACACATACCCTTAACGTTCTAGGATTATTACTATAGTCGACTGGCTGACATCGGAAGCTATAATGTCCTGTTAGCCAACCGGAAATTCCTATCTGCAAATGTAGAGTGTGTAAAAATGTTTGGCTTGTTTAGAACAATCGATTGTCGATTTCAAGTCGTGTGTGTATTCGTCGTGTATCGGTTTGCGATTGCGATTATATATATGGTGAGTTTGGTGAGGGCGTTTCTTTTTTGGGATTTTCGCTGGACATCGGGTTTTGCGTAGATTGACAAGTTCTTTCCCATTTTCGGCTGCTTCCCACGATGGCTGTAAAAAATTATGCATGGCATACACACGCGTACACACACAGGCAGACACTAAGAAACACACACACACACACACACACATACACACAGTGCGAGCTGGGTGGTATTTACACAAGTGCACAGATAGATAGATAGAATTGTTGCATTTGCTGTTGTAGTTGTTGTTGTTGTAGGTTAGTAGACAGTGTTTAAATGGTATTAGCTAAAAAGCATCAATTCGATTAATCAAAGCGAGATTTTGTTTGCACAAATTAATCACCAAAAGTATGTACTATATACACAACACTTGGTATATTATGTAGATGAGTACATTAACGGTATATACGATATCCATAGATAATATTTTTATATATGTATATCTGAGGTCACTTAGTTCTAGTTCAAATTATTCGTAACCAGCTACACAGTTTCTCGGCGCGTGTAGTTCATGTTAGAGCTAGAGAGCGTAAAAATAGTATGTATATATATATATATACCCTATATATATATATATTGAAGCATTGCTGGTTAATAGTCAATAATTATGGCTGAGCAGTAAGCGAAAAAATATAATAATAAATAAATAAATAATAATGATAATAATTAGATCAAAATAAGTATATATCTTCTTCTTCTTCATCATCTTTTCAATGCATATGTGCATAACTGCGACTAGGGAGATTGCGTTAGAGCATCGTGAGCTAAAGATCTCTAACTGAACAAACTATTTGAAGGTACTTTCACTTCGCCAGTGAGAACGAAAGTGGGAGAGAGAGAGAGAGAGAGCAAAACGAGACAAAGGGAATTCCTACAGACAATTATACCTATATTGCAGTTATATACGAGACACTTACTCTCTTGGACGTGGGACTATCGGTGTAGTCGACGGGCTGACAGCGGAAGCTGTACGAGCCCCACCAGCCGCCCATTAAACACTAAAAACAAAATCAGATTAATGCCAAAAGTAATAGAAAGAAGGAGAGAGGGAGAGATAGAGAGAGAGAGACAGAGATGAGAAGAGAGAGAACGTAAGAAAAACATAAAATAAAGTGCACATTAAAAGCAGCTCAGTTGCAAGTTGTTATTGCCGGTTGTCAGCGCGCACGTTGTAGTTGCTGTTGTTGCATAGTAGTTGTTGTTGTTTTTTGTTGTTGCTGTTGTTGTTGCCGCCCAATTGATTTCCAGGTGTCAGTTGCAAGCAGCCAAAACGACGACGGGTGACGATGACGAGGACGATGACGACGCCAGCTTTGCGTTGCGTTGCGTTGATGTTGTTGATGTTGATGGGTTTTTGTGTTACTGGGTGACTGTGTGTGTCTCTGTGTCTAGGTGTATGTGTGTGTGTGTGTGTGTTTCCAAGTGTGTGTTGTGTTGTGTGTGGAGAACTTACCTCATAGAAGAGCCACGCGCTAAATACAACCTGTATCGCATTGTAGAAGACCAGCAAGCTCTGTAGATGGAATGGCTTTCGATTCTCCATTAATCGCGGCCCAAGCACCTGTAAAATATATTGCAATAGAAATGTTGAGAAACATCATTAGAAGCACTCCTACATATAGCATATATGCTTAAAGATTATTACTATTTTCATACCATTCGACCATTGAAAATGTTCAAAAATGGGGTATACTAAGTTTTTGCAAATATACAGCTGTGTTCACAAAAATAGCAGTGCAAGAAATGCAATCAAGCAATGCGATTTTTTTCAAGTTCCGTTACGAATATTTCAACTTGTACGCATTGTTATTGTAGAATGGAATGTGTACAAGGAAGAAACGAAAAAATCCCGTTAGATTTGCGAGAATTAAGCAAATGAACAACTCTTTTTGCTAGAAGCATCAGTCTTTGGCTGTTCATTAAAATAGCAGTGCGTATCTTGATAAGCAAAAGAAATTTTTTTAGACTTTTAATTGATAAAAAGTAAGTGGTTTTGTGTTAGTGACTATTATTATATAACATTAGAAAACACTAAAATAAATAAATATTTTTTAACTTAGTGGGCAGGGGCAAACATTGTACTCCTGAAAAAAGAAATAGCATAGAGCGGCTCAGAGGCAGAAGAACTGACTGAGCAACACAAGCCGAGTCGATTAAGCCATGTCCGTCTGTCTGTCCGTCTGTCCGTTTGAACGTCTAGATCTCAGCTGTTACACAAGCTAGAGAACCCAAATTTCACATGAAGGTTTCTGTATACCAAGTAGCTTTGCTTACTTGTTCATTTTGTACGAAATTTCTTATGAAATTCAATAGATTTTCCACATAAATTATTTGTTATTTTCATCTAATCTTGTATTAATTTCCTCCTAATACTTGACTCACATTTGGGACTTTCTTATCGTCGCGTTGATTCGGTTAGTCGTCTGGTATAAAAAAGGCACCCTGATTAGAAATTCATTTTTATGTGGGCGGGTGCGTATGTGAATCATAAATTAAACTTGCTCAACTACCTCACACAAAAATAAAGTAGTAGGAAAAAAAAAACACGCTATCAGTTTCAAAAGGGGCGCACGTCATACGATTTCCGCATAGACATAACTACTTGAGATTAGCTGACTGACTAGCATGCTATATAACCCAAATCTGTAGATTAAGTGGTGGCGAACAGGTGTTTCTCACTTACCTTAACCAGGTAGACGTATGTGGCGCATACGATCACTGTGGGGAAGGGTGATGACATCATGGGCCAATCCTTTGTCCTGGAATCTGTAAAAGCAAGATTTAGGGGTCATAAAATGCATGTTTTTATATGTGTGTGTGTGTGTGCTGTCAATGTCAATGTTGCTTGTTTGTGCAACTGTTGTTGCTACCCCCCAGATCCCATCTCTACTGCCGTTACAAGTACCCAACGTACACGTCGCTGTATCTATTAGATAAAAAAGCAAACGCTCTTATCAACTGCTCAGCATCGTTAGCATTGGACATTGGCCCCGATCTGTCGCACGTTTGGCGCGACGCGGCTATGTCGTCAAGACAATCATTAGCAAAACGTCCTAAAGATAACTGCAATGATCATGGTAATGACTATAGTAATGCCTAACAAACTCCGTTTAAAATACCATAAAAAAATATATTTTTAAATTTATAATAAATATAAAGTTTTTCATATACATCTGGAGCTGCAAATTAGTTGCCTCATTCGGCATTCAGTTTAGCGATAAATGTCATAAAATACGCAAGTTTTGCTGGGCGGCTTAATTCATGCATAACTTATGCAAGCGGCGGCGGCGAGTAAATCACGCGAATTCGCATTGCAAAACAAAAAAAAAAAAAAACATACGAAAATCGATAATAATTATTAAATATCAGCAAAAAAAAAAAAAGATAAAAACAAACCGAACGATAGATAACGAAATGAAGAAAAATATTGATGAGCTGCGGCAACTTGATGAATGGATTATCGAAGAGCGAAATGAATGAAAGCAGAAAGAGGGGGGAAAATACACCGACAAAAAAAGAAAAGAAAAGAAACGAATATTAATTAGGGTTCCGACATTGATTGGAAATACTCGTATATGTGCCAAATGAAAATGTTGCTCAAATTCGATTTCGGATTGCAAAACTGCACGGTGTTATCACATTGGCTAATCGAAATCAGCGCAAAAGAAATTCAAGTGGATTAGAAATCCGTTGAGGGCCCCGTGAAGTGCTCATTAAAGTCTGGGGCAATAAACACAAACTAATCTCGAGACTTTGATTAAAAACTGCTTTCGGTTTTTTTTTTTTTTGGAAATTTTTTTAATTATCAAAAGCAATGTCAGTTGGAACTATCAAAAAATGTACCCAAGTTCAGTGGCAAAATATACCATACAAACAGGGAGTATAATTTAGTACAACAAACTTTTATCGTTAACTTTAGTATCCTAATTATCATGTCTCTCTCTCTCTCTCTCTCTCTCTCTCTCTGGGCTGTCAGTGTAACTGATAGTCCATCCGATACAGCGGGTCGGGCCTCAAGACATTTGATGGCCACTTTACTTCCGATGTAGCCGCAGTAAGTCATGTTGCATGTTCCCCCAAACAACAACAACAAGAAGACAAAACAAATATTCACACTGCGAGAGAGCAGAGAAGCGAACACGCACAGGCAACAACTTGCTATACATACATACATTATGTGCGTCTGTATAGGTGAGTGTAGTGTGTGTATAAAAATATATCGATGTCATGTTGAAACATAAATTTAGCGCGTTTCACGTCGTTCGCGCTTGAAATTGCTAAACATTTGTCAGAGGGGGCAGCCCCCTACCTCCTCCCCCCCAATATAATGGATTGGGTAAATATACACATACATATACTACCTACAAAGTGTGTATATTATGTATTCAGACTGATTAAGGATCAAAACGTGAGAAGCGGCAAGAACTCCAAACACGTTCATTGTGTTAGATTGTTTGGTCAAGATGCGAACTGCTTTACCTGCTGACATTGAAATGGTCATTTACAGGCGACTCCGGCAGCGAGACTGGCTCTCCCTCTATGCACCTCTCTCTTTCATACGCTCGCTCTCGCTGGCAATTAGTGAGCTGGTGTTAAAAATTACTCAATCATTTGCTAAACCTTTGCCGTTTTGCAGAGAAATGTGAGAAAGAAGAGCAACAACACAGCCAAGCGACATCACATCAAGGTTACACAAATTAGCAGGCCTAACCTGCACACACACACACGCACATATGCTTCAGCATATGCATATGTATGTATGCTCCCCCCCACCTCCCACCCCTTTGCAATAGCCCACAAAACTTACCGCCATGTGAGTCCATATATCTGTTTATGCTCTCGATGAATTTCATAATTAAGGCCATTTTGTTGCTGTGTGTGTAGGTGTATGTGTGTAGGTGTGTGTGTGCGAGAGTGAGGTGTATGTGGTGTGTCTGTGTGATTCCTATTTGTTATTAGTTTGCTTCTCTCTGTTGGTGGTTCGTATGTGCCGAGCTGTTCGCTAGCCCAGTTGCATTTAGTGGAATGCAAAACTAGTCAAGCTGCAAAGAGAAAAAAGTACAAAGATGCATCATTAATATAGAAATATAAATAAATATTATAATAATATAATATATACATATGTAAACAGCGCAGCTTTTCTTAGTTGTAATTTTAGCGCATTTAGAAGAGCGCGTAAATATTACGCGCACATTTCTCAATCGGCTGTAGCTAAGCTCTACTGCAGCTATATTTAAACATTCAGAGAGAGAGAGAGAGAGAGCGGGAGGGAGAGAGCGAGAGAGAGGTAGCGGGAGTGTCGTATTAGGAGCACGTGACTTGTGCAATATTTATTTATATTTATTTAATTTTTTATTTCACAGCTTTTCCATTACAATTTATGCGATTCGTTTTATCGTGCGCGCGCGTTATCAACGCCCAAATAAGCGCATAAAATATCGAAATATATATAAGTAACATACACATATATGTATATAAAAGCGTATGTTTCTAGGTACCACCACCAGGCAGTGGTGTGGCTATGCCATAAAACTGGGTTAATAAACTGAAGCCCGAAAACAGCGAGTCAGCATTTCGACGGCATATTTACATGTTGTTTATAAATTTGATGTACTCGTTTTCGCTCTAGTGTTGCTTTTTTGCCGATAAGCGCAGACTTTGAGCTCCGGCAAACTAAATTGATATGATATGGGGCTGCAATCAAGCGCGCAAGATAAGCAATGAATCGATATACACCCAAATTGTACTAGATATGACCCCAGCAGCAATGGGCATAGTGTACCTAGCGGCGTATGAGTAATATTGCAAGCGTGCATAAGTAAATAAACTGTGTAGGACTCGTGGCATGTGCAAAGTACAAGCAAAAGGTTCAAGGACAAAAACACACGCATACACACACACACACGAGCACGCACACACGTGTGGAGCACTTTGTTGCCGGGCAAAGCAAACAAATTTTGGCAATCGAAAAGTGCAATAGCCGCAACTGCTGACAGCGCAATTTCAGCTCGCTCGCTCTCTCTCTCTCTCCCTGTCAGCTTTCTCTCTCTCTCAGTCTCTTTTGCATGAATTGCACTTGGCATAGCAATTTAGAAATGTTGCCCAAAAACAGAACGCCACACTTTATTTAGTCATGTTCGCTCAATGGACAGGCCTCTGTATAAATAAATAAGTAATTTTCAACCAAACTCATCTGAATAGCCATTGTTGACGTCATTGACACACTCACTCGCACTCACACTCACACTCACACTCACACTCATGCTCATGCTCATGCTCATATGCATACAACTCATGCCCGCACTCTTGGCCACATTTGATGCGCATTACTCATACGCCGCGTGCTACTGTAAATATTTAATAATAGCGCTCAAAGGAATCTCGTGTTTAATTGCTTACATCACAGCTGTAGAAAGCACAGCAGAGAGAGACAGACATAGAGAGAGAGAGAGGGGGGAATAGTGCGCTAACTAGAAGGTCTGGATATGGCAGACTTGAAGTTGTCGTAATTGCGCAAGTTACCTCACTGCACTGAGCGAAAAACTTTATGGCATAAGTTGCAGCAGAGTACTCTCGCCTAGTACTTTCGCGCAGTGTAGCTCTAACTGTTGCTCTGACAACCGTTAAGTGCACAAAGAGACCTCGTTGCATATTTCTCTTAGGAATGCAGAACTAAATCCCTCTGCAAAAGCACATCAGTCTGGGCCATAAAATTCCAATGCAATTCCTGACCCTGCTTGGTGCTCTATTAAAGCCAGCCCATAACGGTAACTGCAGTCGAGTTTAGTTAAGTAAGTAAGCCATTGCCAACAGAAGTCAATACCGAAAATTAATTCAAAGTCAAAAGCAACTGAAACGGATAATGTAAACGGCGCAGTCAAAACAAAACACAACACAAAAACGGTTCTGTGCGGGTGAAACGGAACGGAAAATGCTGTCAACGGGTTGGGTAAAAAAGCCCAACAGGCAGCCAGACGATGGGCAATGTGGCAATGGCTTTTCCTGATTTGCTGCAATGGGTGACAAGGCCCAAAATGGAAGTGGCAGAACAAAGCAAAGTGCAGCCAGTGCGGCCCTTGGATGGGGCTCACCTTCGGGTAGGCGGCGGCGGCGTCGGCGAAGAAGAGGCAAACGAAATGCGATGCCAGCGACGACTTAAAGCCGTGCCAAATATTGCTATTTCATTGACCTGATTTCACAGTTGTCGTCGTCGTTGTTGTTGTGGCCCCATGTAAGCCCACACACAAAGCCAAAGCATGAAGCAACAATGCACATGAGCATGTAAGTCGACACCCCAAAAATAAGCAAAGCAAACCAATACAAAGCGCCAAGCCAAACTCAAACACACCGCACACCGCACACACACATAGAGACGCGCTCCAAGCTCAAGCGAACCCGAATCTAACCCGAATCCGTTGCGAGTACTCGAACCATGCGAGTCCGTGGCGAATTCAGTTCCAGGGCCTCAAATCGGTGACGGCGGCGGTGGCGTCGGTGGCAACATGCCGCTTAACCGGCGCCACGTTGTCACACACGCACACACTAAGACAATCACGTGATGACGACTCTTTGCCGAAACCTCCATCCTCCCAAACCTAACGCCTGTGCCTTGCCCCCGTCGCTCACGAAACCCGAACCTATTGCTAAGGTTTCTCTTTGAGCTCTTTTCGTGCCGCATTTGCGCAGAGTCTCGCCGCGAATTTCTTGAATGAAAACGGGCACAAAGAGCGCGCGTGAGTGACTCACATAGGCAACTATTCGCTCCCTCCGGGCAGCGTGCGGCAGCGGCAACAACCCCTCTCACCAGAAAAGCGAAAAAAACAAGCGAAGCCGAAACCAAAACCAAAAGCGCCTGAAGAAAACGCGTTTAATGTGCAGCCAACACGCCATGAATGACGCCTAAAAGACGCGTGGCTTCTCGTAATTGTTGTCGTTGTGGTTGTTGTTGTTGTTGTTGCTGTTGTTGCTGGCGGTGGTGGTGGTGCTGGCGGTGGTGGTGCACATATTATGTCAGTCGGGGCACAGTACTTGGAACTGGCTAAACAAAGTGGGCTGGGCCTCGCCTCAATTCTCGCCCAGCAAAAAAAAAAGGTGTCACGTGCGTTTTGGGCTGGGGATGGTACTAGCCAAATGGTGATGGGGGGATGGGGATGGAGGCACTGATGGTTAAGCAGCTCGCGTTTTCAATTTGATATTGATTTTTGTATGGCAACAACTTAGTTGCCAAGTGTTGACAGTCGACCAGTCGGGTCAATGAATGGCGTACAACGAGTCAGAAGAGGCCTAAACACACTTGTAATTATCTAGAGTGTTTTGATGCTAAATGGCCCAGCAGACGAGCAGATCTTGAGTGTGCGATAATCACAACAACAACAACAGCAGCAGCGGCAGCCCTGACAACTGCTACGTGTATCCGTGAGATGCGAATTGTATCTGCAAAGGGCATCGCAAACGTGGCAACCTAAGCTAATTCGATCTAATTTCAAAGACACGAAACAACAACAACATCTTAAAGTCTACAGTTATTTACAGTTTGCCGCGTGAAGTGTTCAAAACAATCGTAAAAATCATTAAACAAAGGAATTTCTAGCTTCTCGAAACTGGTTGAGAAGACTCTGATTAAAATGCAGCATTGATTTTAATCGCAAAAACGAAGCAACAATTAATTTGTATATGTTTATTTATACACGAGAAAATAGTTAGTGTGTGCGTCGCGTATACGACTAGTTGGCCAATACAATCTACACTAAAATCACCGAAAATTGTGTCAAATTAACGGCACATTTCGCTTAGCATATTCGTTGATGAATCGCATCGAGAATTGGGATTAATTTGCATACGCTGACGATGAGATTGTGTTTGACATGAAATGAACAATTTGATTTGCCCATAAACAAAACAAAGCAAACAGCGGGAGCAATAATAAAATATGATTTACCAGATAGATATCTATATCTGTTTGTCTGTTTTGCGCTTTAGCATGCTTGACTGGGCTTAGAGAGCCAACAATGTGGACAATTGTTTTGGCTAACCGATGATGTAATCGGGGTAATGAAATGAACATGGACAAACAAACAAATCTTGTTCGCGCCGAGCTTAGAAATCTGTCGAAATTGTAAGACGCCACATGATTGTCGCAATTAATATTGTAGTAGACTGGTTTTTAAATCTATATAGCAGCTTATTTGAAATCATCTCAGACAGATAATTAAGGTTGTTGGACTTTAACGCTGGGTTCAAAAAAACTCACAGAATATTCCACAAATATTTCGATTTATCCCATTGTAGCGTGCGCTACGCAGAAGTGTGCCCATTGAATAAATATGCAAGAGATAAACTTATAAAAAAAAAAGAGGCTAAACTTTTGACAGAGTTGAACAGGTTCAGCGAAATATCTAATTTATGGCTTAATTGGAAATATCTTTTTATACCATTCTACCAATGAAAATGGTCATAAACGGGGTATGCTAAGCTTGTGCAAAAGTATGTAACAGGCAGAAGGAGGCGTGGCAGAAACTATATATATATATAATAAATATATATAATATATAAACTATATATATAGAATTCGTGCTCAGGATCCCTAGACGAAGCGATTGAGTCATGTCTGTCCGTCCGTCTGTCTGTCCGTCTGTCCGTCCGTCTGTTCGTCCGTCCGTCAGTCCGTTTGTCCATCTGTCTGTATGAACGTCGAGATCTCAGCTAATACAAAAGCTTGAGACACCAAATTTGACTTAATGGTTTCTGTATACCATACGCAGATCAAGTGTATTTCGAATTTGAGCTGCCACGCCCACCGCCCACGTAAATTGATAATTTACAAAAATTAAGGAAAGTATTACAGTTACAGACAACAAATTTGGCATGATAGTTCCTGTAAACCATACGCAGATCAAGTGTATTTCAAATTTGAGGTGCCACGCCCACCGCCCACGTGAATCGACAATTTAAGAATATTTAGGAAAACATTCAAATTACAGCTTTCTGCTTTGGCACACGCAAAGATGCTAATAATATACACCTTATCCCCAAGTAACAATCCGATCGGACAATAAACACAGAAGTAATTCAAGAAAACGTTTTCCACAGTTTCGCTGCCCGCGTCATTGCAGCACTCTGTGAGTGTTTCTGTATGTGTGTGTGAGAGCGAGTTAGTGCTAGTTAGTGCAAGCACGAAGTAGGTCGAACGGTATCCTACGGTCGGGCGCGCTCGACTGTAGCTTTCCTTACTCGTTTTTTTTTCAGTTTTGTTTAAACGAAAAGTTTGCCCCGTGCTTCAATTATAAACACACAATTTGATGTTAATTGAACTTTTAAAGTCTTTATGCAATTTAACTAAAAATTTACCTTGTTTTTTGTTTTGAATTTTTGTATATTTATTTTTTTTGAGTAGTAGTTGCTGCGTGCGTTTGCAGTTTTGTGTATTGTCTGTGCTCGATTTTGGAAATTCCAATTTGTTGTTGTTGTTGCTGTTGTTGTTGTTGCTGTTGTTATTTATGCCAGTGTGCAGCGCGCTGAGTGTGAGCAACAAATTGCCAGTGGCTAAGGAAATTGGGGAACAAAACCAGTTGCATTTAGTCGAAATTCGAAATTCGTTTGATTGATTATAATTATAGCAGCGAGTATGGTATGATTAACGTCGATGCGATTGCATTAAGGAAGGATTCGTACACGTTGCTCTTGTCGGATTGTTATTGTTATTGTTGCTTTTTATCTGTTATCAATTATTCAGCTTGCTGTTGCTGAGGCGCCCCCCCAGACACACACAAACACACACACACACACACAAGCGATCGATGAAGGTCATAAAATTCACCATTTACTTTGCTCTTTCCGTTATCACACTTTGTACATGTACATTTATAGGCATATATATACATATAGTGAATATATATTATAAAAATGCAAATATTGTTGAATTCAATTCAATTGTTTATGCGGCGCGAGTCCTTTTTGCAGCACTTAACGAATTACTTTCAATTCGATTCGATACAAAACGAAGGCGACGAAGGCGACACGACGCCACGCTGGACACAAGGCACAAGTCCACTTGGCAGCTGCTGCGGCGAAGGGGGTCAACGCGGGCGAATACGACAACGGCGAAACGAGAGGAGACCGTACGGCGACAATGGCGACAAGCGACGAACCAGAGAGAGGCAAAACCGCTGGCAGCGACTAGCAAAGCACGACTAACTGGCTGCCGCAACGGCTGACTAACTAAGGCTGGAGACAGCGTCGAAGCCGCAGTCGCCGTCGCCGTCGCAGTCGCGGTCGCCGTCGCTGCTCGCGTTGTAGTCATCGTCACAATTAAAGCTAAGCTCGCGAATTGCGCTCGCTGAGCTTGCGGCGCTGCCAGCGTTGCGCGTCGCCGTCGCCGTCGCCGTCGACGTCGCTGCTGCCCGCGTTTCGAATTAATAAACTTTGATAATTTTAATGCAATGTTGCGCGCGCAAGTGTGGGTGTTTTTTTTGTTTTGTTTTGTTTAAAATTTATTTGCTTGATTTAAATAAACTTCATAGAAATGCAAATTGTGGCAACAGGTGCATTTTTTCTGGCAGCGACGCATGCAGCGCTGTCGCAAGCTTGAGCGCTGCGCGCCGATGTTGCAAGGGCTCCCCAAAAACATAAACAACAGCAGCAACAGCAGCAGCAACAACAACAACATTTGCAAACGTCAACAGGCTGAGCTGAGCGGCTGCTGCGGCCGCCTCGAGATCGATTTCGATTTCGATGTCGTTTTCGGCAACGCAACACGGCAAGACACGACACGGCGCGACACGGCGCGACGCGACGCGACGCATACCAAACCAAAGCCAAAGCTGCGCACTTGTCGATCAATTAATTATTACGGCATTTCACACACACACTCGCACACACACACACACACCGAGCGTGACACGTAAAGCGCTTTGGGTTTTTTTATAGGTCTCCGCTTTTTTTTTTGTTTTTCGCTCTCCCAAACCAAACCAAAAAAAAAAATTTCACGTTTTTGGGACTTTTGCATTAAAAATCGAATTCATGGTCAAAACGGCAATGTGTGTCGCCAAAGCAGCAGCAGCAACAACAACAACAACAACACGACAACAACAACGAAAGCGGCAACTCAAACAGGTAAACTTGACGAAATGGCACCAAAGACGCGCGCTGCCTGTCGCAATCACCTACATTTTGTTGTTGTTGTTGTTGCTTATCTATTATGCATACACACGTATGTGTGACTGTCTAGCTATGTGTGTTTGTGTGTGTGTCTGTATTTAATATATTTATTGGGTCGCCAGCGCAGAATGCAATTTCGTAATAAGCGATCACATTTTTGGTTTTCTAACCCCCGCGAATATTCAAATGTGCAACTCGATGTGTGTGTCTCTGTGTGTGTGTGTCACTGGGTGTATGTGTATGTGTGCATACATAGATATATAGCATGTTAGCTATGTATTGCTGCTGGCAGTGCCGGCATGCATTTCAATTAAGATTTCGTTGGGCGTCCAAAGGGTTTTGCGCTTAGGTGGGCAGTGCTTGCTGTGCTGTGTGTGTGTGTGTGTGTGTGTGTGCTGCTGTGGTGTATGTCGGGTGGGCGCTGTGGGAGTGTCACACACATATCCGGCAGACAGATTGAATTAAATCGCCGCTGCAGCAAAGATTTTACTCGCATTGTTGACGGGGGTCGCCACTCGATGATGTTTTCTTTGCTGCGCTGATTGTAGTAGCAATTGTTGTTGTTGCTGCTGCTGCTGCTGTCTTCGTACAGCGTGTGTGTGTGTGTGTGTTCGTGCTCGGATCATTGCTCGTTTGCGGCGCACCTGACGCGCTCTTCGCAGCCACCGGCAGCAGCAGCCGCGCGCTATGTGCTCTACTCTCGCTCTTTGATTAAAGCGAGTGAGTCTGTGTCTGTGTGTGTGTGTGTGTGTGTGTGTGTGTGTGGCAGAGCAAGAGAAAGCACACTCTTTGGGTGTCGGTTATTTTCATTTTTTTCGTTTTTTTTTTTTTTTTTGTAATTTATTTTATATTTTGAGGCAAGTGAATGTGTCTTGGAATTATGTCATATCTTCCAATGCCCACAAAACGTGCACGCTCTGCGGATGTTGTTGTTGTTGCTGCTGCTGCTTTTGTTAGGGAGTTGATTTTGTCGGTGTTATCGTTGTTGATTAATTAGCTGCCCAAATCGCCTGTTTCCACTGATAACTTGCAGGTGACAGCGCGTTCGATCGCCTTGCCCAACGCGTTGCCAGCTGCGGCACAATTAAACAAAAGGCAAGGGGAAAGGGGGCGGAACGGGGAGTTGGGGCAGCGAGGTTAGCCGATCGGAGGCAAGCTAATTGAGCGCATTATGCCCCCGGTTCAAGTGGAGGCGTCTGCTGTGTCGTTATGCATTTAGTTGAGTCTAGCGGGGCGGGGCGGGGCGGGGCATTAACTTTTGTTGTTGTATTTATTTATCGAGCAGATTCACAGATTAGACTTGGGCTTATTTTGTTGTGCTTTTTTCGTAGGCGGAAACCGACACTTGAGCGTTTAACTGGCTGTCGGCAGTTTTTGCATTACGTGTATCTGTATCTGACGGCAGATAATCGCGACTTGTGAGACTTGTGCGACTTTTGTGCAGCACGCGCGGCATAGCGCGTCGTCTATACTAATAGAACTGTACGCTGAGGCGTTCGGTGTGTGTCTGTGTCACGTGCAGTTCGATGGAATTTTCAAGCGTTTTTTTTTTTTTTTGGGTTCTGCTACTTTTTATACTTATGTTTTCCCCTCATTTTTTTGTTTGTGTCGTTATTCATTGGCAAATAAATTTACTTGATTTCGTTATCGTTGTTGCAGCAGTTGGGACAGGCGGCCAGAGGGGAATTTCGAAATGTTGAGTTTGAGTTTCCGAATACGAATTGAATGCGAATTTTTTTTTGTATTGTTAATTATATTTTGCTATATTATGTTGCTTTTCTGTTGCTGTTTGAAATTTTATTTTATTTTATTTTTTTGTTAATTTTTTTTTGTATTTTTTGAGGTCTGGCCTGACCCAAAAGCGAACCAGACGAGACACAACCCAAAGCGAAATGCAAACTGAGGCGCACGAATTGGGCGAAGAGCGTGCGAACCCCCGAGAAATGTGAATGCGGCGTGCAAAGCCAACAAGAGAGAAGTGAGAGCGAGAGAGCGAAAGAGAGCGCTTGCGAGTACCCAATATCCAATAGCGAGTACTGAGTGTGCCACCAAGTGCTGTGTATCTGTAGCTTGTGGCTGCCAAACGGCAAGAAGCAGACGCAAGCAGAAGAAGAAGAAGCAGTGGCAGCAGCAGCAGCGCTGGCAACATTCACGTTTGCTACACGTTGCGTCACGCGTCACACACACACACACAGTCACAACTGGCGCGTCAGTTACACAGATACACTCGCGCGCGCTCTCTGGTATCTGTCAGATACATTTAGTCCGCACGACAGGCACATTTTCGGATGTGGATGTGGATGTGGCGCAAAAAGGCCGGCTGCCAACCGGCCGCGCTCTCCCTTTGCGCTCTCTCACTTACTCTCTCTCTCTTGGGTGCGCTCTCTCTCTGAGACTCGCCCTCTCCCCGTTGGTACGTACTGATAATAACCAAAGGCGCGCGCTCTCTTTCTCTTTGACGCGGCGCGTATCCATGGGATACGTGCTTTTTCGCTCTTGTTGCCGTTGCCGTTGCTGTTGTTGTTGCTGTTGTTGTTGCCTTTGCGAGGGTTGTCGCCTGTTTCTTTTTTTTTTTTTGCCGCTTTTTGGCTGATTTGGTCTCGAAACGCACATGCCGCAAAACAAATACGAGTAGCCCCGGAGCCGACGTAGTAAGCGCGTGTACGACAACTACAAGAAAAGCTGTAAATACAACTAAGCGGCACACACACACACTCGCACACACACACACACACACACACGCACAGAGGCGCGCATGTGAGCACATATGAATACATACTCTACTTGGCATTATGTCATCCCAGTTGAGAGAGGCCTGGCGCTTTCAGTTTGTTTGTTGTTGTAGTACGCGCTGCCGTTGTTGTTGTTATTGTTATTGTTGTTGTTGTTTTAAGCGTTATTTTCATTTGGCATATTTTTTGTGCATGTTTCTTTGTATTTGCTTGCCTCAATTTGTAGTTGTAGTAGCCACCCCTTTTTTTTGGCTCGCTTAGCACCAGGACATGGCTCAGTTGCCACACACACACACACAAACAGGAGATATTTGTTGTCGGTGTCGGTGTGTGTGTGTGTGTGTTTGCTCAGTTTTACGGCCGCACCTCGCTCGAGGTGCGCGGAAATGAAGCGGAAATGATTTTACCCCATTTAGTTGCTGAACTTCGTGTCTTTTTTTCACAACTTGGCCCGAGTTATTAACCGAGCCAAAACTGCGAAATTGCCAAGCCAAAGAAAGGCACAATTTAATCGAATCTTAATATGATTAGCTATCCAACTGTTCTCAAAGGTTTTGCAGACAGTCAAAAGATTAAAAAAAATATTTTCAAAATTTAAAAAAATATGCAAGAAAAATTCTAAAATAAAAATATTTTTATAAAATTTTTGAGCTTTAACTTTGTTGAGTTTATAAAGCTAAATAATTTTTGGCTAAAATTATTTTTATTTACGATCACCTTGAGCATATTAAACAAGTAAGAAAACTTGCATTTACTTTAAATATTAAATCGGCCGATAGGTTCTATGGCAGCTAAACGATATATCTGTCCAATTTTGAAAAAATTTTCACAACCTTTAAAGGACATACTTAGACATATATCGGGATAAATTTTATGGGAATATTTTGAAAAATTACAAAAATCGGCCGATAGGTTCTATGACAGCTATATGATATATTGGTATGATTTTGATAAAATTAGCACAGCTTTGAATGGACATACTAAGGCATAGATTGCGAAAATTTCTTTGCGATATTTTGAAAAATGATAAAAATAAGCCGATAGGTTCTATGGCAGCTATACGATATATCGGTCTGATTTTGATCAAATTTGCACAGCTTTGAATGGACATACTAAGGCATAGATTGGGAAAGTTTCTTGGCGATATCTTGAAAATTGACAAAAATCGGCCGATAGGTTCTATGTCAGCTATACGATATATCGGTCCGATTTGGCTCGTTCCCACTTATTTACAGCGTGCAGCAATAAGAAGCATGTATACCAAGTTTCATCAAGATAGCTCTAAAAGTAAGAGACTAGTTTGAGTTTAACAAACAGACGGACAGACAGACGGACATGTCTAGTTTGACTGCCCTATTGATGCTGATTTAGTATATATTCTAAACTACTGTATAGGGTCGGAGATGTCTTCTAAGGTGCGTGTGCAAACTTCTAGCTTAAATTAATATACATACTCTGCAATGGTATAAAAAGTTGACCCTCTCAGGGAGTGGGAAACCTTTTAACTTAATTTTCAATTTCAGTGAAAGCTTTTCGTAGATCTCGCTGGAAAAGCTTTCACTGTGCACATGCATTGATGTTGATGTTTATCTTGAACTTGATCGCGTTGAAGAGGCGCCTACTACCCTAGCGACCCATTAACATTTGTGTGGCTCCTGCCCTGCCATAAATCTGTGCAAACAGCTGGCAAAGTCCGGTATAAAATGTCTTATAACTGTCTGGCTAATTAGCTCGTTAGTTGCGGCCCCCCCCTATGAGTTGTCAACTTTGGCGTGCAAATAAAAATTGTTTGACTTCGGCAGCAGCAGCAGAGACAACAATGGCCCAAATCGAGCAAACTATTCGAACTAAGCAATTAATATTGCATTATTACACAATGCAATGCGTGGCAATAAATAAATACGACTACGCAGCGGACTACGCACAACAAACAAACCACACACACACTCGAAAAAGTGTGTGTAATAATGAAATTAAAATCGATACGCATGCGCAAATGTTTATCAAACGTTGCGACAGGTGAGTCTCGAGTGGGTCGAGAGAAAGATGGCCAGCAAAGAAGAGGACAGAAAGAGAGGCAGGAAGGTAGTGAGGGAGGGAGAGAGGAAGTGTGGGTTGGCCTGTGGCCAATATTCTTTGGCTTTGGCATGACAATGTCAAAACTAAACGTGTCAAGTTTGTTGTTGCTGCTGTCAGGTTGTGTCATCTTGCGCGCTAACGGTTAATGTTAACCAAACACACACGCACACACACGCATACAATTTACATCTCACCTTGGGCCCGCATGCACAAGTCTGCGCGTATCTGCAGCTGTATTGGTAGCTGTAGCTGTAGCTGTATCTGTATTTGTATCTGCAGCTGTATTTGTGTGTGCGCCAAAGAAATTGCCCGACTCCGCAGCCGTTGTTGTTGTTGTTTTCGTTGTTGTTGCTGGTGCTGCGATCGGTTTTGCCTGTGCCGGCGCATATAAATCGATTAATAAGTTTCGTAAATGAAACCCCATTATCAGCGTCAACGTCAACGTCGGCGTCGGCGGCAGCGGCAGCGTCAACGTTGGCGTCGGTTACTTAAACAAGCAAATGTCGGAATTGCGACGCCGACGACGCCGTCGCCGCCTGCGCAACAACTTGGGCAGCAACTTCAGCTGCAGTTGCAATTAAAATTGGCCTAAGCAGTACACAGCTTGTTAATATTTCCCACTTGCCTTTGTTTCTAATTTAATTAACGCGACTGCCTTGCACAAGTGACCCCAGCCACGCGCAAGCCTTTCTCTTCCCCTTCCCTCGCTCGCTGTGTGGGCGTTGCGCACTCTGGCTTAATTAACGCAGTTGCAATTAAAGTCCTAATATGCCCATTTCGACTAGACTAAACCTAGGTCAATGTCTCTGCCCACGCCAACGCTTCACCTGTGCAAGTGCTGCCATTTCCAAAACGCTCGCTTTAGCCCTCGCCTGCGCCTTCGGAATTCTGCGCATGCGCCACGGCCTGGCCCAGAGCGGGCCAGGTAATTGAGTCAAGGGCGGGCGCTGTTGGCAGCGTGTTGACAATAAAAAATTACAACGTTAACACGTACGCGTAACTCGCTTTGTTGCCATCGTCGCAGTTGTTGTTGTCACTTGCAACTGGCAAAATTTTGGTAGATGTTTTGGTACCATAGCCGCGTACACCCAGCAAAAAGCCAAATAGCGCATTGGGGGCGTGCCGAAGGCCAACAATTCACTTTGTTTTGGCCCTAAGTCAATAGCTAAAAGTGCGCAGATACACACATACACATATATTAACGCATATATCGTCTGTCAAAACTGAAACTAATGAAGTTTGTATGTAAATTGCAGTTGAAATGGAATTTGTTTTATTTTTTTGCTTTTAACCAATTCAAAAGTTTGCCAAATGTTGTAATAGCCAAAATGTTCCATTGTCAAAGTTGCTGTTGTTGTTGCTGCTGTTCTTAGCCAAACGCGAACACGGCACGGCATTTATGGCGCAATGCCCAAGCTAACACATAAATCTAACGCCCTTTCGATTGGCTGCCAGCAAAGATTTATATCGACTACATATCGGGAACATATTCTTAATACAGGTTTACGCTTGATTAGCTCGTTTATCTTTTAACTCGCTTACGGTTTAGGCCCTTGTAAAGCGCGACAGGTTTAGAATGGATTGCGAGACTTGCGCAAGGAATTTGCAATTTTTATTGATCGGAATTAACTTAGCCAGATAAGAAGAGTTTCTGGTTTTTTTCCTAGCTAGACACAACATATGATGCATTATTAGATTGTGCAATATATTACATGTTCAGGTAATTAAGTGAACTTAATTGGTAATTAGCTGCATAAATATTAATGAAAACTTGCATAGTTTCTATTCAATTAATTTTCTTTGAATTATTTATATTTTATTTATTGCAATTTGATTATTAAATAATTTTTGTTTGGATTAAAAATTTTATTATAGTTTTCAATTACTTATCTAACTTTTAAATTATTTGTTATTATTATTATAATTATTTTATTATTATAAAATGTTTTAAGATTAGAATTTTAATAATATAATAATTTATTATTTTTATTTTATTTTTTTTTTTTAGGGATTTTTTATTTTGTGGTAATTTTAATAATTTTTGTTTAGATTAAAATTGTAATTATAGCTTTAATTTAGATATTTTTTCATTTGATTATTTTCAATTATTATAGTAAAATGTTTTTAGATTATAATTTTATTTTTTTTATTTTATTTACTTATTTTATTTTTTTTAGGAATTTTTATTTGGTGTTAATTTTAATAATTTAAAAATGTTTGTTTAGATTAAAATTTTTATTTTTTATTAAATTTTGTTTTCTTTAAATTATGTTTTATATAATTATTTAATTAATTAGTTTTAATTAATTTTATTTTTTTATTTCATTTATTTATTTTAATTTTTTTTAAGGATTTTCATTTTGTTTTTAGCAATGTTTTATAATTGGTATATCGCCTGATATTGATGCTTTTTTTTAAATAACTGGCTAAATAAATGGCACTAAACGAATATCCTCTCTCTCTCCCTACTGTGATATAATCCAATCTCATCTCTGTTGCAAGTCGAGCACAATCAACTGCAGCATTTGGAAAGGTTGATCAGATAATTTTACGCACTTGCCGGAGATAAATGAAGGCGCCTTCATTAGTTTACTGCAGTTTACTGTTATGGCCGACTTGGGTTGCGATTGTGCGAACGCCATAATGACAGACGACTTGAAATTGAATTATGTATGCAGCGCAGCGGTAAACAAAGCAAAAGCCATAGCCAAAGACGGCGAAAAGCAAACGAAACGAAAACTATTTAAATTGAAGTCGAAGCCTGCTACTAACCTAGGCTTTGATCTGGGGCAGGGCTGTGCTGGCAGTGGCAGTGGTAGTGGCATGCACAGGGGCAGGGGCAGGGGCAGGGGCAGCGGCAGCAGTGGGGCGTTTGCAATTGCACAATGACGAACAATTTGACAACGCACCAACTCGCACCAAAAAGACAAAGCCACCTTTCAAATTGAAGGCTCTGTCGACTAATGTGTGGTAATGATAATGATTAAACTTGGCAAACACAGAGAAACTCGAAAGGCCCATGCGCAGCGCTTTCCCATTGCTCATTAAAGGCCATTGGAATGGGAGGGAGGGGCGGGAAGTGAGAGCTAGTGAAATACATAGGTAGCGGCCATCAAAGTTGAGCCATCAAATATTTGTCAAAAACGAGTTCTAAGCTTTTTTTTTTTCCTTTCAGCGTACGCGTGAAATTCGCCCGACGTTAATGAGAAACACAACGAGCTCAATGTACTAACTGGCTTAAGTATCCAGTACACATAATATAATAAATATACAACTCTGTGTGTGTGTGTGTGTGTGTGGTTATTTGAGCGACACGCCCAGAAATGGGCCAGCTGTTTGTCCAATTGGCGGACATCGACGGCAAACACATCTAAAGTTGCGTCGCCACACACACACGCTGGAAATATAAAATGCGCTCAAGCGTTGCGATTTCGCGATTGCCAAGCAAATAAATATTGTAGTATAGCATCGGGGTGGACATACAGTTTCCAGTTGACCTTTTTTGCACCATTTAATCTAGCTATCTATCTTACGGATACTTGCGGTTAAGAATCAAAATGGCGCAACGTGACATTCCTCAGTCAACAAGGCGCATCTTTTCCCATATGAATTTCAATTAAATTTTTTTTTTTTTTTTTATTATTATTTGTCTTTGTTTTGGTTTTCAGGAATCAAACGTTTTAGTTTATTTACCCATATACGCAGTACTATATAGATACACAGGTAAACAAATAAGCAAGGGAAGCAAAAATCTATCTCAAATGCGCAAAACGTACTTTGCCTTGTTCGAGCAACTAAAAAACACTTCAATCTATCTATAGGCTAAACGCGTCGACGCGTCGAACATCCATAAGATACATATTTGCACGCTGTAGTGGACCTTCAACACAAATATTGAACAACTTTTTGTTTAGCAGCTGCCGAACTGCTCGAAAAGAGAAAACACCTACCGGATATAGTGCAAACATGAACCGATAGGATAGGCCTAGTTTCAGTTCGAGTTCGGCTGCGAGTGTGAAACAAAGTCCAAAGGGGTTGTCCTTGTACTGGGCCGAGGTGAAGTTAATGAATGCACTTGGGGGGCCAACGGAAGTCCCAAATCAATAGATATACACATATGTATTGTCTGTGGTAATTGTGCTATAACTGTACAGTTATTGAATAATGTGATTGTAATTACAAGGCGCACAAGTGTATGCAATTTGGAAGGAGATAATTACAGGGTATTGCTTGCATATAATCGATAAACTTTAGCTAATTTCCGGTAATAGAGGAATGCAATTAATACCTAAGATACTGTTGCATAACACAACTATAAAGAACATAAAATGCAATAGATAAGTCGCATCTATGAAAGTTGCGCAATTTGAGACGGGGAATTCCCTCAATCAATTTGGATATACCGAGATTCTTTAACGTCTTAGGCAACACAAGATGGCCCAAGCTTGGAACGTGTGCAGGTTAAAGTGAAGGTTTCGCTCCATGTTTTGGCTAATTAAAGAGTGTTAAATGATGGCAGACTGGCCTTAAGGGGTTAAGCTCCCCCCAGTCCAGCCTCCAGCCGGCCAAGGCGACTGCTAATAAGTCACTAATCTTTGTGCAAAGTCTGTCACAGCAGCGGAGCATATAGCAGTAAATTACAATATGATATAGTACTCACTCTGCATCCAATAGTGGAACAAAACTCATAAACCGCAAGTCGCAGACAGTGAAAGAGATGGAGACAAAAACAGAAACTGAAACCGAAAACCGAAACCGAGACAAAGACAAGGCAAAAGACAATGTCAGGTGTGTGGCGTCAACGACGATGGCAGGTCAAAAAAAAATCTCATGTACATCGCAGATACTTGGATACTAGTACTTGGATCCATTGTTGTTAACAACTCAATCAATGTCTGCGGCTGTGGTCTTCGCCCCGAATCTCAATGTCATTCTACTCAAAAGAGAAGTTTTCATTTTAACATTTGTTATGCGGCCTCTTCTTCTTCGGTTGACAGATTTATAGCGCGCTTAAGGTAGGCGCAAATGAGCAAAGTGCTCATTAAAGTGCTGAAAACGCGTCAAAACCGAAAATACTTAACTCTAGTTTCGGCAGCAATTTACGAGTGTGAATACGAGCACTGAATGTACATTAATGCTCAGCTCTTTGCATATACAATTTTACAATTACCTTTTGTTTATGCATTTTGGGCTTTTAATACCCTCGCGGGGCGCACTTAATATGCCATTGTCACAAAATGTTTGGGGCACTAAAAAATATATATTTCAGACCCCCTAGATCTTTCTGCATTTCAGTCGCATTCCCTGATTGCAACTACGCAGTTTACTAGGCTCTTCTTGAAAAGAATTGGTGAGAGTTTGGCAAAGCTATCTTAATTATTTCAAGTTGCACTTGCAATCCATAATGGAATCCCAACTAAAAGGTATATCTTGTTACTACAAAAATTTTAGTAAAATTGCTTTACCTTTTTAAAAATTTAACTGATGAAAAAACTTATAGATTTATATGAAATAAAAGTTAGTAACTTAAATTCTTCCCAGACAGTCCAACCTTCGTCTAGCCAAATTCAGCTAATTCACGGTTATAGCTGTAGTTCTGTAAGTTCTTCAATGTAACAATCTCATGATTTTTCCAATACTTACGGAAGCCACAACTAATATTTATTTGGCATGATATGCTAAAAACAAAAGTGTAAGAATTCTACGATACGAGTTTGAAAATCATCGGCGCGTGCTTTGGTTTTTTGTTTTTGTTTTTGCTTTTGTTTTTCGTTGTTTGGCTTTGTTCATTAACTTGTACTCGTATTTGCCTAATTAATACATTGCAAATTGTTAACATGCGTCTCAAGTGAAACACAAACGGAAATAATTAACACTCGAAATGCACTTGCAAGTTTTCAAAAAATCGGAGAGAAAAAATCATCATCTTAACTTGCATTAGCGCTTTTTTTTTTTGTTGTACTGTGTAAACAAATGTCTAAATAATGACGTCTTTTTAATGAAGCCAAATAAAACTGAACTCTCTCGCCGTCGCTAAGCTGACCTTTTAAAAATACAAAAATTTAGAACATTAAACTCACGAGTCAAGGACGCCTCTTTGCGGTCAACGAGAATATCCACTTTGGCAATACAATAAATAAAACCAAATAATATTCCCGGCCAATCCATTTAAGTATAATTTATTCAATTGTATCTGAACATTTGAAATACCAGCGCGTTTGTTTGACGACTTCTTTATAAGAAAGAGAGTGAAATTAAATGATTCGAATCAAATTGAAGGCGAAATATAATAATTATCAATGAATGCGGGGGATCAGCTGAGGTTTATTTGTATCAAAACAAATTATATAATCCTATGCAACATATATCAAAATTTTGTTTACCTTTAAATAGTAGGTGTATACCGAAATTTCTGGAAATTCACAACAAAATTGTAAAACTTCTTATATAAATAATATAAGATCCTTCTAAAGAAACAGCTTACTGAAGAGATTGCCAAATTGGACAATCGTTTAAAACAATTCAGTGTTTATTTGCAAATTAATTTCTTAATTACGCTACTTTTTTGCTTAATAATTTTTTGTTTACCTTACAGATGACAAACATGACTGTATCTTATGATTAATAAAATGTTTTAGTACGCGTACTTATAAATACACATTACCGTCATGAGAGGCGGGAAGACATTTCACAGACCTTCAACTTGTAGACATGTTTCCTTAATTATCTTAAGCGAGTTGTAGTTGACTTGAACTCGTGTTAAAATTTACAAGCATGCAACGTGGTCAAAAGCCTCAAGCGTTAATCATGTCAGAGGTTGGCCAATTAATTGGCCGACCGACTAACTGACTTAAGCACAACCCGACTACCCGACTAACTCACTTACTGACTAACTGCCCAACTTGTGGATCGCCTGTGGAGTTGCGCTCGATTCTCACACACACACACACGGCATACAGGAACAATTTATGTGCGGCAGTTATTGCTGAGTATACTCTGCGACTGTTTAAAACACCTGAAAACAAGGTATACTCAGTTTGTGTAAGGGACTGGGAAGACTGTAATCCAATTTTTCAAATGTAGGAAAACTAATGGTATCAAGGCATAATTCAAATATCATTTCTCATAAAAATTACTTGATTTATAACAAGGAAAAAAGTGAGGTTGAAGTCCTGTCAAGGATGATTTATATCTTAATTCTAATCGACTTTTAATCAGTTAAAGTTTAGTCAAAATAGGATATAGTTTATAGTGTATTTACAACATTTTTATCAAAGTAGTGCGTAGGGTATCTTGCTGTCGGGCGCCATTGACTGTAGTTTGCGTTGCTTGTTTTGAAATCAATTTGTTGCATTTTTCAGCATTGTTAGTGTTGTTGTTATTGCTGTTTTTGTAATTGTATTAAGCGCGTTAATTACGCCAATTAACAGGCAATATCTAAACACGACCCCATTTGTATCTTTCACTCGCATGTTTTGTTTTGTTTTGATTTTGTAAAACGTTGGCCAAATTGAAGTTCAGTTTGATTCAGCGATCAGCTGGCCACAACAACAACTCCCACAACAACAACAACATTGGCAAACGACAATAGGTAATTGCGCAGTCATGTGATGAAAGGATACGTTGAATTCTAGATTTACCAGCAATATCTGTCAGACGCAAAGTCGTGATAATATGCGCAGCTTGATTATTCTGCACACGTAGCTGCACGTAGGCAGATAAAACTCTGTTAATTGTTTTCATTAGTCATAACAATAGCAAAAACAAAAACACAAGCAGGAACAAATTAAATGTGCACATATTTACACATCGTACAGGCGAAATGGATGCAAAATGTATATCATCGTGACGGAAACGTACTTAACGCCCTCACTTGCCTGATGCCAAGCTAAAGTCCATTGACAGTCTGGGCTTTCGATGATTTCGCAACAGATCAATGGCCAAAGTTCATAAGTATAGTATTTAAATCGGAAATTTCTCGAATTACCCAAAACGTGTAACACGCGGCGTATGCGCAATCAGACATGAAAGAACTTTATTTTCAGACTGGTCGCGTCATCAGCTTAGAAATCATGAGACAAGACTATGAAACACTTACGAGAAATCGGCGACATTTCTGTTTCTATTTTTTTGACTCAAGCTCCGTGTTTGCTTCCAGAGAAAAGTCGGATGAGCATGTGATTAAACAAATACGGATATAGTTAGTAGCAGGGAGCTAAATGTCGGATCTCAACAAGCTTGTATTTTATATATGTTTGCGATTGGTTCATTCAGTTTTCTCTTAGACACGACTCTCCCGGAGCATTTACGAAATTTGTTTACCTGTGATATCAGCAGATTCTGTCTTAATGTTTATCAAGAATTCCCATCCGCACATACTCTGCACTTGTCTACACATCTGAGTAGTACATAAGAGTTTTGCCGTTTCTCTCTTGCTTATCATCTCGCATAAATATTCCCTTTCGCGGCGCTGTCTCTCAGTCTCTCAGTCTTTCGCGTATCTTGCGATCATTTATGAATGCCCAAAATCACAGTTGGCTGTCAATGTCAGCTTGTTGTTATGTTTATAAATTAGCATGCCAAGCAAAAGAGGGGACGCCTCCGCCACCCACTACCCCCCGGCTTTCTGGCGCTGATCGACGGGCGCAAGCAGACGCGGATCCTGTTCTAGACAAACGTGCGTTTGAATTATTTATAGTGAGTGCGAGTGCGGCCATGTGCAAGTCGACGCGCCACGCCCACACACCCCACCCCTCCAACCCATTCGCATATCCATTCCCGTTCTCCATTGCCATTGCCATTGCCACTGCCAACGCCATCGAGTGCTAAACAATTTTTATGTTTGGGGAATTTTCGCCGTGAAGCACATTGACCGCAGATTGTTATAAACCTGTGTGTGTGTGTGTGTGCTTGTTGTGTTTGCTTTTCCATGCTCGCTTCTGTGATCTGAGAGCGTGAGCTTTAGATCTTCCAGTGACAATCTGTTAGCGTCTTGTCGGACAGTCGCCTCGACGCGTTAGCAGGTAAAAGGGTAAGGCCTGTAAATTCGCATGAAATGTGGGCTACGTGCGTGGCATTCTAAGAACAAGAAAATCACACACAGATACACACGCACACACGCACACACACACACCTCAAAGCACTCTCGTCAGAATTGTAATGCCTGAAAGCGAAATTTCCGCCAATAATTCGCAGCCGACAATTAGTTAGAAGCGAGATAAACACGTACGCATATGGTAAACGGTTTGGATTCAGGAATTCAGGAACCGGTCAGCCAGTCGGCCCAGACAGCCGTGCATACCTTAACTAGCCATTAACAAGTCCAATCAATTCCGCGTTTCAATTAGCCATACGGAAGTGAACATCAAACTAAAAATATATATCTCAGATTGATATCGTGCGAAAGGGAGCAGCGTCCAGTCATCAGGCATGCAATGGCTCCGGCCTCATAAAAAAAAAAAAGATTCTTTTCATCTCCCCACCACGTCTCCATCATCGTCATCCCCATCACATCGTCCATAATAATAGCTTGAAAGTTGTTCCAAAAGTTGTTTAATATGGCAGCAACAGGGCCACAGGCCACCATCAGCGACTACAACAAAGGCGTAGCCAGCCCCTCATCAGCAGACGGACATACATCGTACATAATGTGACATCGTGTACCGTGAACGAGCAACGAGCAAAGAGCAACGCCGACAAGTGGCAAGAGTCAAGTCCAAGGTTATGCCCTGGGCCAGGTTCACTTCGCATTGGGGATTTTTAGCAATTTGCAATTAGCAAAAATTACCAATTTGCAGTTGCTTGTGATAATATCTGTTGTTGTAAGTGTTGTAGCTGCACTTGGTTGTATACTACAAGCAAATTTTTATAATACAAACAACACTTACAAGCTCTGCTTAGCAGGCTGCAGAAAAGTTGTACTATTTCAGCTGCATGGCCCACTGTACCACGCTTAGGAAAAAAAATGTTATTTGCATTGATTGCTTGCTATCCCTTCTATTTCTAGTTAGTTTGTTTTTATAAGTCTTGTAAATTATTTTCGCAAATCTCAACTCAATTGAAAAAAACACGAACGCAAAGAAGAGTGTTAAAAAAGATCAGAACACACACCTCAGTTTGCGTGTGAGCTTTGGCAAGAACATTTATGCAGCCCTGGGCGGCTCAAGCTGCTGTTGACAAATGTAAACAAAAATCAGCTGTGCGATTAAATCACATGTGCCAATAAGCAAGAGTTAGAAGTGAGAGAGTTGAAGAATGTTATCGATTGCATTATTTAAATGCAAATCGAACACATAAATAAAAATATTCAATCGAAATTCCAAATACAACCATCTAAGCTGCGTTGCATTCTTTTTATTTAATACCACTTGGCTTTGTTTATGATTTTAGGTATTTCGTTATTGGGGCAGTGTTGCCAGCTTGTTGGACAAATCAACAACAACAAATCAGTTGCAAAAGAAGTATTAGCACAAAGCGCATGTGAGGAAAACTTACCAACAATTTGTGTTGTTGCTACTGCTGCTGACGGATGGTGTTGTTGTTGGTGTTGGCTATTGCTGCGACTGACGCAGCGAGTGCAACTGTGGCGGTGCCTGTCTGCCTGCCTGTGGTGCGCTGCTCTGCTCCTGCTTGCAATCAATTGAAACTGGAACTGAAAACCGCAAAAACCACAACACAAATAATGCACGGCCAAAGACTAGACAAGTATGTAGCTATGTATGTTTGTTTGCTTGTGTGTGTGTGCATGTGCGTGTGTGTTGTTGTGTGTGTGCTCATATGTATACCCGTAGAGACATACGTACATAATATTTCACAAGAACTTTGTTAAAATCAAAAATTTTTCGCAATGGCCTAATGAGTAGCGGCAAGACTAAAGACCGAGCGGCAGAGACGCGTTTAAGCTTAACTTCTGAATGAAACTGAGAGCCGACACAGCGCTGTGCGGCTGTTAAACGCGCATTGCGTCGCCGCGACTGCGACGCCGACCACGACGACGACTTCGACTGCGGCGCAAGCAGCGCGCGCAGGCAAAGCTGTGTGCGCGGGTGAGCAGGCGCAGAGAACAACTCAAGTCGAACTTCAAAAGCTTCTGACAGTGGAAACTTACGGTGCAACAAAAATGCAGCGCTTAAAACTTTCCGTCGTCTTCTTTCACCTTCCCCCCTCCTCCCCTACCCTGTGCATACAGACTAATTGGCTCGACTGGGACAATGCGACGTAACGTGCTCCTGTTCTCTCGGGCCGTCTGAAGTTCAAGTGAACATCTGCTCTTATGACCTGCGTAACTTCTGTCAAGTGCTCAAGTGTTTAGTCAGCACGCGCCTGGCGGACGAACTTGCAAGTTGCAACGAAATTGCCGACAAACAGAGATTATCTAATTGACGTGGAGTGACACTCGTGCAGGGAACCGTGCACAACGCACTGTCAGCAGCATTAGCTTCAATTCGAGTCTCCGCTCTCTACTCTCCTCCCGCATCCTCCCTTACATTGTGTAAACTGGGCAAATAATGACTTAACTAACTGACGGCTGCAGCTTCTTCCACACTGCAACTGCGGCGCGTCAAGGTCAAGGGGGGATAACAAATATTTATCTGGCATTCGGTCATACGTCGCGACGCCTCGTCTTCGTCGTCGTCGTTGTCGTCACTTGCGATTTTTATTGTGTTTGCCAATAATTAGTTTGTGAAGTAACCGCTAATTTTGCTAGGCCGACAAATAAATTATTGTTTTAAACTTTTACCAAATCGAAGCTCCTTTACTTTTGGCCAGCCAAGCGGCAAAGCCAACCTTCGTGAAATACTTGCAAGCTCGACTTCGGCTTCGGCTCCCGGTCGACATCAGTCCCGGTTTGCAGTAGTTGTTATTGGCATTCCAAAACACGGACACGAGCCGTGAAAACGTCAACATTATAAACAATGAATTTGAAATCAAACAAGATTTTTCCCATTTTCTTTTTTTATTTACTTGCTGTTATTGTGTTAATCATTGTGTTTGCGCTTGCCTATTGACTATTGCAAGTCAACCGCGCCGGCAGCTGCCCTGCCTGCAATGCCCCGAAGTGCAAAGTAAAAGTGCACTTAGGTCCCAATTTAATTACACAGGGATAATTGTATTCACACTTGCGCAATACCCTTTGAACTTTGAAAATATGACATTATAGCCAGAAATAAATTGTATGCAGGAATAATTAGGTAGGTGGGTTTTCAACGACTTAACGATTAATACAAATGGCAGATATCAATCGTATTCAGTGTTGCCAAGTTAGCATTTTTCCCATTCAAACTGGCTTTTTCAGCGTTCAATAGCAGCACAACATTTCAAACAGTGGGCAGCGGAAAATCTAGCTTTATTTTTTAAGCGAAAGATTGTGATCATTTTTGGTCGCACCTAAAAGTAGGCAACAGTTTTTTGCTAGCTTGCTCAAGTATCGATACTTGACCTAATGAAAGCATCAACTTGAAAAAAGGTTCAAGTAAAATTCAATCAAAAATATCTTCACAAATTTGGTAAATTTTTTATTTAATATAATTTATGTTGATTCTGCAAAATAAACGAATTCAAATTTGTTGTAAACCATATCATTTTTTGGATCATGTTTACAAACAGTCCCACTTTCATCGATAAATAAAAGTATAAATTCAAGTTGTTTTTTTTCACATTTCTTTAATATAAATTAATAAGCTTTTTAACTCATGTTTTCCATAGTTTTTGAACTTTTCAGCTTAAACCACAACTTAACAATGAAACCAATGCACATATTAACAGACATATAACTCTTAAATCCTCTTCATTTTGATTCGATCTAGCAGTATAAAACATATTTAAACATTTACAAACCCAAAGAAATAGAATAGAAAACTACAAAGAGTAACAAATAGAAATACGCACACAAGCCACACCGAGAATTGAAATTAAAGTGTAAAGTGAACAAAATTTTAGTTAGCACAAGTTTTGTGTAAGTTTGTAAATATTGTTATTGTTTTGCTCGTATCCTCCTCCCCCGCACGGCCGCACGGCCGCACGGGGTTGCGCCCAACGTCGCCGAACTGATTGTCGCCTCCTTCAGCTGGTTGCACTTAAAGTCTAAAGCTATTCCTCCATAATGTTTTGTTGTTGTTGTTTTTTGTTGTTTCTCGCAGCATTAGCATTTGTGCTAAATGAGTTTGTGTGTTCTGTTTTGTTTTTTTTTTTGCAATTGGCTAGCTAACTACAACATCGCACTATATTAAGTTTTAACTATTAGACTTTTACAAAATATTGCAACAAACATCTTTCCTTCATTTCTCTCCATATACAAAAAACAAGCTACAAATAGTTTAACGTTTAAGTTTAAAGCAGGCATAAGAGCATGTTTGTTATCATTTTATCATTTATCGTTAGGTTAACGTCTCTCTCTCTGTTCTGTTATCCAAAATTGCCATATAAAAGTTTACACCTAGTTTATATAAATGTATGTGTACCGCTCATATATATAGATATATATAGTTATGTATTGTATATAGTGTATGTATGTATGTGTGTTATACAGTAAGTGAGGAGTATGTTCCCTTTTATCAAAATGATACCTGTTGCCTCAATCGAGAAATGCAATTTGAGCATACAAATATGTTAATATAAAATATATGCTCATTATTTATGTACGTTGGCATTACAAATTTTGATAACAGATTTCTGATATTACGATCGATTAAGGACAATATTTTCAATTCTGTTCCATATTCTTTACTTAAACTACTCGACGGCTTCGACTTCGGCTTCTGTGGTAGTGTTGCTGATGGTCTTATGGTTGTGGAGGTGGTGCTTAATGGTGGAGGGAGTAAAGGTTCCCTGGTTCTGGTTTTCTTTATATATATATATATATATATGTATAGTGGGCCCCGATGGCCTCTTTCACATTATCAACTAACATCTGGCATGCCTTTTATAATAGTTATCATAAATTATTAAAAACAAATAATTGTTTTTCCTTTTTGCTGCTTTTGTTCCATTTTGCGATTTTTACTCTTGTTGAGAAGCGGATAACGTTTCTGCTGTTCGCCAGCTTCGTTCTGTGCGAGTTTGTTGTATATATGTATATATATATATATATAATGCTCAACGATTCTCGTTTCTGTTCCATACATGCTAAATACCTAAACTAAACATAATGAATATCATCGTAGTACGCCTTAGTAGTAGTTATTTGACTTTGCGCTGATGCAGACTAGAGCTACTGCTGTCCGGGTTCAAGATGGCATCGTTGCTGGATAGTACGCCTTCCTTGAAGTAGCCATTCCCATAGTCATTGGCATGCCCATTGCTCTTCACATATTCATCCTCCAAGACGGGCTGTAAAATAAAGCAAAAGTGTTCATTCAATAAAAGATTCATACGCAGTTCGCTAGACTGGGATGGGCTGTGCTGCTGGGCAGGGCAGGGCACGAGTGATTCTTGATTCAAAACTAAAGTTCAAAGCGCCGTATACGTGTGTGTGCGTGTGTGTGTGTGTGTGTGTGCGTGTACTAGTGTGCCTTCCTAATGGCCAGCAGCCAATATGATTGGGCCTTCGCATCCGGCTTCACATGTGCACGCTAATTGAATCGTCCCCCGCGCGACGGTTGAGAGTTTGCAAGTGCCGTGTGTACGAGCTGTGTGTGTGTGTACGCTGTTTGTTTAACTAAGCTAGTTAGAATTTTTAAGTTGATGAAATAAACAAAACAAACCAAACGATACTACAACCACCACAATCGCACACATATGCATAGGCTTCACCTTTTCGTCGAGTGGGGCCTACTATATATATGGTACATGATATTCGGCACTAGGCACAGAGCACTTCGCACATGGCACATGGCACATGGCAGCCGCGTCGATTTGTTTATTTAGCCACGGCTAATAACTTTCAAGGGCTACTTGATTTATTGCCGCTGAGCTACCTAAGCGTCGCAAATTTTGCCACTCTTGCTATTTGGTTTTACTCTCTGCTATCATTTGGCTAAAGGTCTTACCATGCAAGCTCCCTTATTGCTGCCATTGGTAAGCTGCGTTTCGCCGCTGGCCAAATTCTTGGCCTCTCCATTCGCGCGCACACCGTTAGTATAGCCATTGGCCTTGACCGCTTCGCGACGACGACGTTGCGCACTAAGGTATTTAGCTTTATAGAAATCGGAGAAGAGAAATAGGAACATAACGCCATGCAATCCAATCCAGATCATAAAGCCCTTGGGATAATCACAGTCGCGGAACAGCAACTGGAACTGATGCGTGAAAATAGCCACAAACTGAACCTATTTAATGAGATCGAATCGGGTTAAAACAAGTTGCTCAGGTGATGCTTATATAGAATATTGCTTACCATTTGAAAGGTTGTTAGATATTTCTTCCACCAAATGAACTTCTGATACTTTGGACCCATTGCAGCAATCATATAATAGAAATACATCACAATATGTACAAACGAGTTAAGCAGGGCAAAAAATGTGCTGTGGCCGCCTAAGTGAGTTGTAAATAGATACATGCATATGTATACTAATTAATCAATCATTCGGGACATCAATATATTGCAATATATACCCGGTGCAAACTTCAAGCCCATCCACACCGAGAACGGCATGCAGCCATGGTGAATGACATGCAACGTCGAAACGTGCTCGTTCTTCTTGCGCAGAATGAAGAAGAGCGTGTCAAAGAATTCGGTGAATTTTGATATGTAGTACCACCAACAGATATTGACCATCTACAAGAATGAAAACCGATTATAATTTGTTGCAATCTTAACAGAATATCTAGGGAAAACTTACGCGTATGGCCATTGGACTATTGCTATAGTCAACGGGTTGGCATTTTAAGCTATAGTGACCCCACCAGCCGCTCATTAAGTACTGCAAATGAAAACATATTTCAATTAGCCAACTAAGCTGATAAGATTTGCATAGAAAGGGTTTGTACCTCATAGAAGATCCACGCGCTGAATATGGTCTGTATTGCATTATAGTAGACCAACACCTTGCGTAGATCCATTGGTTTACGATTCGCCATTAGACGAGGTCCCAGAGATTTGCTGAAGTAGGCATAGAATATGCACATGAGAAGCGTGGGCAGAGGTGAGGAGAGTAAAAAGAAGTTTTGAACGCGCGGATCTATTAAAGAAAATTAAAGAAAGATTAGACAAAGCTTGTTTAGGTTCTGGAAAGCCTTATTTTCTTACCACTTTTGTTGTCCATAAGGTCGCGGTACCAGTGTATCGCATCTTGGGCCAATATATCCATGTTGATAGTGTTTGTTTTGTCTTAAGGTGTTGAGGTTTAATAAATATAAATTTTGTTAGCTATAAGAAAAAGAGAAAATTATTATTAAATTGAATTAAATTGAAAATAAAGAATTAAAATATTTTCTATTATTTGTTTTGTATAAGAGCAGATTTTTCAAATTAGCAACCCAACAAGGAAGAGCTTAGTTGGTGTGTGGTTGGACTATTGAGTAAATTCATGCCCAACACGACTTGGTAATAACATTGAGTAAGGAACACAAAATGGAAATTAAACGTAATTTCAGTAATTGAGCAAGCAACCCTACGGTAGCTAGCTAGCTAATCAACACTAAAGATCACGGCATAAAACTTTAAGTATATACACACTTTTTTTTTATCGCCGTGCAGTGTAAACGTTCGAGACAGAGAGACGAGTGTCAATACGGAATTCACTTTAAGAAATTGCATAACACGAATCTATTATCTCCTGACCGCTGCCCATTAAAACGCCAAATGACTAGACAAAGACTGCACTCTGTACCGTTGCTTGGCACGGCGGAAGCTGTGTGAGCTCCCCAGTTCATTTAGTAGAAGGGCGAGCAATGAAATTCCGTAGTGAAATTGTGCGTTCATTAATACACTTCCCAAGCGGACCATGAGAAGGCATAACATAGTTTGTAGGACCATACATACATATCTTATAACATTGATTTCTTTCATTAGAAATATGAAATGAAAAACTTCAATCAATACAACAACTTATCATTCTAATTCACAAAACTTTTCCTGCAGTCAAAGTGCCAAAGGAAACTTAATCAATTTGGTAGCCAGCAGCTTGGCATACCGATAACAATGAGTATTTATTACATTTGATTAGCTTGTTTTGCCCCCACGTTGCGGCAAGCATACGTAGCACACGTGACAACACAAGCATAGAAACTCATTAGAATTCATTGTCAGCTCACACACACAGCACATTCTGCACATGTTGCGACGGCCTTCTGCCAGTTTCTGCCACAGTCCCATGACCGAAGTCGGCAGCGATGCGATGCGACGCAACGCAACGCAAGGCGTCTAAAGCCAATTGAAAGGCAATGTACTCGTGAGTTTGTGTGACCACTTGAAGTTTGTTTTGAATGTCATGAACAATCACTGGCAATGCCGTCGCCACTCGCAGTCGCCGTCGCCGTCGCCGTCGCAGTCGCAGCCACTGGCGAAGGCGTAGCACAGCGTGGTAAACGCAACTTGCTCAATCGCGCCTCAAAGCGCTGACAAAAAAATGTGCCGCTAGTCTGTGGGCCGTAGCCGTTTTTTACGTTTTTTAATACCGTTGCTATTGCCGTTGCTTCAGTCGGCGTCTCAGTCAGCGTCTCAGCTTAAATCGCAGTCGAAGCGAGCTCCAACGGTTGTGGGGAATTTGTCTGTTGTCTGGGTCAGTGGCAACTTTTATGGACCCCGAGCGTCATTGGGGCAAGAGCGAGCGAGATAGCTGCTCTATTCGTGTGCAACAGCGTCAACGAAGTCAATAAATTTGTGTTGCTGCTTTTTGCATAAAAAAAAGGCAACGAATATTACGAAATATTGACGAAACGCGGAATTGATGGGCACGGCCAGCGGCGTCACAGTTCGTTTAGTCTCGCTTCTCGCTCTCTCTCTCTCTCTCTCTCTCTCTCTTTTGCTCTTTTGTCTCTGTCTTGATCTCGGTCTTTCTCTGTTGACATCCCAAATTGTCAAGGTAAACACACACACACACACACACACACACGCACATTCATTGGGCTGTGGCATCGTAAATCGCAGCAGGGCAATACATAGGCATGTACTACAACAACAGCAACAACAACAAGTGCACAACTCTACTTGGCTTACATAATAATCGCGAGAAGAATTACAAGCCAAAATGGAGCAAATAAAAATTGGCAAACAGTCGCCCCGATTTTGGGTGCGGATGCGGGTGCGGACGACAGACAAGGCAACGGGTGTGGATGTACTCTACATGAGTGTTTCATGTTATTTTTAAGCTATGCGACTAGAGAGGGTATACCGAAAACTTGTGAGAAAATAAGCAAGCTAGGATAAGCTGTCAAACCATTAGAAACTGCAGAAATTAGGGTAAACATTTAGGAAAATCCCCTTTAACTAGTGTTAGTTTATCACGAACGAAACCAAGGCAAGGCAGACAGCAAACAGACAGCTTGAGTCATTACAGGGTATCGCCGGGGTTTACCCAAACTGACACATTGAACTTCTTTCATTTTGCACACTTGCTGTGTCACTGTGCGCGGCGTCATCATAGCCATTGTCTGCGTCCAAGTAAACAATCAATGAGCCATGCAACTAGCAAATAGCAGCCGCCCCGCCCCGCCCCATCCCATCCCCCGTCAATTTGCCTACGGGATGTTTGTCGCCTCACTGTGGTGGTGGCCCGTCCCCGTTGTCAGACGCCTGTTGCTTCCGGCTGTGTGCACCGACGAGCGCAGCTTGGCAAACTAATCGAGCACGAGGAGGTGTTTCTCTGGGGGAGTTGCAACTGCTGCAGCAGCAGCAGCAGCGGCAGCGGCACTAGGGCGCGCACGCAAATGTTAACATGTTTGTTGTAGTTGTTGTTGTTGCTATTGCTATATTAATTAGAGCAGACACACAACGCCCACAACATTGAGCTTAAAACGCAAACAGAAAATGGGAAAATGTGTGTGTGTTGTTTCAAGTTTTGTGCTGATTTAATCGCGGCCAACGAGCCGTGGGGGTAGGGTAGGAGGGTAGGAGGGGGATTAGAGATGGTAATGGCCAGTAGGTTATGCGCGCCATTGTGTGTGAATTGTGGACACAGTGTGCACCGCTTGTGTGTATTATGTGCCTTATCTGCCATAATCGCTCGTTTAGAAAACTTAATTGACCGCAAAATCGATGCTAATATAAGAGGGGCGTGTTCAAGTGGCCATTGCAGCTAGCTAGCTAGAACCACTGGCACCACTAGCACCGCTAGACGCAGCACCGTATGACGCATTGCAAAACTGTTTCGGCTTTATCACGCTTTGAGTCACAAGACGCCAGCAGCAGCAGCAACAAAAAGAGCAGCATAACAATTTGCCAATAATTTCTTATCACCGCCTCAGCTGTGTCCAGTTAGGCCGACTGAGTCAGCCGTAAAGATAGCCAGAAAGTTTATTTGCTTGAAGCAAGCGCCTCAATAATTTCACTTATCAATCAACACACACAAGTTATTTATAAGTTTTTATTATGGTTTTTTTTTTTCCATCGAATTGGATTAGAGGGGAATTGATAAGAGGCAAAGTGAGTAAGTCTCGTGTGTGTGCGTTCTTTCTGATTAAACGTAGACAGACATCAACAGGTGCTATGTATGAACTCCTCTCTATGGGTTTATATAAAAAGCTGTTTAGGTGTTTCTTTTATGTATCTTTACTACACGCTTGCGGGCACCCTAATCTTGGCTGTTTTTGCAGGCGCATCACGTAGTACTACTTGGTGCGATTATACAATGCGAATTTCGTATAGCGCGAGAGAGATGGAAATAGACTAGGGACAGAAACACTTGAGGCGTTACATGCTGCTTGCTTGCAAGTTGAAGTTCGTTTGCGCTCGTTAGTTTGACCACGCACCTGACTCTTTGTTGTTGTGCTTTCTTGCTCGTTATACTTTTTTACTATTTCTTATTATATTAATTTGTTTTTTTTTTTTTGGAAAGTTGTTCGTTTTTCTTTTGTTTTTCTTGTTGCTGGCAAAATTGCTATTATTTTTTTTTTTTTTTTTGGCGTTGGTTTGGCTCTTTTAATTATGTATGTGTGTATGTATTTTGTTGTGTTTATGACGATTAGATAATCATAGCAACATTGGCTTGCACACACAGACACAGACCGACAGTAACAACAAACACTGAACTGTTTCTGTTAACGTTTCCCGCTTCGTATCGTTACGTTATTGCGATGCTTCGCCTTGCGCGTTTTTGAGCCAACTGACGATTCGCTTGATGCGCCTGTGAACCTTATCAGGCAGCGACAACTGCGACAGCGGCGACCGTGGCAGCGACTGCGGCAGAGACAACAACGCGACGAATCGAACCGATGATCAGTGCGCGCACGAGCAGACCGATTACACAGCTTAACGGTGAATCATGCCCTAACGAGCTGGCGCGAGAGTGCCCACGAGTCCCACGCGAGAGCCGAAAGCTGAGAGCTGAGAGCCGAGAGAGAACGAGATGGAGAGCGGTAGAGCGCGCACGCGTAAAAGAGTATTAAGTGTGACCACACACACTTGGCGGGAAATAACAAAAAGTAATCACATAACAAAATCAGAATTAAAATGTAAGTGACCGTTTATCGGATTTGTTTATTAAGAGCTTATCGAATGCAGCGCTGTCGTCGTCCTGAGTCGCGTAAAGCGGACCAACCGCTAGTTGAACCGTTGGCCAGCGTGCCAAAAATACAACTGACTTGTGAGACGCACAGCTGCTGTGGTAAATGCTGCAAAAGCTGTGGTCAGTTTCATTTCCCCCCTTCACCACTCTCTCTCTCTCTCACTCTCAGTTTATGCTGAGTTGTGCTTACATTGCAAAAGCGATGGCAGCAGCAGCTCAAAGAAAGAGAAGAAAATTGAACTCAACTGGCACAGGCAAATCACACAGAGAGACACATACAGAGGCAAATGTGTACATAATGTCTGTTTGTATTGGAATTGAGGCATTTGTGGCAAGTCGCGCTATGTCTTCTGCGGCAATGTTGACTATTGATGTAACTGACGTTGCTGGCCATTTGTCTAAGCACTTCGTTTTGGCCAGCCAACCGCTGCCAGCGGCTATTTTCGAGCTGCTAACAAAATCACTTTCGCTTTCCGGCTTATGACGATGCGTATATGTATGTGTATTGTACATATGTATTCCCATTGTACATATGTATGTATGTATGGTTTCCCGCCGTTTAGCAGAGCTAAAACAGCAGCAGACCGCTAACTGTGCCGCATGCAGCAACAGGTGTGCAAAAAAGCCGCAACAACAAGTGAAGCAAAAGCGAGCAAAGTCCAAAAGCGAAGAGAGTAGCCAGAATGCAAGAAAGCACACAGACATGCAGCCTAAGCGTGTATTGGTGAGAGAGCGAACAAGAAACAGAAGTAGAAACAAAAACAATAACCGTTACTTGCATACTGGATAGGCCTAATTTGTTAGCCAGGCGTCCCTCGCTATCTCTATCTCTGTCTCTGTCTCTGTCTGCGGTTGTTCTTCACTCTGCTGTTCTGCATTCTACGCTCAGCACACACGTCACACGCGGTCAAAGACTTGTCTAACTGGAAACGTTTGCCTTGTCGCTGCTTTCTTTTTATTCGTTAATCAGTTCTGCTTCTTTTATTGAATGCAAATGCAAATGTAAATCCAAATGCAAATGAATATGATTATATTACTTGGGCGTTTCCAGTTAGTAGACCTTCTTCTAACAGAATTGTTTTTGTTTCCCCCCAAAAAAAAAAAGCGCTTTGAAATCCACGGAAACCACTTTGTACTCAAACTGTTCACCCGCGGCACGTGTGGTTGCAATGTGTTGTTAGCCGTTAATAACTAAGCACACATTTCGATATTTATTTGACCTATCCGAAGTTCAAGTACAACCCACAAGTCAAAATAATTATACAAAGATGCGAAAGCGCTAAATATCTAGAAAGAAATCTGATGTTATCGATTCCAAATGAACGTATGATTAGCTGCATTAATTACCATATTAGTTACTCAGCTACAAAGAGTAAATGACAGTTTGACTCTAATTCAATCAATATTTGCCTGACAGCACTTAAACTTGTGCTGTGTGTACACAATACTTAAAATACCCTACTATACTATACTATACTATATGCATACCCTCTACTCGCCGCACACGTAGTACGCAATCAATCAATATTTCCTTAGAACCTAAACACCTGCCAATTGTCGATAAGCGCCTAAGCACCACATAAAAAAAAGGCGCTAAATTGTTAATTTTATGAAGTAATTAAAGCGTATGTATGAATGTATATGTATGTATGTATGTGGGTTACTAACGCAGTTGAAGCACCCCAGTTAGGTTGACCCAGACAGCTGACAGCTGCTTCAGTAACTTCCACTATAGTGTAGTGTAGATAGGGTAGCTTGCAGTCGCATAATCTCTGCCTACTCATCTCATTGTTCTTCTCTTTGTCTCTTCTATTTTTCCCCCTATTTTTACGCCCACCTGTAAATTACACACAATTAAAATTGGCACGCGAACCGGGTCAAAGTCAAAAATTGTTTTTTTTTTTTTATAAATATTTTTGCTGAACCTTTTGGGGGCAAGTGCGAAATCATTGCACAAATCGCGCATAACTCGCACTGAAGTGAAGACAACACGATCCATCCATCCATACATGTATACGATGGCAACAAATTGGCTTTCTTACAAAACGGAAACAACAACACGTAACAAATAAAATTTCATGGTCAGATGCGGATTACGGCAAATGTCGAAAAAAAAAAGATATCTTTCAATTGGGATGAGCAATAGATGTAAACTGTTGACCCTCAACTGGTTTGACTTTGACTTGCTGGGTATTTTTGTGCGAGTGTGTGCGTGTGTGCACGGCTCATTAGCGATAGCTGGTGTTGATTTAAAATGCAAACAAAATGGCGTACTCACAAGCCTTGTTGTGTGGACTATGGGGGGGGAAACATGTGGATGTTAATGTTGTGGTGCATAGTGGATGCGGCTGTGGATCGTGTTCAAAAAAAAAAAGGCGGCCAACGCACACTTTGACGACGTTTTATTTATGAATGAGCTGCGCGCATATGGAGGTCGATAAAAACACCTGCGAATCCAGCACACACACACACACACACACACATGGGGATATGCATGTAAAATGGTAACAGAAAAAAAAACAAAAGTCAATTAATTTTTAAAGTGCTTCAATTTAGCACATGAAAATGAGTACAAGCTAGTGATGAGAAATCGTTAATCTACAATGCAATCGCAATATAAAACTTTATATTTCTCTGTATGTTGAGTCATGCTTAGGGTTAATAAACATTTTTCGGCTAAAATCTGCAAAAACCTAACCAAATATGGTTTAGTTGGAAATGATTAGACTACGCAGAAATGATAAGAAATATTCGTTAATATACAATATAGAGCGTACGATTTGTACGCATACTTTCCTAGTAACAATAATCATAAATAATGCGCAGAAAATATATCGCACATCGAGTGGCGTACTATAATTTCGTAGATTTTTGCTCATCCCTTGCACAAAGAAAGAGGCCGCAAAGTAAGCTTAAAATATATACGAATACGAATGCGAAAGCGCAGACACAGCTAAACGGGCCAAAGTAGCTCAACGCCCAAAAGTCGGGCTCGGGTGCGTGACTCGGCCAGTTGTGGAGCAGCCGCCACAAGCCACAAAGACTTGCGGCCAAAATGTAGTAAAATACTTGGCATTCCAAGCGTTTCAAAAGTTAAATAAAGCCAACGGCCGTTGGATTGGTGGAGCGATCGTTCGATTTGCCATCGCGCGACAAGCTTTTATTTACTTTTATATTATTTATTTATTTATTTTTTGTAAATTACTGATGTTGTAACGAAAACGAAAACGAAAACGCAAGTAGCCCCGAGCCCAAAAACCCGGTAACGTGTACGAGATTTCGAATTGGGGGGCCCAGCCCAGCGCCGTTCGAAGCTGACCAGCCCTTTTGCTGTGGACTTCAAGTGTACACACACACATGCACACATGCACACGCATATTATGTACATACATAATTGTTGACACATTCGATCAAAGTGAGTTTTGGTCGGAAGAGTTTCACTCATATTATGCATGAACCTACATGAAGACTACTACCATATAACATGCCATAAATATGTATGCTATGTACATATAAATTCTGATTAAAAAATCAGCCTTTTCCCTTTATGACATTCTATGTAAGATGAGAGAAGAAACTTTCCAAAGAGGAGACTTGCATAATACGCCTAAGGGCAACACAAAAACCTGCCTAGGTTGCGCTAAAGACAAAAGCGTAGCCAAGCCATACCCATACATGGGCAGCTCGTGTGCGTGCGTGTGCGTGTGTGTGTGCATACATAATTTATGGCGGTGCAAAGCGAAGGCCGCCAAATTAATGTGCGAAAAAGATGAAATTGAGTCAACGATATTAAGTTTAATGAAAGCATAAACAAAACGATGCAAAACCCCAGCCGCAGCAACTTGGATGTGGATGCAGCAAAAAAAAAAAAAAAGAGTTTCCAGATGGTTCGCTGACTCAACCGGTTTGACTAAATTGTATTACAAGTATTGACCAAAATAAGATACATATAATTTGGAGGGTTTTTTTGTTTTTGGTAGGGAAAGGCACACGATAAAATAGCGAATAAGCTGCGGACCCAAACTTGAGTTTAAATTGAAAACTTAAAAGGCCAAGCGATTATGGTGATGTCGAAACATAATGAGTCTGTAAAATTCTACATACTTTCGTTTCATGTATGCAGTTTACTGGGGGAATATATTTAAATTTTTATGGGTTTTATTCGAAACAGAAAAAAAATCTCATATAGGGGCTTTCAGGTAGGCTACATGAATTTCTCTTGACAACTTGAAAACTCTCAAGTGCCGCTGACAGCCGCAGATAACGGCATCTTTTGTATTCAGACCCGAACAACAGGTGGTCGGGACCGAGAAGTCAGTTCTGTTGCCGCTGCCACAGTCGGTTTTGTGGTGCTATTCAAATGTTTGTGGTCAAACACAATAACGGTAAAGCAGCCTACGGATTGATTTCAATAAATATGCCATATGTATTCAGATACTCTTTAAAGTCTTGAAAATAGATTGAGCTTCGTAACTTAGCTAAACTGTTAACTGTATCTTACCCAAACTTGTTTCGGGTTTTATAGTAATATAATCCCTGCAGAGTATCACCGATTCGTTATCACGATCAAACGAAAGTACTTTTGCTCTTTCTGTGGGCAAACCGGTTGAAAGAACTTCGGCTAATAACAGTGCCAAAGAGTGCTTATCAAGCATGAGATGCTAAGACCTACATACATACACACATACACACATATATGTATATGCAAGGTATATACAATTTCATAAGCACACACTCGCACACAGATAGGCGTGCTCGGTGGCATCAAACATCAACAGAGCAGACCACGCCAAGACCCACATAAGTCTATATAGGTATTTGTGCTCATCTGTATGTGCTCTAAGTGCCTGTGTGTGTATGTGTGTGTGTGTGTGTGTAGCACAATCGGCAGTAGGTGGCTTTGGACTTTGATCGCATTGGTGCTAAAATGAAATTTCTATATGATACGATACACATAGCACACGTTCACACACACACACACACGCACACAAGCATGTACATATTTTTAACGCTCTCCCAATTTGCAATGCATTATTAAGAGACCGGACCGCACTCTCTGCCTGTACAACCGTCGCGTCGCCTCGCGCCACGACCGAAAATATTCGAACTTGAACCTTGAGACTTTTGATCCGAAACTTATTTATTGACTTTTTACAAAAGTTAAAAGTACTGCATGCGAGTGCGAGTGCGAGTGCGAGAGTATGTTAACAGCCAAAGCTGCATATTGATTTTACAATTTCGAAATGACGCAAGTGCCAGACGCTCCCCGCCAGGCTACACAACAAACACAATTTGCAAGCTTTTAGAATTCAATTAGCGACCTGCAGCTTTGTCTGCTGTGTGCATTAACTGGTGTTTATCGGTTGCGTATGCACATATATCGATTGCACTTAATACATTCATTTGTAATTACCTGCACTCAGCTGACCCGCCCTGTGTGCGTTCATGTGTGTGTGTGTGTGTGTGTGGGAACGGTAAAAGCCCACAGAAAACTTCGATTATAATTACATTTCATAACCTACCGCCTGTCCGGGTGACGTTTCCGCATTGCTGCGCGAGGTGAAACTTATTTTTTTTTTAACTTTAATATTTTTTTATCGACTACAAATGCAACTTTGGGTGCTGCGCAGGCGCACGCACCTCGTTTAAGTGCATGCGCGCGCGCGCGCGCTTAGCTTGACGCTGACAGCTTGACGTCCACTGCAAATGTGTGCCAATTCAATTGACAGACAACAAAGGCAAACACAACACTTGTTGTTGCTGGAGAAGACACTTGGAGCATACATATTTGCTAAGTACAAGGAAGCCCTTAATCAATCACTGCCAAAATTGCGCAAGAGTAGGCAGGATAGCAACAAATTGACGCAATGTTAAACGCTTAACATTTGCTGTTAAGCATTAACAGTTTTTGCCAGCCCATGTATGTGGGTTAACTGTGTCCAAGTTTGTGCTTTATGAGCTCATTTTTTGTATTCTATATTTCTCTCACTAGAATAAACAACAACTTAATTCTACTACATGCGGGTCTGGGTCGCAGTCTCACAATAGTAATAAAAACTTTTTGTACCGTAGCGCGTTTGGTGCCCCCCTTCTCGAAAAGGGCAAGCGGCACACGTACGTCCATGATGTTATGGCGCTCACTCTCACTCTCGCATACACACATCCACACATGCATACGCACGCGACGGGAGAGCAGCAAGCGCTTTCGTATGCACGTGCACTCTCTTTTACTCTCTTCGGCTTGGCTGTTGCTTCCCTGTTTGCCACTCTTCTTGCGGCGCGTTGCTGGGCGCGGCGGGAAACAGGAGACCAAATTCTTTTTTTTTTTTTTTAATTAAAACCACGCAGCAAACTACGGCGGCGATGACTAATATTCTCAGTGTAAGCGTTACTCTGCTGTGTCTGCTGTGTGTGCACAACAAGTTGCTAACTGAAAATCGATGTTAACTCACCGCCAATTGGATTTCAGGCCGGCGAACTCAGCGACGAGCGAGCACCGTGTGCAGCGATGGAATTTTGCTTAAATTTAAAGAATTTCACACACATGTACACACTTGCACACACGCGTACATACAAACAACACACACTTGTCTGTTAATGAACTGATCGACGCGCGAACTGAGAATCAAGGAAACGCTGTGCTGCTGCGATTGATAATATTTAGATAATATTCTAACGATAATGATCACTACAAATGGGAGCAATATTTTAACTTTAAATTAACACAAGCACTAACACACGCACGCACGCACGCACCGACACGCACAGGAATCGAATCTAAGAAATTATATCCGAAAAGGAAACGCAGCAACAACGGCAACAACCATGCACAAGAAAGTCTAAAATGAAACTAAGCGGGAAACAAAAACAAAATCAAAAGGAAAACGACGAAAGCCAGAGCGTGCATGGTGCAAAGCTTTGACAAGGTAATGCAGCGGCAATTTGCTCTGCTCATTGCATTGTGCCGCCAGCCACACAACATAAGTATTTAATATATAAACAGTAAACAGGCAAATAAAATTGACATTTAATTAATTGATTTGTGTTTCTTTTATAGCTCTACGTTGTTATGTTGCTCTTAATCAGAGAAATTGTATAAGCTTGTGACGTCATGAGCTGTGTTTACTCTCAGAGGTCGAAATCTTAAAGAGAGAGCGCATTGACTAAGCACTGTCTTGTTTTCAACGATGTGGCAACCTTGCAAATAGGGCTACCATATTTATGATAAAACTGATATCCATCAGTGTTGCCAACTTTTCAGAAGCTTAACAGCTGTTTTTAGCGGAAACAAGCCAAAAGTTCTGGTAAATACAAATAAACGGTGTTTTTCGTTGCGGATAACCTTTAATTAGACCCAAAAGTAGGCAATGGATTTAATCTATCAAAATCTTTGGCAATTTAGAGAGTTCTCATAAACGTCATGCAACATTTTCCAGCTAACGAGCTTAAAATGATATTGTAATATTGAAATTTGCCATGTCAGCATGTTGTCATTTATGCTTGGGGTAATTCCCGCTCAGCATGACAAACTTTAGTTACCCATTATGCTTATAAGCTATTACCGCAGAAGTCGTGATCATGTAATAATAATAATTAACGATGTTGCTTCAGCATTAATTATCCGCATTGCGACAGACAATATATTAGCTTCCAATTTAAACGCCCGAGTAGCGCAGCTCATCCAACACATTCTTTGTTATAGTATGTAAAGAACTTTGTGATTTTCTTTCAATCTCGATTTTATTTATAAAATAAAAAACACATCTCTGTTGATCAATAAAATCCAACTAAATAATAGACACGTATCAAAAGGGTTGCTTGCATTAACCAAAAACACAAAGTATAAGAAGATTGAAGCAGCTGATAGAGTTATATATAGTAAAGATATGTACATGGATGCATAGAACAACTTAACGAGCTATTACAATGTGTATGCGTGTGTGTGTGTGTGCGAATGAAGTATTTTTCTGCTGTGCAAGCGACTTAGAGAGTCTGGGAAAGGTACAGATACAGAAACATATATATATAAAGACACATTATATACATATTTCTAAATCGATCAATACAATTATAACAGCTTGGCCTATACGTGCAATTGCTACGAATTGGATTTCTATGACAATATGTTTTTTGTTTCTTTTCTCTTGTTTTTGTTTTTGTTGGTTCAATTTAAAAAATGTCTCGATTTGGCTTAGAATTACACTTGGACTCCCTATGCTTATAGTTACATTAACTGTATGGTAATTTAATTGTTACATTTAATTAATTTATGCTTTGTTTCTTGGTTGGCTGGCTGGCTGATTGGGCTAGCTTCACGACGGCGCTTCACTTGTTGCCCGCATTGTGGAGGACGCGTTGTCGCGTCACATTCGAATTGAGCGCCGGATTGCACATCTCTGTCGTGAACTTGCTGAACGTGTTCTGGAATCGATTGACGCTGCCATTTAGATGACCATTGCGTGCCGGCGTCACATCGCCATCCTGATGCTCCTTGATGGCCCCATTGGCATGTCCATTGGCCTTGACAGCCGATTTGTCCTGCAAAGAAAAGAAACAATTAGCAAAGATCTATATAGCGATATATCTGCTCGTACCTTGCCATCGCGCTTCACATAGGCGCGCTTGTAGAAGTTCGAGAACAGGAAGTAGAACATAACCGCATGGGCGCCAATGAAGTAGGCAAATCCAATGGGATAGTTGCAATCGTTCTTGAAGAACAGCTGGAACGAGTGCACCATAACGAGCACAAACTGTACCATCTGCATGACCGTCAGATACTTCTTCCACCACAAATACTTCTGCACCTTGGGTCCCATGGCGGCCAGCATGTAGTAGGCATACATGAAGATGTGCACGAATGTATTGAGGAATCCAAAGAATGTCGAGTGACCGCCAGGCGTAAACTTAACGCCCCACCATACCGAAACGGGCATAATACCATGATGGATGACATGCAGTGTCGACACCTGATCGTAACGTTTGCGCATCACAAAGAAGAACGTGTCGAAGAACTCGGTGAACTTGGAGAAGTAGTACCACCAGCAGCCCCATGCAGTCTGCAGAGAGAGAGAGAGGCGAAATATAAATTATACAAATTATATGCAGAGCGTAGCAAAAAAGCTATAGCTAGCGGTACACGTGCATTTGTATCTTCGATCTATGCTTCGCCCATATTTGCGATGCTATGCAAATTTCGCTGATCTTTGGCACTTTCTAATGGGAATTTATCCAGTTAGCGCTTGGCGACACGTGAGACTTCAATCTGTCTTGCAAAGAGAGCCAGCCGGCCGCAGAACTTTTGGCAGCATCTTGGGACATTTGTCATCGATTGATTAGCATAAGAACCAGTCGCCGTTATGGTCCGCTCTTATGTTTAAGCTAGCCGAAAAACAGGTTGCCTTACTATATACATAAATCTGGCACAGTGAGCAAACATTTATATAGTTTTTTTTTTCGGGAATTGGCATCATAAAGCTTTGCCACCTCACATACAGAATAAAGCTATATAGCTATATAGCTTTATGTTATATACTCACACGTATCGCTTTGGGTGAATAGGAATAATCAACGGGTTCGCATCGCAAGTTATAGCCGTTCAGCCAACCGCCTATGCAAGACTGTAAAATGAAGAGTTATAATAGTGCTCGCTAGGTATAATTCGATAGTTCGGGGTGTACGAAATTCTAGCGCTTACCTCGTAGAACAGCCACATGCTAAAGAGCACCTGCGCTGCATTGTAGACAATCAAAACTTTGCGCAGCTCGAAAGGTTTTCTGTTCTCCATCAATTTGGGACCCAGAACCTATGGAAGGGCATGGCAAAGGATTTGGGATTATTTATTATACATGTTGACCGATAGTTTTACCGATAGTTGTTGTTCTCTTGCTGTAACGAACATCTTTCTAACTTATCCACATCCTTTGACTTTCTTCACATGTTTTCCCTAGCCCCTCCCACTGTCTGCCCCCCATTGTACCGTTGTCTTTGCCTATGCACTGCTTTTAATTGCTGCCGTTAGCCATTTAAGCGACGTGATTAAACAAAGGCGCGATGCTGCAATTATCAAATCAATCGGATGCTGCTGTCTGGCTGTCTGGCTGACTGGCTGTTGATTTTGGGACAAGTTCGTTGCCTAAGTCTTTTGTGGTTGCCATGTGAAAGCCATTTCAATGATTACATGCATATGTATGTATATGCTCGTCCGTCCGTCCGTCCCCCCCTGGCTAGCTGTATATAAATGTAAAGCAATGCAAAGCTGTGAAACCTAAATAGAAATCGATTTTCGTTTTTATTTCTGCTTTTTTTTTCATCGCTGCCCTCGCTTATTTTTCTCTTGTTTTTTTTGTAGGTTTTTGCATATGTAATTTTGGCCCACTTGGGTCACAGTTTCAACATTCAACATCGGCAGTGATCAGTGGCGCTGGTACTGGCTTAATGGGTGCGACTGGCCCTGAACTTATTTTCGCGCAAAGAAAAAAAAAATGCCATAAAAACGGAAACTAGTTTTGCATCGCAGACAGGACACAGAAGCAAAACTGCAACCAGATCGTCAAATAAAGCTGGGGTTATATATAGATATATGTTTATTATATGGTATCTAGATTCTGAAAAGAACGAGCAGACGTTCGACTTAAGTGCCTCACTTGGTCTGCGTATTCATTTGGGTTTTTTCCCTCCAATCAGAACGTTAATTATAGATTGAGAACGCCTACTAGATGTGTTTATAGCACAGTTCCCTGTTTGTGTGTGTGTGTGTGTGTGCGTGATCGGCACGGTGATTCCCGCGCAGTGTGGAGTGGACTGGCACTTACCTTTACAAAGTACGCATATGACAAGCTGATCGCTATCGTCGGAAAGGGAGAGCTCATAAGCGGGTAGTCTCGGGTGCGGGGATCTGACTTGTTGTCCATAAGATCCCGCCAGCCATCGTAGAACTGTGTGAGGTATTCCTGCAATACAGAAAACGACAGGTGGATCATTAGTCAAACGCTTGAGCAAGACGGCGAGTTCAAATGTCAAATCAATAAAAATACCAAAAACATTGCCACATTGTGTTTAAGCGTCGCAACGCCTTGACTAATCTCGACATATTCATCAAACAATTTGCTGTTTTGTGCCCACGATCAAAAGGTCTAAGGGGCGGACATTATAGTGTGCCCATTGTACACGAGCATAATTAAGCATACCCGTTCTCTAACCACCTACCCGCATGATCTTCGACTCGGGAGCGGAACATTTTGTGCAAGCCAAAAAACCGCTAACAAAACCGGCTACGGAACGGACAAAAATCGCCAAGAAAAACAGCATTCTCGCTGAATTTCCGTATGTAGTTTCTATAGCGATGGCGGCCCCGTGATTTTCTATAATATTCCTATGTCAATTTGGCCAAGTTTCCAAAAAGAAAAATTAGAAAAAGCGACGTACAACAACCAAAAAAAACTGGTCTAATCTGTTGCAACAGCCTTGGTGTGCCCGAGCATAATCAGTCACAGTGGGGCAGGCCAGGCCATATAGATAGCAAGACACTGGGGCAAATTGCATATGATTGTAACAATGATTCGAATTTGATGTGAAATGGAAAAATGAAACAAGTTATGCTAATGCTAATCGCTGTTTAAATAATCGGCCAAAAGGTAATTACGGAAACAACACGCCATTCATTACATAGCGCAGCCCCTTCGAGGGGGCGAGGGGGGTTAAGCTCATTAAACAGCTGTAAATTGCAGAGGCGTCAACGTGCGCGTGATTTGTGGGGTGGAATTTGGCTGGCAATTCACATTCTTGCACTGCCAACTATAATTTCTGATCGGCAATTTATTCAATCAAACCTGACTTCAATTCACATTTGCCTGCAGTTGCAGCTGATCAAATAGAACTGTAGGCAGTAGCGGTATATACTGTGCATAAATTACAGATTAGCGTTAGCCCTTAAATTGCAATTTTGCCCTATCATTGCACACTATATTTTGCAATAATGCTACTCCATTTACATATTTGTTCGATCAATTTTGCAATAGCTGCACAATTAACTGGCGATTCAAGTTTCATTAGGTGCAGCGCGGACTGTTTATTTATCCTGCACTTTGTCCCTATGACAGATTGTTGCCTCATTTGCCTCATTTGTACGGCTGTCGGGCTAACGCAGCTAACAGCCACTGTACGCCAGTCAATCAGCCTGTCTGTCCCGCTGTCCGCTTGGACAAAACAATGCCTATTTGTCGTCTTGTCTACACTTCAGGCTCGGCTTCGTCAGCATTTAGCAGCCCAGAGCGTTGAAAGCCAAGTCATGGCGTTTACTTGCTTCATTAATGTAACAGACATATACAGTGCCTGCCATTAGGCAGTGCACAGCAAGGAGATGGCGGCTGCCATGGCTGCGGCTGTGGCCAGCTGGAGAAGCGGCAGAGGGAAGGGCAGTAATTATTGGTTGGAGAACCCGCTGGCTTGGCCTGGCATTTCTCGTGATGCATGCGGTGATTTTTATTGTCATGCAGGTCAGCGTATGTGTGTGTGTGTGTGTGTTGCGTGTGGCTTGCCTAATAACCTTAGCCAACCCAAAAGACACTCGACTTCTAGTGGGAGGATCAGCGCATAACACGCATACGCACTGTCTACGCGAATGACTGGCAAAAAAAAAAAGAGTCCCAAGTCTATATGACGCAATCGTGCGTCCACTGAAGCGTGCTAAGCGCCCGCAGTCAACCCCAATATCGAAACGGATTGTCACCATGGCTCATGATTCACCTGTCCGAGAGATGCCAAGGCGGGACGGCGATCAAAGTCAACAATGTTGCCGCTGATTGCATCTAATTACGTAGCGAGATTTTCACTTTTTTATATGACCCACTCGACTGCCTAATTGAATTCGAAATTACAACGAAAGGGTATCCCTTGGTACAAAAAAAAATAAAATAAATTAAAAAAAGAAAAAAGAAATAACGAAATCCAAATTTGATAAAAGTGCTTCCGGTGCGAGATTTTCGTGCTGCCAAGCAACTTTCGCAGCATGATACAAATTCAAGCGGAAAATTATGAAAATGTTGTAGCAAAAGATGCAGAAGTAGCTTTCGCATTGCCTGACTTAATAGATATGTCAGCGTCAGCGTCAGCAATTAAGCTGATGCATTATTCAGTTATGCCGCTGACGTAGGTCAGGAACAGCTGCATGAAACTCGCATATTTTATATATATGTCATTTGATTAAGGAAAACTACTGGCTTGGCGATCTGACTAGTTTTTTTTCGCTTGCTGTTTTCACACTCCCCAGCGCAGCACATTAAGGCTGGAATAATACACATTTAACTGGTCTTAAACTGCACTCGGCGTCGCACACTGAGAGCAATTAAATTTAATTGTTTGTTTTGCTTTAGTTTTTTTTTTTTTGTAGTTTTAGTGCTTGCCATAACTGGTCGGATTTGTCTGTCTAACTGTCTGTCTGTCTGGCAAGTGCACTTCATGAGTTCAGTGCATTTCCGTGTAGATGCTGCCAGGCACTTGCCTAGAACCGTTAAGCGCTTTACAAGTGTTTTTTTTCGGCTCGGTCCAATCGATTTCGATTTCGATTTCCTAGCGCGCTTTAGGCCATAATGAACTGTTTGAGTAAAGCGGAAATCGCGCAATATTCGAGCAGTTAATCAATCACATTTATCCCCTCGCCTGCCGCACGCGGCTGCTCACTTAAGTTGTCACAGCTTAGTCGCCGCAAAACAAAAGACTTAAGACACAAACGCGTTCGGCGTGGGTTGCAGCCCCAAAACGAAACTATTTGCAAGTCATTTACCTATGTCGCATGCTCTGTGCATTACTTCGTTTTAATTGAGCACACCTGCTCGCACTTGTCGTTACAGTGGGCCCTGCAGTCGCATCAAATAATGAGACAGCTTTGAATGCTGCACACAGACTTTGCTTACTTTCGATTCTGTTCTGCGCAATTTGTTTACTTTAAGTTTAATAAATGCAAGCGCCTACTGGGTGGGCTGCGAGCAGCAACAACAACAACTCACAAATCCAACGATTTGTAGGCAAAGCAGGCAAACTTTATTTATAATTTGTCAAATATTTGACGCGTTGCCGCGCGCGCTCTCGCGCGGTTTGTTGAACTTGTGGCGAGAAAATGTAACAGAAAAAAATATCAAAAAAAAAAAATTAAGAAACAAAGAGAGGAAGAAAAAACTAAGCCAAACCGGTATCTTGAGATATCGCCTATTAATACGCAGATTTAATTATAACTTATAAACGAGCGCCGAAACTGAGCCAAAGCGTATGGAAATTTTGTAGCCCATTCCGGGCTGCAAATTAAGCTTTAGTCGGCCCAAACACACACGCACACACACACAGTCAATAAACATAGCCAAGTTCGATTTGTGCCATTTCATGATGATGCTGTCGGTTAATGTGTCGAATCGAGTGTCAGAATTTTGCCAATTGCCGTGCGGCTAACTTGGACTTTGCTCCACCAACGCCGCCTAAAGAGCGCCGCCGTTTTTCAAGTGTAATTTTTATTTCTTTTTTTTTTGGCTGTTGCTGTTACATAAAGACGGACACTGTGCGCTGTTTGCGTAAGCGCAGCCGCAGCATCTCTCTGTGTGTGTGTGGCGACTGACCCTTTTTCGCTTTCTTTGGTTCACACGCGCAGCAGCGGCGGCGGCAGCGCCAAATGCTTTCCCAAAAAGCCCACAAAAATGCTTCCGTCAGCGACGCGGCAAGTGTAAAAAGGTATTTGTAATTGTTGTTGTTGTTGTTGCTGCTGTTGCTGTGGTCAGCATTGGTTGTTGCTGTTGCGCGTTACATTTTAACGCTTCATTATGCGCCATAAGCGCGCCAAGCTGCAGAGACACTCACACAACAACACAAAAAATGAGCAACAACTCAAAATTTACAATGTCAATTATTGAGGCTGATGCTGCCACTTCCCCACGTCTCCCTCAACCATGCCGCAGCTGCTGCTACTGATGAGCATTCATCAGCATTCGGCATTGTTTGCCAAGCGGCAAAAATGCCTCTTTCGCGCTTGGGGCCTAACCCAAAATGCAATCGCAGCCATGGGCCATGACTAACATCGCTCCCGCAACTTGAAAAATGTCGGCACAATGGGATTTTTGTATTGCCACTCGCCTTGGCCACAGACAGCAACTAATTGTTCCGCTAATATGCGACTAGTGACTGCTAAACAGACGGACAGACGATCTGTCGAAAGGCCCTAATCACAGCTGAATGTCTGAGTTTGATGCCTTCTGGAATTGTCACTTCACTTAGTCGACAATATAATCGCATCATATAAATATAGCTATAATTTTCTACGGGGAATTAGGCAAATAAACGCCAGGTGATTCCCACGCTGGAAAAACGAGCAAAACTACGGCACACGAATTGTGCAATAAAGCTGGGAACAAGACAGAGAGAGAAAGACCCACCATCAAATTGATAATTGATATGCTTAGAACGTTTAATATAAACCACAAAAGGGGGTTTCATAACGCGGGTATAATATGCACATGCTAAGACTCGGGTTTATGTAAACGTATCTCAGAGAGAGAAGTTTCAGGCACTTAATTATATGTTTCAATATTTTTATAACATTTTTAGGGAGTTTATGGGAAAGTTTGCTATTGAATTAAAAAAGCTTTTCTCTTTGAAATGCATTTAGTAAAATTCTGAAATTTTTATAAAATAAATCTTGAAAAATTGTATAAATATACAGTGTTGGAAAAAATAATAGAAAAAGCTTATTTTCGTCCATTAACTTGAAATATTTCATAGGAAAAGAAACTAAGATTTATTTAATTATTTTTTTTTAAACATATATATAGGTAACTTATATAATAAGGAATACAAATATTTTCTTTCTTTCTACCTCGATTTTCCTTTGTCGCTACAAAGTGAACTGCGGAAAACACTTTTTTTTTAGTTCAGAAATTTCTTTTAATGTGCTTCCATCTTCTTTCATTTTTTTCATAATTTCTCATTCTTCACAAATTTGTTGATTTTGAGCTTAACTCATTTTAAGGTATTTAAACTATACGTTTTTTTGTTAAAAAAGCAAATTTAAGTCAAAAGTTTCGCACAATTCGAAGATGTTTCTATTATTTTTTCCAGCCTAAACACGTGGCGACCTGCAAACTTAGCGAACAGCGCAAATATTTGCTGCGAAAATGACTCAAAAAGGAGAGCAATATAAAGGACCGTTATTTGTGCACATGTGTAATTGGTTTCATGCATATATTTTTCGTACATAATTAGCAATTGGGATTGAAGCGCAAAGAAGAATATATTTTCTATTATTTTTTCCAACACTGTATACATTGCTATACTAATCCAAAATAATAGCTCATGCTTTTATCAGGTCGAACTTGAACCTGAACGACTTCTTGTTGGTCAACTGGTCCATTAAAATCTGCCTTACAATCCCCTTTTTTTTGTGGTATGCATACGACGCCCCTGAATTAATTATTCATACTTTGTGACTTTAAAATGAAATAAAGCAAATAAATTTGCATGTGGTAAAATAAATCAGAGCTTACAAAACGCGTCGATTGTCTCGAGAAGAGCGTGTTAAATTAAATAAATTAAATGTTGCCCAACACGAGACGAATATAAATCAAGTAATAATATTTAGACAAAATGCAAGGTCAATTGTGTTGTTGTTGTTTGAGCTTACAGCAAATCAACAACAACAATTAAATGATCAATAAAAGGCCAAGAGACAAATAAACAAACGAAACAATGGCAGCAGCAGCAACAATCTGGCAACAATATTGTTATTAACACTTTACAACATCGCGGCAATTAATTAAGCCAAGACGCAGCAAAGGCTGAACCCAAGTCCCGCTCATCATAATGATCCAGCCAAAAGTAACAACAACAACAACAACAACAGCTACGTCAGCAAGACAAGTTTCAAATGCAAAACTGGGAAGAGGGCAACGTCAGCTGGAAGAGCGCGTCTACGCGGACCCAACATGATAAAAAGGTGTTGAGGCGGCGATGGGGCGATGAGGCAACATGCACAGTCCAAATTTTTGTAGTATACCCGTAGCTAAGTATACCTTATACACACACACACACACGCGCACAGAGATGCTGCTTTACAAGGCCAACCGGGCAGTTGGACTGGCTTGCGCGTCTCTCTTTTTTTCACCTCTTTAGGTTTTTTTTTTGTTCGGTTTCGCAGTCTTTCTCCGCCTGTGAATGCGTTGATTACGACTGGGGATGCTGTCTAAATATATAAAATATATATACAAATTTTTGGTTCATTTTAAATTTGATTTATTTTAATGGGGCTGCTGCTTATATAAAAAAAACCACGCTGTGTGTGTGTCATCTCTCTCGCGCTCTCTGCCAAGGGGCGGCACTAAGTAATTTGCCATGCTATAAAAAAAACTAAGCTCAACTGAACTGAACAACAAACAAAAGAGGAAGAAAACAACAACAACAACAACAACAACAACATAGATAGCCAAGATATGAACTCACATTTGTAAATCCGTATAATTGTGCAGCTCAACACTTTTACTTTCCCGTTGCGCGCTGCCTCCCCCCAAGTGGAAAGACAAAAGCAACGTGAAAAAGGGCAGCCTCGGAACTGGTTTAAAAATTACCAAAAAAAAAATTATACTACACCCGATCGAAAGAGTGTTGATTTTCGGCTGCTTTGGGTGAAATAAAAAAAATCCAATACATCAACAAAATTTGCTTTGAATAGACGCAAAAACCGAGAGAAAAATGAATTGTGTGGAACCTGCACAACATCAAAATCAATTTATAGGTCAAGTTGAGCGCAGCGCAGCGCACATAAAGATCGGCCATGCGATTGTGTGTGTGTGTGCACGTGTGTCTGCTAGTGTGTGTGTGTGTGTGAGTGTGTGTGCAACTCGCTTTTGAAGCCGAATTCAGGTTCAGCTCAAGACTTTTACCCAAGCGGCATCTTGTCTAATAAGACGAATTATGCAACAGCGAATGGACCAATGCAGACACACTCCGCCACACACACCAAGACACACACACACACGCTTGGCTGCCCCGAAAAGCGGCATAAGCACATGCAATTAGCTTAGCATTAATTTGAGCAAAGTTTTTGGGGGTAATAAAATCATAAAGCACAAAACGCAGAGCGAGAAAGCAAAAGCAAATGAGCATTTTTTCGCTGATGTTGCACCTTGCGTTGCTGCAGCCAGTTGTATTGTGGGTCAAGTTGAAAATGCAACACGATCCACAAAAACACACATACAACATTCAACAACACATACAACATTCACATTCACCAGCGCAGCGAGATAAACGCGCGAGCGACTTGCGCGCGGATAAAAACGCGCGCGCCCGCAACTGAGGCGACGCTGCCGGGGCGATTTCAACAGCGACAAGCGGCAGCAGTAAAAACCGCTTTGCTGCACTTGCCGCAATAAATACACCCGAAAAAACAAAGTGTATGTGTATATGTTGTGTGTGTGTGTGTGTGTGTAGAAATTTTAGCTGAGTCTATCTTGTTTGTCTGCGCGCTAAAGAAGACTTTGAGAGCGCAAGCGCGCGCGCGACTTTTAGAGCAACTAAATCGCGTTAATGTGGCAATCCCCTCTGTCTGTCTGTCAATGTGTGTGTGTGTGTGCTTTGGCCTAACATGCCGAGTAATTGGTGCAAGACCTCTTGTTGTTGCTGGTGTTCTTCTGATGATATTGTTGTTGTTGTTGTTGTTGTTGCTTTTGGCGTTGCTTTCAAAAAATGCGCTTTTAGGACTTGCCGTTCACGCGTTTTAGGCGCGTTTCCAGTTGCACTAACGTTGTTGTTGTTGTTGTTGCTGCTGCTGCTGCTTGTGATGTTGTTAGTCAATAGTCAAGTGCACAGCTGCAAATGCTCAAGAGCTGCGTAAGCCAGTTTCTTGTGTCAGTTGAAGAAATCCCAGTCCCAATTTTTATAGACACTTCTTCCCTCCCGCAGCCCGCTCCGGCAAACATCCCAATCGAATTGCCGAATAAGTATGACTGACAGTTTTAAAAAGTGATCTGTCGAGTCGCGCTGCATATGCAAAATAACATCTTGTCTGGCAACGCGTCGGCAGATCACTTGAAATATATCCGAATTGACAATTCATTGCACTCGGTTTATTTACGAATTGCAACACATTTAGAAAACGTACAATGACATTTACGGAATCTTCTTCTTTTTTTGTAATTCTAAGGGCCGTGGGGTCGTTGTAATGCCACAACTCATCCATCGATTGATAAAAGAAAACCTGTATTCTTTCAAAGTTATTCCGATTGACGAGCTCGAACTGGCATTAGCTACTTGCCAGCCCATAAATAACTGGCTGAGATTGTAAAAAATTGCTAAACAAACAATAATAATAATAATAATAATATCGATATTATACATTCTGTTTACCGCTGACATCGTACATTCTGATGTTGTTAAACGTCGAACAAGTTTAACAAAATAAACAAAGCGAAATTGCTCAGGATCGTTGTGCATTTAATTAGAATTCACTTATATACAACATATTTTAATGTACATTCATACGTTTTTATTGAATTTAATGACATAAAATGGTATACTGTTTTCAAGAGAGATCAATTTGATAAATATACCTTTCGTCAAAAATGGGGTATACTAAGTTTGTGCAAATGTGTGCAACAGACAGAAGGAGACGTGGCAGAGCCCACAAACTATATATATTCTTGCTTAGGATCATTAGCCGAGTCGTTTGAGCCCTGTTCGTCTGTCCTTCTGTCCGTCTGTCCGTCAAGCGTTTGTGTGAACACACAGATCTCAGCTATTATTAAGGCTAGAGACACCAAATTTGGTCTGAAGGTGTATAAACATCACAAGCTACTGGAGTTTATTTTAAATTTGAGGTGCCACGCCCACCGCCTCTAAAAATTGATTAATAGATTTTCGAGAGTATTAAAGTTTCAACGTTTTGCTTTGACACACATATAGATAAATACTATATGCATAAATTCTATTCAAATTTCAAGCCGATCGAATCATAAACACAAAAGTTATTCCATTAAACATTTCCCATGAAACTGTGCGCATGGTATTTTACTGTCGGGTACGCTCGACTGTAGCTTTTCTTACTTGTTACTCTGTGTAAACATATGCCCTAATCTTAACTGAGCAATAATTGATTTACCAAAAGCAACACTTACTTCAATGAGCGCACGATAAGAAGCCGCAGTCAACGTCATAGCGAACTCTCTCACTCACACACACACACACACACACACGTGTACAAAAACAAAAACAGCAACAACAATAAACACTTTTATCAGTTTTTAGCACTTGTGCGCGATATAATTGAGCGACGGCTGCCGTATCGAAACGGATCGGAGCAATGCGACGACGCCTAATAGCAAGTACGAAAAAGAGTTAACTCTTTAGACACACACACACACACACGCACGCACAAATGCTTTGTGTTGTTGTATTGAAAATAGGCTAAAGGCACGCACAAATTCAATGTTAGACAATAAACCTTTGGCCAAATTGCAAGCCGATTGCAAAATGCGGCAACTGCAGCAGCGGACGCACTGCTAACGCGACTGGGCGCTCGCTCGCTCATTGCAATATCGCGCATACGCCGCGTTGTACTCACAAACGAAGTCACATGTGACTGGCCAACAACAGCAACAACAACAGCAACAGCGGCGCCTTATCGCACTCTCTCCCAACAGCTGTGCGCAAGTGTTCTCTTCTCGCTGCCACGCTCGCTTGCTCACTTGCTCGCTCGACGCCAGCAGCGACGTCGGCGTCAACGCTAGGCGGAGCCGTCGCTGACAGCAATTGCAAGTAAATCGCTTGATTAAAATCAATTTTTTATTATGATTACCTACACTTTGGGGCAACTGGCCTAGTAAATGGCAGCAGCGTGCAGCGCGACGTCGGCAGCGACGTCTTAACAATTTGTTGATGCGTCTTTTTGTGTTTTCAGTGTCAAAAGCGCAATGCAAAAAATCATCCCAACAAAAGCAAGAAACGAAATAGAGCTGTAATACAAAAATTGTGCAATCGTGTCAAAGAAAAGGAAGATGACAAAAATGTGTTCGAGATTTGAATACATATGTACGGTATGTGTGGTATGTATGTTCGTTGTTCATGTGGTTGTAAAGTGGTGCAATGGGCGATGGATGGATCATTAGCCCGATGCCAGTTGATTGGTCAACATGTCTTGTCTTCCTCTACGAATTTGCAGCTTCACCGCTGAATGAATATAAAAATCATTGGAAGATTTCTACACAACGCGATGATGAGTGAACAAAAATGTTCAGACCTAAAGCGACGAATAAGCAAAGCAAAGCGCAGGGCAAAAACAATGCAGCAGCAACAATTGAGGCAATCGCTTTAGCAGCAGAGAGAGGCAGAGACTTAAGCTGGCATCTTCGTATGCTGGCCATGAAACCATCCGTATCCATTTCACTTGCCGAACGCCCATCGCCAGCCAATCGCCAATCACCTGCAAAAGCGCGTAATAAAGCCAAAAGCATTTTTACTGCCGGCCGCAAATGGTAGCGTGTAGCAACTTATCCAGTTATCCAGTTAAGATTCAAGGTCAGCTCTGCCTCTGCTGCATTTCCGTATGAAATGTTGTCAGGCCAGCAGCAGCCTTCCCCCTCTCTCTCTCTCCCCTATGGTGCCCTGCTTCGGCCAGCAACGAACGGCCTTCACTCTACCACGTCAGAAGCGAGAAATCGAAAAAAAAAAAAAGTTGCAGCGACTGCACTTTGCAGATTTACTGTTACCAATGCATGTGCTGCACACACACACACACATGCACACATGCGCACTGCACATGCTGCAAGAGTTCAAGTGCGAAGAGCTTTAGCAAAACAGAACTACAGAGAACTTCAAAGTTTCCACTAGAATTCAAAGTCGCGTGAAAATCTACATGAAATTAACAAAAAAAAAAAAAAACGAAGAAAAGACCAAAGAATTCCACAAAAACAAGCAACGAAACGAAGAAAGACAGCAAGCAGAAGAAGAAGAAAGCAAATCGAGCAAAAAGAATAACGAAAGCAACGAAAGTTCTGTGCGCTGCAAATTTTTTTTGAAAGAAAAGACATTGAAAAATTTTGAAAATTTGTATTCGGTAAACAAAAACTCGACTTTTTCTACACTTGTTTGCATTTCTGCAGAAACGCAGACAGAGAGAGAGAGAGGGAGGGGGAAACAAGAAAGCACTTGACACTGGGGAAAAACACGAAACACACGACGCGAATAACTATGGAAGGTTCTTCGCGTTCGAGAAAACTGGAAATTAATAACGATTACTGACAAGAGTTTCACAACAGAATATAATCGAGAGATATATCTCTAAAATTTTTTAAAAATTTTGCTATATGTTTTATATATGGGTTTTCTTTCGATTTCGCTTTTCACTCACCATTTTGACAAGATTGATTATCTGCTGCGGTCAGTCGAGTGTTTTGCCAATATCAACGTTTATCACTTGTGTTCACTTTTTGCTTAAACTTTCAACGCACTTAATTCGCACACTATTTATTATCCTTCTCTACTTGCATTGGACTTTAATACTTGTGATTGGGAAATAGTTATTGATAGATTGATCGATCGAACACGCGCACCGCCAGTCACACAACTCATATACGATTCAATTCAATTTGATTTTGAATTATTCAATTGAAAGTTGAATATGCTTAATTGTTAACTAAATCACAGTCATATCTACACTCCCGTGTGCGTGTGTGTGTGTGTGTATGTGTCTGTGTGCGGATTAAAACTTCCGCTGACCAACTGACCAACTGCCAACTACCAACTGCTGCTGGCTGCTAATGCCGTCTTTATTTTTATTTTTTTTATTTTTTTTTTTTTTTTTTTTTGTTTCGACTACGTCGTCTCGGTCTCAGTGTCTGTGTCAAGTCGTCTGAATTGAACTCGACCGGGACTGGGTGAGCGTACGTTTAACCATTCAAATCAAAAACACTGAAATAACTTTGATTTCACGCTGTCGCTTTACTTTTATACGAAGCACACGCTGTCTCTGGCTGCTTGGCTGGCTGGCAGCGACGTCGACGTTGCGGCGCTGGCGTTTTTCGGTGAGCGAAGCGGAGCTTTTGATAAATTCTGAGCGCAGCTTCAACTTTAACACACACACACACGCAGAGAGACAGGTTGCTGCCAGCTGTCAGTGCTTATTAGTTTGCATGTGTGTGTGTGTGCGAGAGGTGCTGCTTCTTTGTGTGCGTGCGTTTGAGCGTGGCTGCGCTGCGCTCTCACTTTGTCTGCTGCGTTTCGGTTTTTGGGCAAGGATGCTAGCAGCGATAGCGCTGCTACTGCGCTGCTGCTGCGGGTGCTTGCTCGCAGCCGCAGCCGCATTCGACTTTGAGTTGCGTTTGAGCTTTGCGATTTGGTCAGCCCTTTTGTATTTTACACTCTCTCATTCGCTAGATCTTACTCTCCCACTCCCACACGCCGCGACTGCATCTACTGCCAGCAGGGCGGCGCGTTAATTATTAAGCTGTTATCAAGTATGGGCAGCGCGGCCAGCGCAGAGTGCAAAGTGCTGTGAAAGCCCATGCAAAACCGTTAATTAACCCTTGATCACACTACAAGTTCTTTGAAAAAATAGAAAAAAAATTCATTTAAAACGCAGAAAAAGTGCATCTGCATATTAATGCGTATATAAAGTTATTGTTATTGTTTTTTTTCGCAATCACACCTCTGAATACGGAAAATGTTTGCAAAAAACACAATGAATGAGAGGAGCGTCGTGCACAATTAACTTTGGATATTGATGAAAATAATAATGAGACGAAACCAGTTTAAAGTTTTGCGCTCATTTTAAAATTCCTGATAAAAGAGCCAGACTAAAATTTAGACATGTGTCGCTGGCCGCATTTTTCTATTGTTTATTTGGTATATAGTATAAAAGACATGCCTGCATTTGTATGTGTGAGTGCGAATAGATTTTTATATATATTTTAACGAAGATGATCGCCACGACGGAAACAATGGCTCTCGTTTATTGGATCTGCCATGTATCGCGCTGCTCGGCAGAATCAGAACCGCCCGCGATGGTCAACATCGGCGGCTTCCTCGATCATAAAGCAGCTGCTGCTGCCAAGCATCAGCCAGCTAGTTAATGGCCCAAACCGTGCCAAAGCCAAGCCCACGATAGAATTTGAATGTCTGCAAATGAAACTCAAGTTTAATACTCTGGCTGGCATTGCCATGCCAAATAGAATTCTACTATTTGATTTCTCTCTCTCTTTCCCTTGATATCGTAGCTAGTCAAGCTGACGCGATCTTGTGGTTAGTACGCAGCTGTCACAGGTGTCAACTGCGTTTACAGCATGCGGCAATGTGTGGGTGCCTAGTTCATATTACAAAAGGGAAACCCAGCATCATGTAATATTTGAAAATCATTTGGAATTTGCTTGCTAACTGTCTCACGCCCTTTGGGCTTGTGTGCAAAATCAATTATTTTCACTATAAATTTAGGAGTTACTCTAGACTTGAGTAGCGCCTAGTATGAGCTAATAGTCAAAGTTCTATTTGCAAATTTAGAATTGATACGACACCTACATGTTTACTAAATGCACATACTTAGCCCTCTATTGACCCAAGTTGGCAATTTATGCACGTGCTTTGAACATTATTTCCACTGAATATCTTCCGCTATAAAGACCTATTATTAATATTCCAAGTAGCTAGAATCTTAGCACGAGAAAAAAGATGTTATTAAAAAATGTACTGATTGAAACTATTCAATATGTAATCTCGTGTTGCCGTTAGAATTGCTGGCTATTATTGAAAATAATGCCATAAAATCTAATGAAGCATGACTAATTAGTAATTATCTGATATTACCTTGATTTTGCTCTGTGCATTGCATTTTTCGTGCTGGATTCGGCATTAGAGAGTGGAGCGTTAATTTACAACTTCCAGTTGGTTTTTTTTTCTTTTTGAGACTCTTTGACTGGCCATCAATCTAATCGGAGGGTCTCGACCTGCCAGTCGACACCCCCGCTACGAATTCGCATATGTATGTGTATGTGTCTGTGTGTATTCGTGTGTTTGCTTTCAGCTTCCGGCGCTGTAATTATGCAGGTACAATGGCATTTGGCCAGGTAAAAACGCTACTGTTCGATCTCACTGAAAATATGAGCTTTGTTTTGCTCAACAAAAAAAAAAGATTTACTTTAAAGTTCACAGACTTGTGCGCCTGTTCGCTTAATTGGGCGACCTTCAGGTGCTTCACGGGAAAATACACACACACAGCCCAGACAGCAGATGAGTATGGAACGAACTTCGGCAGATGAAACTTAGTTGGATGCTAAGGCCGTTCATCCATCTATGGTCAGTTTTTGTGGGTGTTGCCTGTTCGAAAGATTTTTGTTGCCACTTTTTCTGACGTATTTTGTTTGTTTATTGTAAACACGTTGCTGCCATTAACCTTATTTAAACATAGACAGCATATTATAAAATAATAATAATAGACAAACTAGCCGCTAACCAGCTTGAGTTCAAGGGCAACTCGTGTCTTTTGCGCGTTTGACGAATTGACCAAATGTGGTGTAACGCGTGCAAACGCCTTACCAAAATATTCTACCGACAATGCAGCTAATGAGCTATAGGAAAAATCTTAAACCAAGTCAGAGCTAACTACAGCTGCAACAACACCACATAGTTGCAGTAACTGGCACTGTTGGCCTCACCGCCGCCCTCCATTGGCATTGTGCAACTCTCAATGATTGATGCGTTGATTTGGCGCTGCCAGAGAGCCTCAATAGCTCTCCAAGCCTCAAATTCAAAGACAAAGCCAGCCGCAGCAGCAAAGACATGACGACGACGACGCGTCAAGACGTCAGCGTCGGCGTCGGCGTCGACTGTAGCCACATTATAATAACACAAGCGTCGTGTTGCTGCTGCGGCTGCTGCTGCTGCCGCTGCACTTGCTGCAGCCATCATTATTGTTATGATTATTAAATAACGGTTAAGTCAAGCGCCATTTTCTAATTCTGCAAATCATTCTCACATTTATGTGGCATTTGCATTAGGCAACGCAATTGAAAGTCTGTGTGGAGGGCAAAAAAATATGAAAACCGAAAACTGACAGCCAAACAGACAGACAGACAGACAGACAGCTCGACAGATACGAGCAAGAATAATATACACACATAGGGCATGTGCTGGGCTAAAGGGAAACCTGTTTAGGCCTTGCCAAAATCTTGGAAAAAAAAACAATAAAACATTGAATTAACACGGTAACTGGACTTTCCATACAACAAAACTACGAAAAACGTGCTGCGCGCCCATTTTAAAAACATTTGTCAACATCCCAAACAAGTTCAAAGCAAATCGATCAACAGCAGCAGCAGCAGCAGTCCCAGAGGTGGCAGCAGCAGCAGCAGCAGCTTGAAGTGTGAATGTGGATGTGAATGTAAGGTATATAGTGGCTCATGATAATGATCATCAGTTTGGATGAAGTTGATGACCACTGCTGGGTTTAGTACACACATAAAATCAACAGAGGTATTAGAAATTGCGCAAGTTATTTTACCATCGGCACTGCTGGAAATGATATCAAGGTCAGCTGGTTGACACAAAAACCTAATGAATCAGCTAACTAATATTAATTGGTCATTGTATTAGTATCAAGAGTTGGACAATTATATCAATTAGCACGGCTGAAATGCACAGAAATACTTCTCGTCTGCATAATCGCCAGACAACTCGCATTGATCGTTTGCATTTGCATGAGAATTTACTAAATTTGAGTTCCGCTTTTATCTTGCATACTTTATGCACACATTATGTATGTATATCATTTGTCGAATGCAAATGATATGCGCTTTAACATAACACTTATAATCAGTAAATGAACATGCATACAAACAGAAAACTCGTTTTTAAACTAACGGCAGAAAATGCATTTTAAGTATGGGCAAAAGATTTTGAATTATGTATTTTATGTGCATCTTGATTGATTTCAGTGGAAACTTTTGAACTTTGAAATGACCGCTTGGAAGTAATATTGATGTTTAAGTTACGACAGAAGAGATTATTTGCATATTGGTAGCAATATCTGAAAGCGTTTCCGAAAATGTATAAAATGCACATTATTTCAATGACATCTTTAAGATATGTTTACATTTTGAACATTTTGATATCGACTTGAGTCGCTGATAACCTTAAACTTTTATTGGCTGCTTCTGTTGCATTTTTATGCTAAACAAGACTCGCATTTAAAATGAATTCATTTCAGTATCTTATCTGACAAACCGTTATTTACTACCAAATTGTAATCGATGTTCGCTTCGTTTGTTATCGCCACATTCATTCATTTATCGTTATGTTGTTATCGCACTGCGCTCGCTTTCGATACTATCGATGCGATATCAACAAATGAGTACTTGGCGATACCGACAGCCAGATGAAAATAAACCAAACAAACAGTGAAAATGTTGCAGCAAAATATTTTAGATCAACTTAAACAATTTATAGAAACAGTTAGCAGTGGGCACAGTAATCCTAAATTACTTACGAAACCCTCGCTCATTAAAGTTGCGTAAGTAGCAGCATGCCAAGTAAACGTTTGCATAGATAATTTTACTCAATGCATTTTACGCACACAGGTTGAGTTTCCTCGATGAGCTGCCGGCCACTCGCGACATCGTGTTTGATTACTTTGGCATACTGGCGGAGATCGGTGTGCAACTATATGTTTCTCCCGATATGATTGACCAGAAAACTGGTCTCCCGGTATCCCAACTGAAACAAGGTGGCAACCGACAGCAGCAGTTGCGTGCCGAGGAGTATGAAAGTTTCAACATGGTCAAGACTTCGCTTCAGAATCTGGTGTGGAAAGGACCGCCAGCTTGGTCACCGCTTATAGCTAATTGGAGCTTAGAGCTTGTAGCTAAACTGTCGGATAAGTACACAAAACGTCGAATGACCATCCCTGCCTCGTGTAACTACTGGCTGGAGTGCAGTGCCATGCACGGCCTGCTCACGTTGATCAACAGCTGCTTTCGCAAGCTGAATAACTCTGAGGCGGAATCCTGCGTGGAGACTATGCTAAATGCATTTCATCGCTATCCAATGACCTTCGACTGGATTGTTGCACGACTAGGAGGCTGTTTTCCCTATAAAATTATAATGCAAATTCTGCAGTGCGGAATAAAGCGTTTTATGGAGGATTATCGATGTCATTTAGACTCTGAAGCGGGTATTCTGGACTACATGACATCCTGCCATGAGCAGCAACTGTGTGCGGCCTTTCGTGAAATGCTTAAAGATGGACTATCGCCTAAGAAGGCACTAGATGTGGCTATAGTTCCATTTCTGCTTATCACAACAAACTACTCCGATGCTATTTTGCAGAGTTTAGTTAATGTTTTTATAGATATTTGTAAGTATGGCCACAACCACTGCATGTATCATACATTAAGCTGATTTCTTGCATTGCAGATAACGAAGATATGTGCGAGGCAATTGTGCTGAAGGCGCCACTTTGGTTGACCAACAAAATGTTTGCAGACATGCAGCCTTCCCTAAACAATGCGGTTCTTCGCCTTAATCAGCATGGCGCCAAGTTGCTTTTGATGGTTTCAAAGATGGCTGAGAAGTATGTCTGGTGTCAGGATTTCCTGGACACCTCCATGCAAGAACTGGAGCAGTGGGTACTAAACATGCGCAACTTTCCATTACTTGCCGATTTGGCTTTTGAGGAGACCAAGTACATGCTGTGGAAGAGTTGCCTCAGCTCAAATATTCTAGAACAACAGACAGCAGTTCGGTTGCTGCTCGTAGTTTGTAAGTACTGATACTATTCTACTTAAAATGAATTAGCTAATGCACTAATTTTTTTAGCCTCACAACATCCACATATTTATTACCAAACCATATCACAATTGCTGCGCAAATCGTATGCACAACATCCTAGTTCTATAGGCGCTCTAATGCGTCTTCTGGGTGGCCAGAGCGGTGTGCTGAACTTTCCGAGCATTACACAGGGTTTAAAAATGGTGCTGGAGGATATAACCCTGCAGGAGCAGGTTAACAATCGCTTACCCGTGGAGCCGGGTACTCCGACGGAAGCATACAACACATTTTACAATCTCAATCTGCTGACCAAGTGAGTCTATAGTTGATGTTTATTAAGTAAGTTTTCATAACATGTTTTCTATTTCACAGAATGCACAAGAAGACTCCATTTCCACACATAAAGACCCAGATCTTGACGCAATCATTGAACGAATGCCTTTCCAAGATAATACAAATATTCGATTGCACAGTTCAAAAGCTTATACTGAGAATGGATAAGGTTGCCGCGGAGCAGAGTGCAGAGAGATTTAAACAGCAACAAGCAAACAACAACAATCGAATAGATTCTAAACATGATTTGCATAACGGCAACGACTCTATAAAACGGCCCAAACTGGAGGTGAATGAAGCAACCAACACGGAGGAGAACCGTGACGCAGAGCGAATGCGTTTGGTACATCTCATTGTAGAACTATTAAACACTATTGAAGCTGGTTCACGGACAAATGTCCTTCGAACACCATTGGTGCTGAAACTGGCAGTACTTAGCGTCAAATACTTCTTTGTAGGACTCACCGAGAAGAGTAAGTCTTCTGTCTGGCACAGACGAGCAACTGACTAATTAATACTCATTCATATTCCAGCTGTCATCCGTCGTGCAGCAGCGGCTCATCGTGCATTCGCGTTGCTGCAACGACAGTGTTCGTCCCGTAAGATCGCACGAACAGTCTGCTTGCGAGAGCTGATAGAGAGTGCTCTCTTTTATCATGGTCATTTGCTCGGGCAACTGGAAGAATACGAGCTTGATGAACTGAAAATTCCCGAACACGAGCTGTTGATAGTACAAAATTTGCATACAACCTCTGGAACGAACTCAAATCGTTCTGTACTACATTCAGGCATTATTGGACGTGGCCTTCGTCCCGTATTGCCCACAAACAACAAAAGTTGTGATGCGGAAAAACAAGCACTGTATCTGAAGGCATTAAATGCGTGCTGCACAGATCTGGTAATATATTCCCAGATAACCATATAGACACTTTCACTTACCTACTTTTCCACACTAGGATAAACCCAACAACGTTGAGGGATACTCATTGGTCTCACTAACACTTGTAGAACTCGTTTCAACCGATGTTATGTACAATGGACTACCTTTCCCCGATGAGGAATTCACCCGTGTCACCATGGAAAGAGATATGCAAATACGCCGTGCCTTTATAACTTCACCTGTGCTTTGGGCAGTGCTCGGCTTAATAGCAACCCATAGACCAGCATTGTGTTACTCCTCTGTCTTGCTCCGTGCACTGTGTGCAACATGTCTGCATCATTGGCGTGGCAAGAACGGTAAGAGAATAACTCATACAATTTGATAATATATAGTTGATATTTCTCATATATATGTCATTTTTCAGTGAACAAATTCCAGCCTACTGCAGCCAACGACGAGCTAATGCTCTGCACCAAAAAACTGCTACAGCTACTAGCAATGAGTCAACTTATACCGCCGCCACTTGCTAATCTTCATACGATCATAGAGCATTTTGAAGCGCCAGAGGTTAGTTGAAGCACGTGTCCCACTATTTGCAATAGATTCATCTTTTGATTTAATTCACAGATTGCAGTGCTGCTGCGCGAGTGCATATGGAACTATTTGAAAGATCATGTGCCGTCACCAGCGCTCTTTCACGTTGATAACAATGGTCTCCACTGGCGCAATACGAGTCAGGCCAAAGTGGCGCCGCAATATGTGGACACACTGCGTCATCTAATGCAAAAGAAGCTTAATACGCTGGGTCCACACTATCATCAGATGTTTATTATGAGCGATCTGCATGTCACCCCACCAACGCCAGCAATAGCAGAGCCAATTACGGTCTTACCTAAGCCCAACTCAACCGGTATTGAAGTCGTGGAATTGGAGTAATAGGACAATTCTGTATCTATTAGTTAGGCCTAGCAGTTAAGTAATTAAAGCACATTTGGAAAACTACGTATATGTGGCCAAAAATTACATTTTGTGCATATCGTTGAAGGCACAAAAGCGATAGATAACATTAGTCAATAAAAGCATAATTGACACTTGACATGAGCATTGAATGGGTATTTCGCTGTCTACACATGTTAAACGGTTTAAGCATGCAATAACATACAGTTAAATCGATACAGGTATTTAAGTTGTATATCGGTTCTGGTAAACGTTTTTCGCTTTCTGTATTATTTATTGTTGCAACTGCAATGCCCACTTCCTTTCAGTGTGAACTAAATGCAATTCGATTGAAATATATACTTCAATGGTTCGTTTTTTTTATTAATCTCATAAATTTTCCATTGCAAATACTGTCCAGCAGTTTGTGTATAGTTGGCGCCTGTAAATTGCATTGATTTAGAAGATATTAAAGCCAACAATAGTTGTATTTGAACTTTTTCGTATTTCGTAATTTTTGCTTGCACGTTGGTCGACGCAACGTTTACTTTAACGCAACTTTGCTAATTGCAATTATTCAACGTGATTTGTTCTTTACATTTAATACATATCAACGATCTTAATAATTCTCTCATAGTATAATACACGGTATTGTCACTTGGATTTAACTTGCATTCTGCCGCTCATCCGCTTTCTAAGCTAACTAAATGTCTCAGCTCTGTGGGGTACACCTAATTACTCTTTTTCTTCTCCTCTCTCTCTCTCTTTATCTTAATAAATACTTGGCGAACGTAAGACAACAAAAAACGAAAACAAAAACCAAAAAGTTGCTCACAATTTGTTAACAAAGTTATTACTTTTCCATATTACTCTAGTAACTAGGGGTATGGGTAGGAGGAGGTCACCTACGATGTGCGACAATGGCTTAACTTGCGCACAGAGATGCAGGATACAAGTTTCTTGGCGCGTCGTTTTAGGGCAGATCCTTTTTTCTTAACCGTCGTCTCTTCTCTGGAGCCATTCATTAACACTTCAGAAGCGGCATCGGCACTTGTGGATGGCTCATAAGGATGGCACGCAGCATTGGCAGCAGCTGATTTGTTGGCGCGAATCTCTGCTGCGGCAGATGCAGCGCGACGCGCCAACTCTTCTACAAAACAAAGGTGATAAGGTTACCAACAGGTCTTTACTATTTTGTATAGTATTGACTTACGATTGACATCGTGTTCAGTGAAGTAAACATCTTCCTGATCTTGTTCGTTGCCATAATGATACGCTTCTAGGTAAGGAAGTACTGAAGTACGTCCAAATTTGTCGCCCTTAAGTGGAGGAATGGGTATCGGTGGGCCAGTCACCGCTGGTGCGGATAGGAACCATCTGTAGATGTAATAAAGTTAACATTTTGAAAACTCCATTTTATAGAGCTCAGTCCGTATCTTACGTGTCTTTCCGTATCTGCTGAAGTGAAAGCCTTACACTGGGATCAGCTTGAAGCATTCCCAGAATCAATTTGGCAAAATCTTTATCCATTTCATATAGCCAGTCGGGCGCTACCCACTGATTACGTCCAATATTCTCAAGCAGTCGGTAGATGTTGTCGCCCTCAAAAGGATACAAACCCGTAACAAGGTTATAGCTAAAAATTAATAACACTTATTACTAAATTGGAGAGTAGAAAATATGTTTAGCTTACAGTGTAACGCCGCTGCTCCAAATATCTACTTTGAATCCAGCAAACGTCTCGTGGCCATTGGCAATTTCCGGCGGCTGAAATGCTGGCGTGCCCTGGCCCGTTGTGCAGGTGTCATCTGGCGCAAACAGATCCAGCTGCTCGGCCACGCCGAAATCAGATATCTTGAGAGTTTGGTCAAGGGTCAAAAGCAAATTTCCCGGCTTTATATCCTTGTGAATAACACGACGACTGTGCAAGTACTCCAGGCCGTTCAGCAGTTGGCGAAAATATGTGTGCGCCTGAAATAGTGGCATCTTTTTTTCCGGCGCATGGTCTAACATCTCCTGTAAGCCTCCAATGCAATACTCCATAACCAAATACATCTTCTGTTTCTCCTCATTGTACAACACATCGACCAACTGTACCACATTGTGGTGCTTCAACTGCTTAAGCAAGTGAATCTCTCTGGTCACGTTCTGCTCGCCGTTAGGTATGCGACGCAGTTTGCGCTTGGTAAGTATCTTAACAGCCAGTCGACAAAGGTTTTCCGAGTTCATTGCCTCTTTCACTTTGCCGTAGGAACCCTCACCAAGAACATCGCCCATAACGTATTTTCCCACCAGTTTGATGTTCTTTTTCTTCTGTTGATAGATTATGTCCTGGCTATCAACACGGTTAAAGAACATATTGCCGATGTCTAAGGTGACGCGATCCAGTGTGTCGATCTCATCATCGTTTAGCCAAGTAACTTGCGCTTGTTCGGCTTCTTGTTGGCCATAGTCGGTTCCACCAGCAGCGGCGGCAGCAAGGTCTACATCCGCACCTGGCTTCTTTCGACCATTGGTCTCGACAAAAACATCTTCATAATCGGATGTTGTGTCAAAGTGAAAATTTTTATTTGTTATCAGAACTCTCATTTCGTCATCCGGAGCATCGGAAAACTCGATCTCTTTGCAAGCCATATCAATTGATTTATTTGATCCATGCTGCTGCTCACCGCCTCCACCACCGCCACCGCCACCGCCACCGCCGCTACCAGCGCCAGCCTGAAGATGTGTTGCTTTGACTTGTGCCTCCATTACGTGTGTGCTGGTCACAGTAACAGTCATTTGGATGCGTTGCGTTCCGTTCCGTTGCGCAGATCCACACGCTATTTGTGTACACTTCTATTATATCAACGTTAACGGCGCTCTGCTATTGCCGTTGCCGTTAACGTTGCCGTCTCTCCGCTCTCCTTGTTGCTCGTGGGCCAAACTAGAACATTGCATAAACCTTCCAACTGCCCACAGCGCACAGTTCACATTTCTATGGGCGAATTCTGTTCGAGCCTGCTGTCCGTTCAACACGGAAATTGTGCCAATACTTACTCGATTGATACTTTTGGCCAGTTCTTGTTTTATGCTGTAAATTTAGTGTTTACTTTAGGCTGTGAATATGTTTTTAGGTGTATGTGTATGTCTATTGTTGATATAATATCGATATTCACGATATTTTCCCCCTTTTTATGTAGTCGTATTCCCACCTTTTTAATTTCGTTTGACTTTATCGAACTTATCGATAGCAAGTCAGCTGTTCGATACAGCAGCCAGTAATCAGAAGTACGTGAATTGAGAAAATATTAAAAACAAACAATATTAACAGAGCGCTTTGTTTTGATTTTTGTTGTTCTTATTTACGTTAATATAATGTATAATTTTTGAAGTTTAAGTGACATTATGAAATATCAGTTTGAATTTCAATCATATCGATAGGTTTAACGCATCACTGACCTCGTATATCGGACGTCCAATATCAAGCTTTTGTTTTTAGTGTTTGTCTGCTATTTAAATCCTTTAAAAATATTATTGCAAGTCATGGCTACAGAAATCACAACAAAAATGCGACTGGAAAGACTGATGGCTGCCAAGGCAGATTTGGAGGCGCAAATCAGTAGGAATGGACAAATTTTGGCTGCGGTAAATAAATACCTATTAAGACAAGGTGACACACATCAAGGTGCTGCAAAGATGGCATGTGACGTCACGAAGAACGCGTAAATTTGTATATGCATGTCTAGATGCGCAACTAAATTAATTAACGCGTGCTCTAGCATTGAGCTACATATAATTACACATTTACTTGCTCACTTTTATTTATACTACTCTGTTATTCTTGTAGAACGACAATGTTGGAATGAACGGACCACTTGTGGATGCCGAAGGCTTTCCTCGCAACGATATCGACATCTATCAGGTGCGCCAGGCACGTCAGACCATTATTTGCTTGCAAAATGATCACAAGGAACTAATGAACCAGATACAAACCCTGCTCAATCAATATCATGCGGAAATAGCAACCACAGACCCAGAGCTGGTAAACCGCGCCTCCGCCCTGGAATTAAAAGAAGACGAAAGGGGAAGTGGTGGTGCTAACATAGCCCCGCAGGATACACGAGTCATAGTGCTAGTCAATCTAGTAAGCCCCAACTCGCCAGCAGAAGAAGCGGTAAGTTAGGATGCTGTCTAAACATTAAATCCAATACAAACGATTTATGCTGTTTGTTTACAGGGCCTGCGTGTGGGTGATAAGATCACGCGATTCGGATCGATTAATGGCAACAACTTTACACAAAGCTTGACTCAAATTGGCGAAGTTGTGCGCAACATGCAAAACCAAAACGTCCAACTAAAGATCAAGCGAGATAATGAGTTTCTTGACTTGGTGCTGGTACCCAAGACGTGGAGCGGTCGTGGTTTACTTGGTTGCAATATTGTACTGCCACCTGAACAAATGGAGCATTAGTAAATAGACATACATATGGTATATTTAAGAGTTGAATGGCATACAAATCTTAGCAAAGTAATTTTAAATGGCGTAAGAAGTATGTGTTTTCCTTAAATCTAAATTATTCAGTACCCGAATAGTCAATGAAGCTAAACCAATATGTCATTCGAAAGCGACAGTTTGAGGTTGCAACAGCTTGCTGAATAACTGTGCCAAACTATGACATCAATACGTTTCCGTATATGTACAAGTACTGCATATGTGTGTGTGCATTCGGGGCAGCAAGTACTGACGCAAATTGTCCTATGTCATTAGCTGCAGCTGTGCCTGTGGCGAGCTTTCATTCGAATGCGCGCCAAAGCAAAGCTTTCGCAAGTTGGCAGCCCCCTGTGTGCGCCTGCCTACTCTCCGCTCAGCGAGGCGGGGTGCTCAACCCTAAAGGCCAGCGAAGGATGCCAGCCAGCCAGCCAGCAGCAGCAGCAGCCTGTCCCTTGTGCGCCGTTGCCGTGCCAGTTGAGAAATACAATCGAATGTGCGTGCACTGACGAACGGACGAAAGAAGACGTGCCAAAAAAAATAAGAAAAAAAGAGAATCAACGAAGAGATGAAATTATTGTAGTGAAAATTTGTGTAATTAAGACAAACAGAGCCAACGAGCTAATGATAAATTACAAGGATACGTTGGCGACATTTCCCAGAAATCGTAAATTACAGCATCAATTTCGCATGGATTGTTAATTATTGTGCGTGTGTGAGTTACGCTTTTTTTTATATAATGAATACACGATTTTTTTTGCTTTTCTTTTATTGGATGCTCGCATCCTGTTTTCGCGTTGGGGTAAAAGACGAATTAGGCGCATACATCAGTTGAGCTAACGAGACAAAAGACGGGACGAGACAGACAGGGAGTGGAGTGAGAAGAGCAGTCCAGATAGTGTCACAGTCACAGTCACAGTCATTGCCAGTGCACAGTGCAAATAATGGAAAGCTTGGAGGCTGCGCGATTACACGATTGTGGCGGGTGGCGCAACAAATAATGTGGTGAAAAGGAAGAGGAATGAAGGAATGAAAGAAAAACGGCCGCAGCGGCAGCATAGGGAAACTAGCAAAAAGTTAACTAAGGGCGGCGCTGTGGCGTCCACCCACCTTCGATGACAGTGGCTGCTGCAGAAATTTCGACACACAGACTTGTGCGTGTGTGCGTGTTGTGGCATCCTTGTTGTCAAACCACCCTCTGCCCTCGCTGGCCGAGTTTGTGCTTACGTTGTGGCTTGCTCCAATAAATTATAAAAAAAGCATGCGGATTCTTTTCCGTCTGTATGTGTGTCTGTGTGTGTGTGTGTGCGCATGAACGCGCAATGTTAACGTACTGGAGACAGCTTGAGACGCGCGCACAGACACAGACACAGAGAGCACAACATTGGTGGGGGGGAGGGGCAGGCACAGTACAATCATTTACGCACACACTTAAACTCATACACAAATACTGAGGCATGAATAATTCAACGCTACTGCAATGCTGCCTGCTTGTTAGCCAAATTGAAAAGCAGAGCAGCAGCAACAACAACAACAATTCTGCTTAACAAAAGCAAGTTCCGCTTAAATTTCGCAAGTGCAGGACAACGCGTTGTTGTTGTTGTTGCTGCTCTTTTTTTGGCACATTTTTATCTCATTATTCGGCTAAGCTGCGCGTGCGAGCTGCTTGCTGTTGTTTGCTGAATAATTCAGGAACTACCGTTACCGCCAAATCTGAAAATTGCTTACAGGTTTACACTTTACACTTTGGCCCACATTTGGCTGGCTAAAATCTTGGCACTCGCATACAAATGAATTTTTTATTTGGCAGCCAATTTGCCAGCAAACACACATGCGCACACACACACACAAACCTATGTACATGCACAGACATGCACGTGCATGTACATGTAGATGTCCAGGGAGCAATTGTATATGTGTGCGTGTGCCTTGTCATGTTACGCTTCGTGACGATGACAGATGGCACATTATGCATCATTAGCCGTCAGAATGTGGCGAAATCGTTCTCTCATTTTGCCACCACACTGGCTGGGGCTATTTTTAAGCGAATGAATGCAATGAAATCTAATTTATGTCATTCTGCATCCTTTACCACCCACAGGATGCGCGGCCAGAGCGCAAGTGCAGCGTAACTGAAGTCGAAGGACGACGACGGGCGCGACGTCGAAATGCCGCTCTTTGTGCCCGTCCACAGCAGCAGCAGCAGCAGCCTTGAAAGTGCTGAGGCCAGAAACACAAGGAGAAGCACAGCGTCAGGTTACGCTTGCCTGGTTGCCGCCAGCAACTGATGAAGCACAGCAGCAGCAACAACAACAACGACGATGATGATGATGATGCTGGCGCTGATGATGCAGTTGCAAATGCAGCAGGACTGCTATAAATAACACAAGGACTCGGGACGGGCGCAACGAACGCGACGAGGACACCAAACACAAACACCAACACAGGCAAAAGCAGAGCAGAGGTGCAAGGCAAAAGGCAACGCGGCGTGTGCGACAGAAATAAATGCAGCGCGTCAACTGCAGAGCACCAAGTACATTCGCAAGTGTTGCTAAAATTAAAATACACGCTGCTATGTGTGTGTGTGTGTGAGTGTGTGTGGGTGCTCAGTGTAGTGTGATATCATATTTAATGCAATTGCACTCGAGAGTGCGAGCCAAGTGACAACTAAGTGAATTGGCCAGTTAATTGCTTCGTGCGCCGAAAAGTAGGCAACAAAAAACAAAACCCGCAGCAGAACTTTGATTAGGCAGCCCCTTAAGCTGCGACTGTGTGAGTGTCTGTGGTAAACTATACAAAAGCGTCAGAGGGAGAGTGAGAAAGAGACGCCACAAGAGAGCAGAGAAGCAAGTGCAAGGGCCAAGTGGCCAAGGTGCGGCAAGGTGTCGAGTGTCAAGTGTCGTGTGTCGGGTGTCGAGTGTCTTGTGTGTCTGCGTGTGTGTGTTGTGTAAACTGTGCTTAACCTGATTTAACAAGTTTGTCCTTTCCACGCGACACACGCGGCCAAATAGCACACAAACACAATGCACATATGGAAGCGAACAGCAGCAGCATCCGGATTAGTCACAAGTGCAGCAAATCGTATAACCGCAAAAGAAGACGCCGTCAGCAGGCGACAATTGCAGACGGAAAAGGAGAAGGCGCAGTGTAGTGTATAGTGAATGGAATGCATGATTATTACCAATAACCTCGCCTAAATGAAGCATGAAGAAACAAAATGTGCGCACGATATCCCTGATCGTGTGTACATTTACATATTTGCTGGTAGGTGCCGCCGTCTTTGACGCCCTCGAATCGGAGACGGAGAAACGGCGTTGGGAGGCTTTGCAAGGTGAATAAATTACCAGAAATTCTGGAATTATCATACAAATATAATTGAAAATTTATTTGATTTAAATGTTAACTATTTGCACCTACTTAGCTGTCGAGGACATGATAATACGCAAATATAATATATCACAAGAAGATTTTAAAGTCATGGAGACGGTGGTACTCAAATCGGAGCCACACAAGGCGGGCCAACAGTGGAAGTTCACTGGCGCATTCTACTATGCCACCACAGTGCTAACAACAATTGGTAAACATGGTTAAATATTTTTCAAAATTTTATTTAAATAATTTACATTTTGAAATGCCCCCATTCCTCAGGCTATGGACACTCGACGCCCACCACCCGCGGTGGTAAATTGTTTACAATGTGCTATGCCATTGTTGGCATACCCTTGGGCCTCGTCATGTTTCAGAGCATCGGAGAAAGAGTGAATAGACTGAGCAGGTGAGTGTCGCCTCCCTTTCCCCCCTGCATCCAGCCTCTCATTAGCTAATCAAACAATTTGTGCCTGCCTTTGCAGTTATGTTATCAAAGCGGTACGCACATCGCTGCGCTGCAAACGAACCGTCGCCTCAGAGGTGGACCTTATATGCGTGGTCACGACGCTCAGTTCGCTGACGATAGCAGGAGGTGCTGCGGCATTTTCAAGATTCGAGGGCTGGAGCTACTTTGATTCAGTATATTACTGTTTTATTACTTTAACCACAATAGGTAAGTTCAATAAGCAGTTAAATATAGTAATATATTATATACTATGTTGTATGTTTTCAGGCTTCGGCGATATGGTAGCTTTACAAAAGGACAATGCACTAAATAGGAAACCCGAATACGTTATGTTCGCACTGATATTCATACTATTCGGACTGGCAATTGTTGCCGCCTCACTGAACTTGTTAGTACTTAGGTTTGTTACAATGAATACCGAGGACGAGAGACGCGACGAGGCCCAGGCCATGCAGGTGAGCTCAGGTCTATGTCACGATGCATATACCGAATCGATATTGTCCATGCCATTACTACTGCTGCTACTACTACTACTACTCCTACTACTACTACTACTAATTTTACTCCCGTAGACTTGCGGACTGTTCCGAATGTTTTATTATGCTTAACTATATAATAACTACTACAACATTTATCCAAGTTGACACCCAGTAAACAGATTTTCCTTCAAAGCCCTTAACTTTAATCTTAAATCTACTAGTCTCACTGCGCCTTTCAATTTTTAACTGACATCTAACTGAAGAGCATAATATATACATACAATACTTTTTCATTAACTATTTTGTAATTCGTACAACTTTAATTCGGCTTTTATTCATTTCTCCACTTTTCCTTATGGTAGGAGAGAGTATTTTAAACTATTTTGTTCCTTAAACTATTTGCTTGCCAATCTCTTTGCACATATTCTTTATCGACATATTCGTCGTGCACCTCCTGTTTTATTCCAATAATTCCGATCAAGTAAAAATTCGAAAAAAAATTGATATTAATTAATTAATTTTTGTATTTGTATTGAAAGCAGTCAGATTACCAGAGAACTTGAATAAAAATCAAATATATATTTTATATCTTTTTGGCATATTTTCGGTTGCTTTTGACTTACCAAAAAACATGAAACGAATGCAAACGCGCGCTTAGTTTATGACCAAGTCCAGTTTATGGACCAACGAGGTGATTGCGGTTTTTTGAGCTATTTACAATATTTGACTAAACCTAAACCTAAACCAACTACTCTGCCCTGGAGCAGGCCAACAACAACTTGATTCACACATATAACAAACAAAACCCACTTACAGACTATAAGTTAAACTACAACTTCTATTTACAACAGAAACAACAAACACATTCCATTTACAAACTCTTATCTTTCTCTACAACTACATATATACTGCATACATACATACATACATACATACCACATATACCTAGTACTTTTGTATATCTTCCATATCACAAAAGGTTCGACTAATAAATATGCTATTACAGGCACTACAAGTGGCTGTCAAACTGGAGGGCGATGTGATAACATCCAACGGTTCCATACTGAGCGGCTACGAAGGACACGATGGGCAATCGTTCAACGGCACGAATACCTCGTCCATGTGCTCGTGCCGTTGTATTTGTCTCAATGGGAACCGGCATAAAAAGTATGTAATCCCAGTTCACTTTGATCTAGATCGTTGTAGTAGCATCCGATAAGGTCTTAACGGCATAGGCCAATTAGTGTCGTTGAAAGCTCAGCCTGTTATTAAGTGTTTGCGTGTGTGTGTGTGTGTGCGTTTATGTGTATGCGCTTATGCGGATTACACTTCCTGCTTTCGTTGTCTTGCAATTGCTGAAATATGTTAAAGTTTTTATATTATTTTTCATTCATATTCATTAACTTTAAAATAAATAGTTTTATCTTTCATTCAGCAATAAATTAATTAAATAAACTTAAACTAGTTTAATCTACTTGGTCTATGCCGATTTTGAGCCTAAATTTTGTAATTGTGATAAACTTTTAATCTAATATCATCTATGTGTTCTTTTGTGTACTTAAACTTGTTCTCGATTGCCTGTTTTTGCTTGTTTTTGTATTCTATGATGTCTCAATGTTCTATAAACGCATTCTTTGGGTCCATACTCTGGCAACAGGCATAGGAATGATAATGTTGGAGAGTAAGCTGAATTTTATACCAATTTTATAATGCTTTATACCCTTCGGTCATTGAATATGCTAAAAACAAAATTGACTTAAATTTTTTCGAGAAAAGAAAAGATTCTTCCTGAAAGTCCAGTGAAAGCTGTTGCATGCTCGAAGGGTATCTAACTGTCGAACACGCTCGACTGTTGCTTACGTTACGTTTCGTTTTATTGTTACTGTGTCTCATTAGCTTTGAAAATAATAAAATGATGGCATCATTAATTGTCCTTTGCTTCCGCAGACACCAATACAAGCTGCGCCGCTCGCCCCAGCACATACGTCATCTGCTGCCGGAGGTGGTGCCAATGCAGGATCTCAACTATGATACGCAGAGCATGCACACCATTGGCGCACTGAGTGGCAGCGGCATCATAAGTGGCAGCCACATGGGCATCGGTCTAGATATTGTGGACGATACGGGCAGTCGATCGCCACTGAAGCTGCCACAGCAGCACCAGCAGCAGCAGCAGCACCCACAGAAGCTGCTCAAGCGCAACGTATCACTTTTATCATTTCGTATTTAGGAGCTAACTTCTTTGGAGCAACAGCGCAGGAACAACGAATGTGGACGCCATCGACGACTATCGACGATCCTTGAGCCTGCCTCCCTCCGCAAACGACTTACATACAAATTAAAGTGATAAAACTAACTGTCTCTGATACATAGTACATACTTATACCTAATGGAATTTAAAACTGAAGGGTAGTGGATATTGAATTCGGATTGAGATGCGCAATTCGTGTAGTAGGCTCGCGATCTAAAGTCATATTTATGTGCATTTACAATGTAAATTAGTGCATAAATATATACATACATATACACATACCTATTATATACAATATATATGTAGTAAGAGCATTATAAAGATATCTAGCTATCCTACCTACACCTATGTATACATTACCGACCGAGCTAGGGCACTATCAAATTGATCTACACCACTGCCATTTCCGAGCGATAGAAACGGATCACACAGGTCACCAAAAATCACTATGCCCAACCTAAATAAATCACAACAATCTCTTTTAACTGTCACCAAAGTAACGAGCATTACAAACATACATGCATACATACAAACTTAACTAAAAACGATAAACATGAATGGTCTTTCCTGAACTGCACTAGCATGGATAATGCTCCAATAATACTACATAGAAGCGCAACTACAATAATTCAATTCTGTAAATACATGCCGATATTGCTTAATAATTTTATTAGTCTAGAGTCCATTTTATTCGTATAAATATATATATATTTATGTATTTCTTATGATTATGAATTATGTATTTGAATTCGAGCAGGATATTAGTTTGATAATCTGATTATTGCAAATATATATTTACCAGTTAGATACTTACATACATAATATATAGTTCGTAGATGCATCTAAAACGCCAAAGTAACAACTAACTTGTCTTAGCAAGTGCTCGATCGATCGTCTCCAAAGTGTGCCAAATATACATAGTGCAGAGATATAGTACGATACGGATAGTAGTGACTAGCACTATATGGACTCTATCTGCAGTCTCTATTCTAATCTATTCGAATCTTCTCAGTCCACAACCACCAACCCGAATCCTCACTCGCATTTAGGCGAAGCAACGTAAATCGATTGCATTTGGTTTTGATTTACTAGATAATTACTGAACAAATTATGCAAATTTAAGAGAATGAAATTCTTCCAATTAAGGTTTAGAAATTTTATAAATTATTTTCTTGTATTAAGTATTGCAATTGCTGCTCACTCGTTAGATAACGCTTTCAAATGCCCAACAAATTGAATATGACATACTTATGTGCTTTGTAAATACTTTAGTAACTCAATGTATGTACTTATATTATATATATAGTTTAAACGATATTGTTAATATGGAAAATTAATGCAGTTACCAAGTATAGTTATGTATGTATTTAATTCCGTAATATCAAAAGACATAACATACGACTTTTTAATATGTCATTTATTTCAAAACTTTTAGTAGTTTTCGTATGTATGTGTTTCAACTGTTTCACAACTATGAAATTTAGCTACTCAATTCTGAAATGAAACTAAAAAAAAAAAAAAAATTGTAATTTTAATTCATGAAAATAAAGCGAAACAATTCAAATAAGACTTTGTAATATACAGACATTTGTGTATATTCAAAATCGAAAATAAAATCTACAATTTATATTCATATCGAACGCCCACATAGTTGTTGTTGTTCTTGGATTTAATGAAACAATTGGATTTTTTATATTACATTTTAAGTGTGTTTTTCATTTTCAGTTTTTATTGAAATATTTTTTTTGTGTAGACAGTTAAATATATTGGTTTAAACAATTTGACCGGCAAGAATATTTGTTGCCTTCGCACAAGTACTGATCGATTGAAAAATACTCGACCCACTAAATATCTTTGTATTATTTGTGTTTACAGAGTATAGAGTGTGTGTTGGTGTTGGTGTTTATGTTAGCCACTAACTCATATTTAACACTAATACATTGGAATCCATGTATGTCAAATAGATTTTTAAACACAATTTTTTAAATATTAAAAAATGTTCACGATGTTTTTTGTAGTGGATTTTAAGTTTTGCCGTTTTCAAAATTGTTTTCCGTGATTTTGGTAGATAAGGTGTCTGTTTTGGGGTCTCTAGAGTAATTAGTCGAAAACTAAAATCAATATTTTTATAATTAATGGGACATCTAACTAATCTAATCGTCCATGCTTTCGTTGTTGCGATCCGGTGAGGCGTTTCCATTCTTTGGGGATGCTGAACGGGAACGAGAGCGTGAACGTGACTTGTTATCTGCCGAAGCTGAGCGATCGCTGTAAAAAATGAATGGGAAACAATTGTTAAATATCGGCTATTAAACACTTGGAGCCACCAAGCACGGTCTTGTGCATCCAAACAAAAGCAAAGAAGCACAGAAAGAAAGTAAAAGTCACATAAAGCTCAAAGTGGAGTAAAGAGACAAAAAGTGACAGTTACACAAACTTACCGTGAACGCGAGTCACGTCGGTTTGACTTCGAACGAGAGCGGGAACGCGATTCACGCTTTGAGTTTGAGCGTGATCGGGAGTGTGATTCACGTTTGATCGAACGGGAGCGAGAGCGTGAGTGGGACTTTGACTTCGACTTGGAAACATCGCGAGATTTGCTGTAATGGAAAATGTATTTAATAACAATCCACATTAAGTTTAGTAAATTTTTTACTTACTTTGAGCGAGAGCGTGAACGAGAGCGCGACTTCACCGGTGACTTTGACTTCGATCGTCCGCCACGAGACTTGGAGCGGCTGCGCGACTTGGAGCGCGAATGGGATGAGCGGCGAGAGCGAGAACGCCTACGAGAACGAGATCGCGAACGAGAGCTAGATGAACGAGAACGTCCACGTCCGCCACCGCCGCCTCCACCACCACCACCGCTACGTCCACCACGACGATCCTCGACCAAATGTACGCGACGACCATTCAATTCGGTATCATCAAGCTTCTCAATGGCGGTCTTCATGTCCGACAAGGAGGCAAACTCAACAACTCTGCAGGAGCATAAACAAAATTATTACATTGACATTCGAGTTATACGCGTACCGACTGAGCACTTACCCTTCATTGCGACGCTGCTTGTGAGCATCGGCATAGGTGACTTCGCCAGCTTGACGCATGTAGTCCTTCAGATCCTGTAGATAGCGCACAAATATGAAAACAAACGCACAATTAGTATAATGTTAACAACTGTTGATAAGGTACTCGTCTAGGCAAATCAAATACAACGTGCAGACCAAGCAATTTGAATATATATCCGATCTGGATTTGCCGCTGCATATTAACGGTTAACGAGCAATTGAAACAGAATGTGGAATATAGGCCTCCTAACCAAATCTCTGTTGCCTCTCAATCTTTGTCTCGATCAGCGCATGTGACGACTCTGATGCTCGAATCAAATCAAATCAAATCGCATTGCATCGCCTCGCCTCGCCTGCCTAATAGAAACCTCGTGAGGGAGTGGGGGAAGAAGTGCAAGTACAAGTGCCATTGCCAGTGCCAGCGCCAGCGCCCTTTGCCAGTTCAGTTAATACGCAGTTAATACAGCAGATGACCAGTTCGGACAAAATATTCACTGCCTGTGTTGATAGCTGCACGCGGTACAAAAACGTAAGCATAATTTTATACATATAATATTCATATATAGATGTAGTAATATCGTTTGCAAATGTTTTTTTTTTTTTTTTTTGGTTTTGTTTCTTAATCAAAATGATAATCAAACAAAAATTGTAATTGAGTTCTTACTTAATGCGCTTTCAGAGAGAGGACACACACATCGCTTTAATCGCACAACACCGAGAGTTTTGTTTGTCTGCCTAGTAATTGTCGGCCAATGGGGGCAGGGCAACCCTCAGCTGGACCGCAAGACCTCATCGAAAGAGCGTAATTGAGAACTCCACGTCTACATCAAATTATTTGATCAGCATATGTTTAGCCAGGCCAGGTCGAGCCATCAACCAGAAAATGTACGTTTTGCATAGCCAGGAAAGTGTTTTGTTTTGTATTTCAACATAGATTTGTATATTGAAATTGTATTTTGTGTTATGTGCTACGTTTTGTTTTATAGTTCTTTGTTGTTATATAACCCAAACCGCACATTTATATAGAATAGCTGCCGCAAGCCAGAACCACTTGGCAGGAGGACCACACGCAGGCAGGCCACACGCAGTCGGGATTTGTGGGTGAGAGAGCGAGTTGCAGTTGCAATGGCAAGACAGTGTAGAGCAGCAGTATGCCGTACACAGCACGAGGAGTACGCAACAACCAGGCAGTCAAACCAAACCAGATGGCGGCATCTCTCCCACGGCCTCACATAACGAACTGTAAAAATAAGAAATACGTTTGGGGGTCGCCTCTGAGGCCTGGACCATTGTGTTGATGCGACGACGATGGCGCGCGTTGGCTGCTCCAAGAACCTCTAGTTGGTTGTTGGCCGTGTGAATGAGCCGGACCAGTGTAAGGGGGAATCACAGTCATGTAGTATATTGCCTAACCGAAGATCAAGTGAACGCGTCAAAAAGTCAGCCAGCATCATCATCATCATGTCATCATGGTCATCATCATCATCATCATCATCCTCATAAGCTCTTATGCTCTCATCATCATCATCATTTTATCATCTGATAGCTTCTAACTTGTCTCATTTGTACGACTGTCACACGACCTCAAAACTTATTTAATCGCTATAAGGAATTTTACAATTCTTTATATAATTTTGTAATTAAGTTGTGAATGTTTAAACTTTTTAAATACCTAAGCCTCAGCGTACAAGAGGCAAGCCTACGCAACGGCTCACATATTCTGGGTATTTTGGCACTTGGGCATTGCGCGTAGGCTGGCCTTTTGTTAGCCCAAATATCAGCAATTTGGTCACCGGGCTGCCATCACATTTCAATTCGTCGGTGGTTTGGTTTTGCATGGATGACGAGGCTTCGACGACAACGACGACGACGGCGGCGACGGCGATGGCAATGGCGACAGCGCGTAGACCAAGTGTATAGGAGTTAGGGGGAAAATGTTGTTTTATATAACCCAAGCGAAGATCACAAATCGACCGACAATGATAACGTGGGATGCGGTCAGGCGTCGAATCTCTTTATAGGTTGCGAGCGTGTGTATTCAGTCTCATAGATGGCATTTCCTTCTCTTTTAATATCGTAACTAGTTGTGGCCCCCGGCCACGTGAGCGACGTCAAAGACGATGGCTAAGTTTTTTTATCGGCTTGGCTGGCTTGGCATAGCTCGTTTTCAGCTCGATTTAGCTTATGAGACCTTTGCTCTGGTCAATACACACATACTGCCTGTCTTTGTCACTCTCTTCTAAGCTCTGGACGGTTCAGTAACAGATACCCATCAAACTCTTTTGGGTTGGTGTGAAAAAAACAATTGTTGGGATATCACCGATCAGTACCAGAGTATAAACGTAACATTGCGTTTCGGTTGCTTAAGCCTATTTCAACTGTACAGCTTAAACTTAACATATTTCGAAAGTTAATTGAGCTGGGAAACAAACGATTCGAGAGCTGAATTCGTTCCAAGTCTTTATCAATAAATGTTGAAAAGGTATTAATAACTCGTTTTATAATCCTTGGTTTCCCATCACATGTTAGAGTAAATCAAAATGGGAATAAACAAACTACTCGGTAGGAAACAAATAAAGGAGAAACTTTCCACAGCAACACCAACTTATAAATGGAATTCAAAATTAAAAACAAAGATTGAACTTAGTGAAATAGCACTAGGTAAAAATTCAGTTAATAGATAGTTTGTTAAACATTTCCAGTTGCGTCCAATTAACGCGATAACATTTAAGAGGTTAAGTTGTTATTCAATTTAAAGAGTACTCTATAACGTTATAAACTACAGGATATCTCAGGTAGTTGACTATGTTAGGTAGTAAAAATATATGATGACTTACCTGCCAGCTAACGCGACTGGACAAATTTTCGACAATCAAACGATACTCAGTCCGCAATGGCGGTCCATAACGAGAAGATGATCTGGAATTTTTGTTTCTGGTGAATAATTTAATGAATTTTAAATTAGTATTGACACTGCGCTGCTGCTCCAAAAAGTAATATATATGTACATATTGTGATAATTGCATATACTACGCAGACTGCCTTAGAAAACATGAGCGTAATAAAAGTAAGTTAAGCATTTCACAAAACAAAGGACGGGGTAAGAGCAGTCGATAAAGTTGGACGCGAAGAAATTAATAGGATGTTTATGCTAAGAGTTATAAAAACGTGCAAAATATACGTAAACGGAAAGTTATTTTAACATATATATATACTTATATATATAAACAGCATGTCAGTGTCTTTAGCAAATGAGTGGAAAATTAAAAAGTTTAAACTATTACAGAAGACCCTTGAATAATTTTGTGTTACCATATGAAAACAAAAGAAAACGAATCTGTATTAAATTAAAATTTGCAAAACTAAACATACGAAATCCTACAATTTGTACAGAAATCATTTGATATGGTATAACGTGGCATGCCTTGTTCAAGGGTCTACTGTATTTAGTTCCACAGTTTTTATGGAAGCATATATTGAAATACGTCGTTATAATCGCGGCTGTACTTACTTATCATTGTAGCGTCCACCCCCGCCGCGACGCCCACCATAGCGATCGTCATAGCGGTCGCGGTTACTACCGCGCGCTGTACCTCTGGCTGGTTCAACGACGACTCTGTAAACAATTTAATTTAGTTTAAAGCGTTAAGCGTTTTATTAAACCAACAACGTACCGTTCCCCAAGTAGCTCCTTCCCATTTAGTTCGTATACTGCATCGTCGGCATCACGATAATCTTCAAATTCCTAGAAATGCAACAGAAGTGTTTATTGATTTATCAAGCAAACGTTTGCGCTGTCTACTTACCACGAAGCCATAGCCATTTTTAATGAGTATGTCACGCGTGCGACCATAACCCTTAAAGAAACGTTCTAAATCACGCTCACGTACGCCGTACGGTAGGCCACCCACATAAACGCGAGATCCAACCATATTTGATATTGCTTTATGCTGTTTGCAAATTAAAAGTAAAATATTCTTAGTAAGAAGTTTTTATTTTGCTTAGTTTCGCTTTTCACACAGACACATTTACAATAGACACATACATATATTTTACATATATGTGCACAGTTTATGTGTGTATTTGCCAAGATGGCGGCGCTGCCGATGTCAACGTTGTCTACCGGGTAGAGAACTTTTCACCGACTCATAGATTAGTTTTCACGAATTTTATGTAGTTTATGCAGTTTTTCTTGTTAATTTACACGACACATACCTCTTACTTAAACGTATTCAGTTTAAATGTTTTCCTCTGCGATTTAACCACTCCGCTTCAATATTTTTTACGTACTGTTAGCAACACGAAAAAATAATGCAAACTCAACCTCTACGCAATATCTACGGAAATGACACTGAACTCTAAACAGTTTTGCCGCCTCAATGTGGCGTCGTTAACGTCATGAATTTGTTCATGCAGCCCTGATTTAGAACAGTGCTGGAAAAGGTTTGATGGGAAATAAATATTTAGAATATGTGCCTAGCATTGGTTTGGCTTATACATTTGGGCGAATTTTTTTATTTTAAAGAATACACTACAAATTAAAAATAAGCAGAATTTATTTTTAAGCTAAAACTCTAATTTAGTTTTTATAATGAATAGAAATGAATGTTTTTCGTATTTATATTCTACACATCAATATATCGATGTATCGGTTCTTAAAACATCGAAGCATCGATCTTCTTACACATCGAGGTTTTTCCAGCACTACTGTCAGATTAGTGGTCGCCATTTTTTCAGGGCACTTTAACACTTAGATACATTTTCTCTTACTGTACGTGCTAGTTGTCTAGGCGTATACTGTGCGAAAAAATTATATTTATTTTGTTAATTAAGTGTTTGCATTGTTAAAAGACTTTGAGTGCAATGGCTGACTTAAACGATTCTAATGGAAATTATGACGACAACGACGAAGTGAGTTCAATGACAACATATTTGTTTAATGCCAAAAAAGCCGACATACCTAAATTGCTAAAACGCATTTAACGTATGTTTATGTAAATGCATTTGCAGGTCACAAATGCAGCTATGTATAATTTAAGTAATTTAATAAGGAAGCAGATTTTGTTTGTCCTATACATTTTTAAAAAGAATATTAAATGTTTATGAAAATACCACGTACGCACATTGCGGCGTTGGCGGTAGAGCAAAAAGTGAAAAAAAAAATGGCGGGTGTATTCAATTGTGACTAACTGTACTTCGTTTTTGTTTACTTTTCTGCAGCAAATTTCTGAACCAGAGCAACTACGTAAGCTTTTTATTGGTGGCTTGGATTATCGAACCACTGATGAGGGACTGAAGGCGCATTTTGAAAAATGGGGGAACATTGTGGACGTTGTGGTCATGAAGGATCCCAAAACAAAGCGCTCGCGTGGTTTTGGATTCATCACATACTCGCAATCATATATGATTGATAATGCGCAAAATGCACGTCCCCATAAAATTGATGGACGCACCGTTGAGCCAAAGCGAGCAGTGCCAAGGCAGGAGATTGATGCTCCCAATGCCGGCGCCACGGTTAAGAAACTTTTTGTGGGTGGTCTGCGCGATGACCATGACGAAGAGTGCTTGCGCGAGTACTTTAAGGAATTCGGTCAAATTGTAGGAGTAAATATTGTTTCCGATAAGGATACAGGCAAGAAACGTGGTTTTGCATTCATCGAATTCGATGACTACGATCCTGTTGACAAGATTATTCTGCAAAAGACCCACAATATTAAGAACAAGACGCTTGATGTTAAGAAGGCTATTGCTAAACAGGATATGGATCGCCAAGGAGGAGGCGGTGGTGGTGGTGGCGGCGGCCGTGGTGGTCCCGGTGTCCGTTCAGGTGGTCGAGGTGGTGATCGTGGCGGTCAAGGTGGCGGTTGGGGTAACAATCGTCAGAATGGCGGTGGCAATTGGGGATCTGGAGGCGGTGGTTTTGGTAATAACAGTAGTTTCGGTGGCAACCAAGGCTCAGGTGGCTGGAACCAGCAGAGCGGTCCATGGAATAATCAAGGCGGTAACAGCGGCGGAGGCGGCAGCTGGAGCAACGGTGGTGGCGGATACAACAGCAGTGGTGGCAACAGTAATGGAAACTGGGGCGGCAACAACGGAGGCAGCTTTAGCAATGATTACCAACAGAGCTACGGCGGAGGACCTCAACGTAACAGCAACTTTGGCAACAACCGTCCAGCCCCGTACAACCAGGGCTTTAATAAGAGTAAGTCAAACTTTCCAAACACTTATAATTGCTAAACTAAATCATTTCTTTGGTTTGTGTTTCCTTCTAGGCGGTGGACAGGGCAGTGGCGGTGGCCAGGGAGGCTTTGGCGGTGGCAATAACTATAACACTAGCCAAGGTGGAAATATGGGTGGCAATAGACGTTACTAAGCAAGGTAAATATGTCGTCCATGTGTATATATGTAATATGTATATATATTTTGCTTGTGTATGTGTATTAAACAGTTTTTCAAGCGTTCCGACAAATCCAGTTGTTGCGAACAAAAGAAATGTGTAGCCTCAAATGTAACGAAATCAATTACGAACCAATTGTTGTATTTCAAAGCAAAATTGTTTAAAAAGTGCTAATACAAATTTTTTCCTTTCTCGCAAATAGGTTAAACGTTACAGAGTCAGTTCAATCTAGACAAACAGGCACTCTAGGCGCAGGCAGAGAGAGACAGGCAGGCAATCAATGAAAGTGAGAGACAGAGGCAGTGAAATTGGTCAAGGCAGGCAGACAGGATAAGAGATAATGAATAATATAAGCAAGCAGCAGCTAAAGAGTGTGTGTGAAGTATGCAGAGTATCAGGAAACATTCAACATTCTGTGCCCTCAAGACCAGCCTAAGCAACTAACCCAAAAAAAAAAAACAAAAAATATTTTTTAAAAAATCCGAATCGACTCACTTAAAAAAAAAAAAAAAACGATAAAAGAAACACCGATAATTATATATGCTAATGTCCTGTCTAAATTGAACGTATATTTAATTTTTATGATTAATTCGTGTTTAGGATGTTAAAAACCTTGAACGCTTAGTTTTAACGAAATTAACACAACTACATTCAAATAGAAAAACAAAAACATAACCTTAATCCGAAAAATGTACTAAAACTATATATTTTTATTTACAAAACTTGACTTTTGAAAGGCATCGGGTTGATTGCATCAACCCATTGATACTTGATTGTTCAAGTCACTTGGGTTGGGGGAAAAACTCACCCACTGTATAAGAAGGTAGTGTACCTTGAATTCAATTTAGTTCATAGACAACGATGCTCTTTTTATAATGCATTTGTCGTACTTTCCACGTCTAATTTTATAGCAAATCAGAAACCAATTTTAAGTACATAAATATAGAAACTTATTTTATAATACATATTTGTATGTTTAAGCTTTATATACCGTATGATTTACATCTACATACATATATATGTATATGAGAAAAGTCCCCACAAAAGAATATATGCTGTTACGATTCATCAAGAGCGCGAGAGTTAATTGTCTATATTATTATTATTTTTATTTTTTTTTGTTTTTTTGATACAACGCAAAATAAGGTGTGAAACTCTATGCATTACCGTTACCTATAAATTTTGTAAGTACATAAGAAGTATTTAGTTGGTACATAAAACGATTATTGTCAAAGGGGAAGAGGAAAGAAACAATATGCAAATTTCTGTAACTAATACATTACGAGGTAAAAAACGAAAGCTTAAACAAAATAAAATTAATGTTACCCACCCGAAATAAAATACAGAGAGAAGATAAAATCAAAAGACAAAAAAAGCCCACCCGACAGAACAAGGAGTTGTTGAATTTACAAGTGATTCAAATTGTATATATAGTGAGTTATCTACTAAGATAGACAATACATGCAATTTTGAAACCAGAAAAGAGGGAAACGCTTGTGTAGATGATAGCATTACCGCACTTCGCGTCAAGTTTTAAACGAATGACATCATCTCGGAAACAGCTTACTAATGCACTACGTATTTCTTTGCAAGACTGGCTGAAGTGCTGGATGCTGAATTCTATGCAGTTGGTTCCCAAGGAGCTCGAGCTCACTGTGGCTTTTGGTTGGCTCTGAACTTAACTGGAGCTCTTTTATTGAAGCCCAAGGTAAGTGTAGGTAAATAAAACGACTTGTACTCATGTATTATAATCTACAAGCAAAGTTATTTGAATAAACGAAACTATTTCTTTGCAAATAAAAAGTGTTTTATTTTTGTGATATGAACCGATTTAACAATATCTAGTCGACTGTGAGTTTAATGAAATTAAATTTAAAATCAACCGTTTTTCCCCTATGAGCAAATATAACAAAACCATTTGAGTATAACAGCACGAAAACAGTTCCTACCGAGTACTTCAAAATAAGGATGCACATGTTTTCGATAAAACATGTACTTTCCATTAAAGTTGCTAATGCATATATCGCAACATTTTATCGATATGTATTGACGTTAGTCATTAAACGAATTCAAATGCAAGTTGAACTTGCATTCTCTGACGAACTGTGTGTTTTAAGCATAATGGGTGTGATATACTGCTATATATATAGAAGCGTGGAAATCAGAAAATCCCTGATTATTGCATATAAAACGACATGTGTTAGTTGATGTTGCCGTTAGTCGAACCAAATCGAACTTGTGTCACCTTGACAAGATATGGCTAGAAGGAAAGTTTACGGGTTTTGGCTGCAGTTACATATGTATTTCGATACGGCAACACCAATCTGACATTTAAATCTTTTCCGGCTCTGTGTCGCTGTCATTGAATTTTTTAGTCAGTTTTTGTGCCTTCTCCTTTCAGTGTTCAGCAGAAAAAAATTAGTTTTCATGCCAAAAATGGTGAATACCTCGGTTGTCAATGCGCCGTTTTACCAAGAGGTATGTGCGCATAACTAATACAATATCAATATCAATATACTGACTATTACAAATGGTGACAATTGTTAAATTAATAGAAGCGCAAACCTGGTGCCCGCACTGTTGTCGCCGGCGGCACGGACATGTCTAGTCCTGAGCAGAGTACCACCAATGCCACTGATAACAGCGAGCATTTGCGTAAGATTTTTGTGGGTGGTTTGTCAATAAATACCACGGCGGAGACAATGCGTCAGTTTTTCTGCCAATTTGGCGAGCTAGCCGATGCTGTTGTCATGCGTGATCCAATTTCAAATCGTTCGCGGGGCTTTGGTTTTGTGACCTACATTGACCCCGAGTCCGTTGAAAGGGTGCAGCGTGCTCGTCCTCATATTATTGACACCAAGTAAGTTTCAAATGTCATCCCAAAAAGCATATACATATATGTACATATATTAACGTATAGTATATACGAACTCTAGAACTGTCGACACCAAGCGTGCCTTTCCACGCCATGAATTCAACAGGGCTGCCGGCCAAATAAGTGACATCAAGACAAACAAGATATTCCTCGGTGGTCTCAAGGATTGCCACGACGTGAACTCATTACAGGAGTATTTCGCACAGTTTGGTAAAATCTGCAGCATTAAGGTGCTGCTAGACAAGGAAACTGGGCGCAAGCGTGGCTTTGGTTTCTTAGAATTCGAGGATACTGCTAGTGCTGCGCGTGCCTTGGGTACGTATAGCTATCTATCCCATTTGCTTATAATACACTTATATTCCATACTTAGTTCAAGGCAAACACTCGATCAATTTGGCCACTGTGGAGGTAAAGAAATCAACTCAGGTGCCTGATAGTACCAAACGTTTTCGTGTGCCCATTGGTGGTGCTGCTTTTGCGGGCTACGCTCCGCCCCAGCCAACCATAATTGATAACTATGTCCACAATCCCAACTATAATCCATATCAGGCACAAACATCATTGCCACCATCGGCATTCTTCAATGGCTGGGCCTCTTATGTGGCACCGACTGTCCCATCCACTTACATGCGCTATTCACACTATCAGCATCCGTTACCCGCCTATACAAGGGGTGGTTGGCTCTATGGAAATTCCTCATATGCAGGCTCAGATTGGCTAGGCAACAACTACAACTCAGTTGTTTGGCCCGTGAAAACTGGGCCAAAGCCTGTCGCCACTCAAGTGTTAGCAAACGATCGTCCCAAGAACGAGTACAAGTCTGTGCAGGCCGAGGCCGAAGCCATTAAAAAGCAGGCATCGCCACCGGCTGTCGAAAAACTAGAAGCTGAAGCTGCCATAGATGTTGAGAAGAAATGGCTAGCTAAGGACTATAAGGTATTCAAGCCATCCGGCAGGTACGACTTTGGTACTCCGCAGGTTAATCACATAAGTTCCTTGGCAATTGAAGGCTCAACACCGGCCTACGGTATGTTGTTTCTAGTATATGGAAAATATATTCGAATTAACTGATAACTTTTGTTTCAGGCATATAAAAAGGCTGGTTAGATGAATATGCATATACTTTCGTACGTATCCATTAGAATCAAATGCCCGCCGCACATATTTCAATATCATCATGTCAATTATAACTGGACTGAACTATTGTGATGAGGATGTTGCAATTATTTTCCATGTAATGTTTGTTGAATGTTTTCATTCAATTTATACATTATTTGCATTTACTCATAAATAAAATGTTTACGCCTTTGTAAACTTAAAATCGTTAAGTTTTCTTCTTTTATTTCAAACATAACTTCTCACTTTAAAAAAATTAAACACATTGCATGAACTTTAATTGTTTCGATTTATTACGTGTAATGTTTTATACCCGAAAAAGCTATAAAACGCACCACTGAATTGTGTTTTGATTTGATGGATTCTTAAATGGGATTTTCATTATCGATTTATGCAAACCGTATTGTTTGCTTTTGTGCGCTTTAATTTCATATAATTTCATAAATGCTAGTCTTGTAATTTCAACAGAAAAACATTGTTTGATATTCAAAACTAAATACAAAAAAATAAATGATTGTTGATTTTGTTAAAAATAAATTGGTTTTATTTGTTGCATATAACGTGTTGCTTTGTATGTTGGTGTTGTTTCTTTATGACTTCTGATGAGGTTTAATGATGATTTCATGTTGTTTAACTTATAAAGGAAGCTAACCAAAGCACTTTACTTTACTGATCCAATTCATTTCCAAAATGAACAGTTCAAAATACTGCAGGATAAGAAGATGTTGAGGGTCAGTAATCAAAGAATTCTGGTTAAAGCGTTCAAATGGAGTTGAAGTTGTTTGATGTTTGTTTTTGTTTTTGTTTTACAGCTATTCGTAATTGTATATATGAATCTATAAATTAAATAGAATTTGTCATATTTCTCTTGTATTTTTTTTTTCTTGTACAAACTGGCTGTACTTTGTTATAATTTATTTATTTTTTTAGTTTTGTCGTTTAGAAATGAGCATGATCGTTACTTCTTGTTTATCGCTATTTATGGTAAAATTAATTTATTTCGTTCTCTTCTCTTTTGCATTTTATTATGTTTCAAGCATTTTCAACACTGTTTTTGAGCTAAAATTTGAACACTAACATTTTTTCTTAATTTAAAATGTTCTAAAAATTGCTTAAAGCCCCGATAACAGTGCTAAATATGCTTTCTGGTATAGTATTTTCTTTTTTCTCTTTTCTTTTAAATAAAAATAAACTTAACTCAAAGTTTTATGGTTTAGTTATAGCGCATTTCAATAACGTATAATAAAAACAAATGATATGTTCGAAGCTAAACAAAATTGAAATTCAATAATCGAGATTAAACAATATTTAATACATGAAAATATATATATAGATGTGGGGGTTTGTTTGTTATTGAAAAGTTTTCTCAGTATATGTTTTTGCCGCATATATGTACATATATGTGAGTGTTTGTGTTGTAGGTCTAAAAGTTAACATTACAATTTATGAGTTGGTGTATATGTGTATATATTTCTTGTTACATGTTTTGCTCGATTAACCTTGAGAAAAATTGTAGTAGCTTGGTGTTGATTGTTTGTTTGTTTTTTTTTTTTTTAATTTTTTTTTTTACATTCTTATAGATTTTTTTTAAAAAATATGTACTAAATTTTAGTTCACAACTGTGTTGGAAACGCCAAATCGCTTAAGTTGCTTGACTTAGTTTGGTTTACGAACTTGAACTCACTTTTAAGACGGCGCTAGCCGCCGATTTTATACGCTGCGGCGCCACATTTTCCATTCAATTTAATTCGTTCCACATATTAATAGACTAGCTAGGCAAATATCTGATGTGCTGGCAAAGTAAACTGAAATGGCATTGTGTGTTGTGCTGCTTGAGTGTGTGTCTCTGTGTCTGTGTGTGTGTGGGGAGCGAGTAGGCATGAAAATGCGGCGTCGCTGACGTTGACATTGCTGCACTGAATTTGACTGTATTAACTCAAGTTTTGCTTTCATTTTTCTTGTTGTTGTTGAGGTTGCTTCGCTACATATTCTCTTTTTAGTTTTTTTTTTTTTTTATTCGCTTTTACAATATTTCTCTCGTTACATTTTTTTTTGCATTTTTTTCAATTACCGTTTTAAGTCTTTGTTTTGCTTTTTTTATTGAATTTTTCAAGTTTGTTTTTTTCTTTTTTTGTATATTTACTTTTGTTTTTTAGGTTTTTAGCTACATTTTTTTATACTCTTTTTAAATATTAATGATTCGCATTTAATTGTATTTTATTTAAGTGCTTAAGTAAATTTGTAATAAAATAAAACAAACAAAAACTTTAGCTTTTGCATTTCTATTTATAGCGTTTTTTTTTTTTTCGTGAAAACTTATAGATAAAATTTTGAAATCATTAATTTAAACGACAGTTGAAATTTAAGTTTACATTTACACTAAGTCCTGTGACACTGTGTGACTGTGTGTTGTATGTGGGTGAGAGTGTGTGTGTGGTTTTTGTGTGTTTGATGGTGGGTTTTGCATATTTGAGACTTATAATAGACATGAAGGTGTTGTTCTTGTATTGGAGGACGTGCTGAACAAAATTTCTTAATAGATTTACATTGAAAATTTTGCACAGAATTTTGCTTTTTGGCACGAGCTTACTGAAGAAGGAGAACGAAAATTGAAATAAACTGCACAAAACCGAGCTTAACTAAAAGATGACCTAAAGGCATAAATTGTGGTTTGTTGTTGTTGTTAGTGTGGTTGTCGTTGCAGCACGATGCCTCCAATTAATATTAGTTGTCACCGGTTTAGTTGTTTACGCTCTAAGGAACGTTTTTATACATTGAAGACAAAATGTGTTTTCGTTTGAATGATGATTGCTGCTACTGCTGATTGTGTGAGTGTGTGTGTGGGTGTGTGCACGTGTGAAATGTGTGTGTATAGATGTTGTATGTCTGAGAGTATGCGACATGCCGCTAATGGTTAATAATTTGATTGCATTATGGAAGAAATCGATGCTCTGAACGTTGGGTTGTTGCTATAGTTATTGCTTCTCTGGCGGCCATCCTCCACCAATGGCAGGCCTGCCTGTTTTTCTCTTCGATCCTTCTTAACGACGTCCGTAATTACCGCCACTGGTCTGTCCATTGCCGGCACCGCGCAGCGGTCCGTTAGACTGATTATTATTACCACCACCACCGCTGCGGTTATCGTTGCGTTGACCAAAGCTAGTGCCACCGTTGCCGCTCATACGAGGTCCATTATTGCCACCAGCGGCGCGCATGTTGTTACGGCCCATATTGTTCATGTTGTTACCGCCAATAGACTGACGCGGCGGCAGATCATTGCGCATGCGCGGCTTTTTCTCTTCCACATTCAGTTTTTGGGCATCAGGCGAATTATCCGGGAAGTACAGGGGCTATATATGAAAAATAAATATTACAAACTATGATAACCTAATGCTCGAAAGCAAAGACTACATACGCAATTGGCCAGGCACTTTTGCACTGCCTCGGGATCGTCGTAGGTAATAAAGCCATAGTTCAATGGACTGCGCATGCCGGGCAATACCTTGCTGCCAGCCTTGGAGAGAATGCGTAACTCAATAACATTGCCGAAACGCGAGAACAGCTGACGCAGATCCTCCTCGGAGGCATGGTGAGGTATGTTGCCCAAGAACAGCTGCTGATTGTCGCCAAACTGTTGTGCATTGCTCGGGCGACGCTGCTCAAACTCTGTGAATAACAATAATAATAACAATATAAACAACTGATCGCTGAAACAGACCGCTAAATAATAACCCATGACATACCCTTGTTCCTTATCGAATTGTTGCGCTGCGGTAGTGGACCGCCATTGTCAAGACGTGGATTGTTGTTGTTGTTGTTGCTGCTGCTGTTGTTGTTGTTGTTATTGTACGAGGAAGAAGCAGTAGTAGAATAGCTGGCCTGTCCACTTGACGAAGATGAAGTGTAGACATTGCCGTGTGTCTGCTGTTGTTGTTGCTGTTGCAACTGCTGCTGTTGCTGCAGCGCAGCTTTCACAAAAACGCTAGGAGAAGACGACGTCGATTTGAACAGATTGGCATAGGTCTTGGGCTCATTTTGCTGCTGCTTAGCTGCCTCGTATTTCTCTTGCTGCTGCTGCTCGTGAATGGTTTTAAAGTCATCCACTGGAGTGGGTGCGTTTTGCAAATGACCCGGCGACACATCGTTGTTAATCGGCTCTTCTGGCTCTAGTGGCTGTTGCAGAGCTTGTGGTGGTTGCTGCGGTTGCTGCTGCTGTTGCAGCTGCTGGGGCAGCAACTGAGGTGGTGGCGCCACGAGCGGTGAATGCTGGAAGGCTGCTGCTGGCTGCACTGGAACTGGCTGAACAATACCAACGTTAGACATCACGGGTCCACCAGCTTGCTGCTGAACCAGGGGTGAGACATTAGCTTGAACCAGAGCCTGGGGTGGAGCCTGTTGCTGCGGCAATTCATCGTGCGACACAACTCCATTTTGGATTGGTGGTGGCGGGTTTGAGAACTGCGCTGGCAAAGGCACAGCTGCTGCTTGCGGTGCAGCTGGCAGTACGGCCACAGGACGTCCGGTAGCGGGTGGCATTGGATAAAAGATTTGTTGCGGTGCAGCAGCAGCACCAGTAGCAGCAACGGAAACAACCGGTTGAGGCACCACCACCTGAGTGGGCGGTTGCTGTGGCGGCTGTGTGCCATCACCTACAACTTGGACGGCTTGATCAACCACCTGCACCTGCACATCGTGCTCTTCGTCATTTTCGGAACGCGACTCGCCATCCTGCTCATCCTCAATGTACAGATCCTGATAGCGGAAGATATCATTGTGCACATAGTACTTCTTTGGCGATTGGGCAGCCAGCACAAAGGTCTGCGTAAAACGCCTCATTGGCTGTCCATCGTTCGACAGCTCTCCGGTCACCTGCACAACCACACCATTGCCCAGAGTAGCTTGGGCATCCACTTGGCTGATCTTGGCATGACAATCGTTGAAGTTCAACTGCTGTATGCGATTATGTATCTCACGTTGACCCACAACCAGTGTTGATTCGCCATGTATGAACGACGAGTTGTTATTGTAGAAGCGATGTAAATGATTAGGTGCCTTGTTCAGCAGCGTATAATATTGACGCACAAATTCGCGTCCCACCGACTGCGGCGAAGGCTGTTGCGATTGAGTCGCATCCATGACCATTGCTAGTGTTGCAAGCGGTTTAAGTTAGTCCCAGTAAGAGTGAAACTGAGAAGTTATAGTTCTCGCCAAATTGGATTTTAAAATTCCTTTCTGTAAAGCGATTTATATTTATATTTACATTTCCATTGAATTGTTTAATATAATATATAAGGATCGACGATTACTAAGTCGATTTTAAGATTTTAAGTATGTTATGACATTTCCTATCTGGAGCTTGGATTGCATCTTTCGTTCTTTAAAATAAAAAATTATCGCTAAATATTGTTACCAAAGATCGAAACCCACCTATCTTGCCTACGTATAAGTTGACTGTTTATTGAAGTACAAATTCACTAAATTATATTCATACATACATATATATGTATATATATAGACAAATGCTTGTTCATATAGGGAGCAGATTTTGCCGCAGCGCCGACACAAAGATCCAATGCAGTTGCAATTTGACCCACTTTCATTCGGGGCATTTACTACCTAATACTGTCGCACACAAATACACACTTCAGTGTGTGTGTGCGCGTGTGTGTATGGAACACAACGAAAATGCATAAAAGGGGAAATTTCGTGCAAACCAAAACAAGACAAAAAGGCAGCTGTCCCTGCTGCCTGACTGTGGTTTTTGTTATTATAATTCTTGTTCGCATTTCACGGCATGCCATGACATATATATATGTATGTATGTTTTTTTGTACACATTTTTAATCGCATCAGACCTAAGGACCTATCGTTATTTACTTCGAAAAGTAAATGACCTCATGCCCAACGCCAAAAGCAATAACAACTGCGGCGGTTAAGCTGACAGCGGCACAGCAGCGGGAAGAAACCCATGTAAAGTAGTTTTAGGTTATGTTTGCTATTCAAGGTTGTGTCGCACCAGAGGACAGGGACAAGAGCTACCAATTTAATGCACAAACACACACACACACACACAAACGCATACATTCATATAAACACACACACAAACTAGTTCACGTGAGCGTCTTTCTCAGGTAGCTGTGTTTCATTGAACTTTCGAGTCGACGGCAAAAAATTTGCAACCTACGCTGCCTGCTGCGATTTCGCAACAAAGGCCAACCGCATAAATAAAATGAGAGAAAAAAGAGCGGCAGAAAAAAAAAACATGACGATGCATGTGCGTTAAGCTGAATTGTTGCATTAGGTTCAATATTTGTTTTTAACTAAGCTGCTACTTTGCTAGTGCAAATTCGAAATAGAACAGAAAAAAAATGTCTTACCAATAATTTGGATGGCAAACGAACCAAATAAGAAGGAGCACAGACAAAAGCACCGCCAAATACGCGTGTCTCGGTGTGCGTAAACCGCGTGTGTGGGTCGGAACAAAGAAAAGCGACAAAAGAGCAATGTTTAAACAAACTTACAAAAACAAATGTGCAGACATTTTTAGGTTATGAGTAGCCAAACACAACGATAGATATAAAATGCCGCTAAAGCATGAAATGAACTGACGGTAGTAGGGAAACTGGAACGTCTTTGTATTTGTAACGCGACGGTTTTTGTTTGTTCGCTTGTTTGCCACCCCAATTGAAATGAGTATTTTTTTTTCTATATGTACGAACTACAAATGTGCGGCAGCATGTGGCCAACGCCGGTACTTGGTACTTACCTAAGCAACTGCCTGTTTGGCTGTTTATAATGCACAATAATATTGCTTATGTGTTATATCAGGTCGTTTATTTCGCTACGATGTTTCCGTTTTCACGAATCTTTGCTTTTTAATGGCTGCTCTGCTCTGCCGCACAGGTTTAAATTGTATTTTTTTTTTTTTTTTTTTTTTTGGTGTTTGCCTGCAGGCTATTAATTGAAATGCTGAAATATATGCATGTATTTATTTTTAAATAATCTGTCCAAACTACAACTTAATATTTATATGCACGCACATGAACACACACTCACACGCGAAGCTTGTTGGTTTGGAGCGGCCGCTTTAGCTGCTTCTTCTTCTTTTGCCGTCTGCTTTGTTGCAATTTTTTTAGTTAAAAAATTACAAATTTGGCAATTCTTTTCGTACTACTTGCTTGTTACTTTAGATGTTGACGATCACAGTTGTTAACTAATTAAGTTTGGATGCGTTGTATTTGTTTGATTTATGTAAAAAAGAATCGCAAACGCAATGAAATTGAACAAGTGTTGAATTGAGAAGAGAACAGACGTTTGTTCCTCTTTGCCAGTTTTATTCTCGGTGCATTTGCGTTTGTGTATGTGCGCTTGTATGATGGCGGCGATGTCGTGAAGTCAGTGTGACCGCAAACCACAATGGGAAAATCTTTAAATTAAAAAATACTAGTTTGTCTTTTACAGCCTATTAATTGTTCAATGCAATAATTTTTATTTTATTTTTTTTTAGTTGTTACCAATTTTTAAAATAAATCAAATCGCTACCCCAATAATTTGACAGTATATTAATGTAATATTGTGTTTGCAATATAGTCAATCATGATAGGCAGATGCTGAATGTTCGTTTTGCCATTCACAAAATGCGTGTACAACAACGTTGCCAGATGTTCAATATTTTGTTCTAATAACTTCTTTAAAGCTGTGAAATTGCTTTAAAATTTCAGCTAAAAATATAATTTCATTTGATCACATTAAAGGTTAAATGTTACAAAATTATTTAAAAAAACCTTTACGCAAAATCAATTATTATTTTGAGCTACCTAAATTGGAATTTAGTGGCAACTCTCTTACCATATACACACGCTGTCTCTGAGTTTGTCATTTTCCGGTCGTCAGCGTACGCGTGAGTTTTGCCGAGTTTGTAAAGAAAATATAAAAAAAAATCGCTTAAAAGTGCTATTTAAATAAGTTGTTAAAGACGGTATAAGCACACACAGACCACTAAACAAAATGGCAGACAAACAAGTTGACACCGAAATGAAAGTCGAGGATTTCACCAAGGATGTGACCACCAATGATGTGGCGAGCTCTGAAAATGGTGATACGACTCCCAGTACCGGCGCTGCAAATGGCAGTTCCGAAAATGCAAGCGCTGCGGGTAACCAGCGTGATGACGACAGGTATTTGTAGTTAAAAATTTGACTTTGAATTCAACCGGCAGACAGACAGCTGAAAAGTATAGCAATCATGTGCCTAACAACAATATTTTTGATTACCACCTACTCAGTTATTACGTAAATGCAAAGCTAACGTCGTTGTCGTCGTCGTCGTCGTGTGTAAAAAATGGTGTTCGACGGAGCGGCGGCGGGAGTCAGAGCACGCCGCTGACGCTGACCCCTTCATTATTTGCGCGCGTGCCTGTGTGCGACTGTACTTCGCACAGAAGCGCGACCAACTAAACATAAATAATTATTATTTTTATTAGAAGCTGTTAGGAAAAATTGTTTTTAGTGTGCTCTTAAGTTTGCAGATATTGAATGGAATCTGTAAAATGTATTTTTATTCTCTATTCAGCCCCTTACTTTGCTGTACACTGCAATTGATGGGTAAATACATGCATATATAGATCTATGTCTGTATGCGGGTGCTATATGCATGTCTACTTATGAATGCATATCAGTATGACATTCGCAATTGAAACACAAGCAAAAAATTCCAGTCGCAACAAAGACTGCTCAAGCACATTTCCCGCAGTTGTGAGGTTATGTCTACTGAGACGCATTCATACATTTTTACCTACATACATTTATATAAAGGTATGTGTGTGTGTGCGAGTATGCATATAAAAAAAGCGCAAAGTGTGCTACTCCCGCCCTCAAGCCCCACAGCGGTCTCATAGCTGCCTACCTTTCACTTGTAAAAAGTTTTGTTTGTATTTGTACGAGTTTTTGCATTATTCTTTGGTGCAGCTATTCGTTGATATTTTTCGTTCGTACGCTTTCGCGCTCTTCCAGTTTTGTACTCAAAATGGCGGTTTCTCTGCTCACTCTGTAGTGCGTGCGTACATACGAGCATGTATATATATGTATGTATGTTTATGCATATACATATGGATGTATGTTTTCTTTTTTTCAATATTCCGTTTTGTTTGCCGGCTTCGCTCTCTGTTGCTGAGGCGGTTTCATGCCGGCAGTGTTGTCGAGTCAGTCAAAAACAACTACTTTAATAATACGCTTTTTCGCTTAGACGATAACTTAACTAACTTCAGATTAAATTAAATTGAAAAAGTTATTTTATTGCATTTCGCGTGATGTTTTCTTTCTTATTTAATTGATTAAATTAATGTCGACAATTTGTATGTCCTTTCGTATTGCACTATTAATTTTTAAGCTAGTTGTAAGTTCAGTAGTAAAAGTTGTACATAACAGAAAGTACATGAGAATAATTTGTATATGTATGTATGCATAAACTATACGGAAGCAGCCCAAAGCAGATGGAGACGTATCGTGTACCAAAACAAATAGAAAAAAATAAACAAAAACAATTCATAGCTTATCCTGTTGTGTTTGAGCGAACTAACCTTGTTCCTCTCCGGCAGGTCTTGAGAGAAGTTAAAAGCCATGATAAGCTATTCTCAAGCAGCCGAGGACCTAAGGAAATTTCCCAATGGATGCAGCATACGCAAATGGATGCCGGCGTTGTTGATGATGGTATTTATCTAACCAAAATAAATAAAAACAAAACAAAACTTTGTACACACAAAATTATCAACAAATTATCTCGAGTTCAATTGGATCCTATATAATATATGTTTTATATATTAAACGTGTAACGCATTTTATTGTTTACAAAAATTAAATAGGAAAAAAAAAGAGAGAGACAGAGAAAAAAAAAACAGACTCGCATTTTTTGTTTGTTTTTGCCTACTTAAAGAAGCGCAACCGATGAGAATGTAACGTAACGATAACGATCACGACCCCACAAAATAACCGATTTACAAACGAATACGAGTCCAAAAAACGTTTCATAAAATGCCAACACGCGAGTACCGCCAGTGATGAGATTGTTCCAAAATTGCATGCCCGCAGAGCTATTTTCAAACTTAACGAGTAACGTACGCCATAAATATTTTAAGTGTGTCAATTACAAGTTCTTTTTTTTATAAATTTAGTCCTAATAAAGCAAATACCGAATTCAAAAAAGCAGCATTAAAAACACTTTGCATTTTTTCATATTTAGTAGTAATAAAAAATATAACAAATTTTACAATGTATTAAAAAAAAAAAGAAAAAAAAAATTATTTTTGTACTAAAATTAATAGTTCACTCTTTGCATATCATTACTGTATAAATAGATATTTACTACGTATTTTCGCTCGTTTGTGACTCTACTCCCTCGCCGTACTCTTTCGCTCAGTTTTTCGAGGCACATTTCGAATCTTGATTGAAAGTTTATTAATTAAAGTACAGTAATATAAGCCCTATATTCACTTCGAATTTGGTGAATTTTTTTTCGTTCTTTTTGCAGCAATAATAAATTAAAAATTTCGAACAGAAAATGTAAAGTAACGTTTTTGTAAGCGCCATATTTGTGGGCAGAAAACAAATCGAAAATATTTACATGATTTCCACAGATTTTTGATGCGCCATTTTTTCCCCACTTAAAGAAACCAGAGTTTGCTTTGTAGCATTATTATTACATATTATCTACACTGAATAATACTTTTAGAAATCATCTAATCAATAACTTTTCTCAACCCTTTCGCAGAAAACTGTTTGTGGGTGGTCTCAGTTGGGAAACAACTGAAAGTAAGTACATTCTTAGCTGTTAAATTCCAAGATTCAATATTAATATAACTATTTTACATAATTTTTTAGAGGAACTTCGCGATCATTTTGGCAAATTCGGTGAAATTGAGAGCATCAATGTAAAGACAGATCCTCAGACGGGACGGTCTCGAGGATTTGCTTTTATTGTGTTCACCAACACGGAGGCAATCGATCAAGTTAGCGCGGCCGAAGAGCATATTATCAACAGTAAGAAGGTCGATCCCAAAAAGGCCAAGGCGCGCCATGGCAAGATCTTTGTAGGTGGTCTGACAACAGAGATTAGTGATGAAGAAATTAAAACCTACTTTAGTCAATTCGGAAATGTAAGTGATCAACGGAAAACTCTCAATCTAAGAAGTATATTTAAACAGTTTTCTTTCTCATGCAGATTGTTGAGGTGGAGATGCCTTTCGACAAACAAAAGTCTCACCGCAAGGGATTCTGTTTCATTACCTTCGATTCGGAGCAGGTGGTGACTGATTTGTTGAAAACGCCAAAACAGAAAATCTCCGGCAAGGAAGTGGATGTAAAGCGTGCAACGCCAAAACCTGAAAATCAAATGATGGCCATGCGAGGTGGTGGTCGAGGTGGTATGAGAGTTGTTCGTGGTGGATACGGCCGTGGTGGTTAGTAACTGACTTTAAAATTTCCTATACTGATCATCGCATTAACGTATGTTTTTTTCTGTACAGGTTATAACAATCAATGGGATGGCCAAGGCTCGTATTCGGGCGGTTATGGAAGCTATGGTGGTTACGGTTCCGGTGGTTTCGATGGCTACTATACCGGTGGCTACTATAATGGATATGACTACGGTTATGGTAAATACAACAAACAACATAATAATGCTCATAACAATTATTATAATAACACAACGTCGAGTAATTACCATCAAAACAAGAACAATAGCAACAACTATCAGCAGTTCTAAAGTAGCTAAATACAGGCAACATACAACAACAACAAACAACAACAGCTACATATATAACAATAGACAAAATGCCATTACACAAACAACATAAAACAACCTTTCCTTCTACTACTATACCAAACAAATCTTACAAATTGTTGTTTGCCGTTAGCAAAAAAGAGATACAAGAATATCGAAACGGAGAGAAAAACAAAAACAAAACAAAAACGTTTTGCTGCTATTCTAAATAACAACTAGAAAACACAACATCAACAAGAACAACAAAACAACGTCGCTAAAAACAAGAAAACTTTTTAATTGAAAAAAAAATTATATATATGAAAATATTTTTAAAGTTTACACACATAAATTTTTTAAAATCATTTTAATATTACAACAAACATATATTGTTTATATATAGTATGTTGATAAAACATAATTTTCTTTTACAATCAAATCAATTATTTTATATCATATATTATTAATTTTAAAATCTTAAAAATGCATATTTGATTTTTAAATTTTAAAGCGTAATTTTAAAGCAAGAATTCATTTGAAAACCTATAGAATTTTCAAGAAATTTCAAAATCTTAAATGATTTATTAGTCGTTTAGCATAAATGAAAAATACTATATAAAACTGACGAAGAGTGTGTATTAATGATTGTGTTGTTTAAACAAAAACAAAACGAGAGCGAGAAAACAAAAATCAAAAAACAACATGTAAACAAAACAACACCAACAACAATAAGTAGACAAAACGTTCAAGTTCATGCACTCCACCAGACCAACAGCTACAACAACAAATATAACTACAACAGATATAACATGTGCGACCGTAAGAAGTTCGCTATCCACAAACACAGACTTTCCAAAGATGACAAATACCTCAAACGCAAAGGCAGCAGCAACAACTGTATGAACATAAAACAAAGTAAATCAAATAAAACAACAACAACAACAACAAGTACTGCTAACCATACACATAAACAAGATCATGTGCCAATTATGTGAAACTGTGTGAATCGCCAGCGTTTTGGCCTTTTGCGTATTTGCAACTTGTGCCTTTTATTATTGTTAACTAACTGTTATTGTTTGAACAAACTGAAACCAAAAGCTGTTGAAACACACAAACTCATACAAATCGCACACACACACACACACACACACACACACACCCCATAAATACCCAAAAACCCATCCACTCACATCCATACAATGATATATCCGATTGCATAAAAAATAAAATGTATTCTTACTGCAAAACCCTAAAATAGTTATTTAAATAGATCTTTCTTTTGTTTTGTTAAACAAAACACTAAACAAGCAAACCAACAAAAACGAAAAGAGTAATCAAAGCTTTGATTCAACTTCTATTTAAACATACATATATACCTAATATATAGTATATAAATATATTTTTAGATATATATTATTATTTCGGCAACGGGATAATAAACGTTTTTGCAATGCATATGTTTTCGTATGCACGTCAATATACTATATATAAATATATTTATATCAAATATATATACAAAATGTTATATATATATATATATATACATGTATTTATGCGTAACATATAACATTTTACAAATGGGTACTATTTTTGATAGTATTATTTTAAGGCAAATCCTTGTAAAAACAACAACAAGAACACCGATAACACCAACGCAAAAGCAACGAAACACAAACATTGAGGCCCGGCTAAAATCTATAAAGAATTATTGGTGCAATGTGATTGTGTGGTAAAACTCAAAAATGCATGCATAATACCACATCCTAAACAATCACACCTCCCTCCCCGCGGCCCTCATTGTGACTTTCTGCCCTTTTAAATGTGGCCATTGATTCTTTTATTTGCTTAATTTGCATTTCTGCTTCGCTTTCTTGACAGTGTGCATTTTGCTGTGCAAAGAAAACAGAGTTCAAAAGAAAGAAAGGAAGTTAAACGTAAAAAACAAACCAATTAATGTAAAAAAATGCAAACACATTTACTTGATTTTAAATAAAAAAAAAAAAAAAACGCGCTCACGCGCAATGCGGTGTTTTGCACGATTGTACGTTGACAGACATTAAGAACAACAATGACAGTATCAGTAGATACGATCAACTACAAGAACAACAACACACACAAACCAACTGAACGACAAAACAACATCAACAACAACAACAACAATTATAACTACATAAAGATTAAAATGTTACTTGAAAACACACTTCGTCAATTTTAATAATTTAAAATAATACATTTATACATATAATTTTTCTTATTGTTCTTTTTTCGTAAATATTAAGTACAACAAATTCACACAATTACACGCACGTATTGCAAACATATATACATTTAAATATATATCTCTTACGTTAAATTTTTGAATGTTAAATCCAACGCAATCAACTGCAATTCAATTTTGTAAATGCAAGCAAACAATTTGACGTATCATTATCCCATGTATACATATATATACTTAAATATATATATATTTATACATACATTTACCTAAATAATTAAAAAAAAAAAAACATAAGAAAAAGATCACAATATACATATGCATAAACTTGAGTAAATTATTTTAAAATTTTGCATGTTTCTCAATGTTTTTAGCAAAGTTGTCTGTATACAAAAAAAAAAAAAAATATTATCATATTAAAATTTAAAAAAAATATATATATTACTATTAATATACAACATTTATTCTACAAAATTATATATATTTATGCTATATTATACATACCAATTATGCTGATCCAAAATAATTATGATGTTCAATTGTGCATAAACCTTTTCTTTATATAAAAACCAGCTTTTGTATACTTTATAGCAATATTTTGTGCCCACATTTATATTAAATCTACAACTTCATAAAATATATATTTATCATTTTTTATAATTTTACAAATTTATAAACCAACTAACCCAATCAACAACAACAACAACAACAACTTGTATATGAGCACCATAACACTGTGTGAGCGATGCTAGCTATATACAGACCATACGTAGGCTCTGTAATTTTTCGTAGATGGCTAAAGCGTTGCAGTCGCCAAATGTTATGGTACTCACAGACAGTTCAGTTCCAGATTACAGTTTCATCTGTGAACTATTTTTATTAACTATATATAATGTTACTTTTCTTTATAATTATGATTTTGAACATATTTGTTAAATATTTACATATATGGATATATAATTATCTATTGTAATGCCGAATTTTCCGATGTTTCGCCTCACAAAAACGAAAAAATACAAAACCAACCCATTAAAACAAGAGTAGAAATTCAAAACACTTTGACAAAAACACCACCCAAGCAATTATCCAATACGATCGCAAGTCAACCGTGCAATTTGCAATTGCCCTGTTCGGTACCGGTGTCGTCGGGTGTCCAGTTATATTGTCTTGTCTGTGCACCAAGAATATAATCCAAGACCATGCCACAGCATGACATACAGACCGACTGGCAAATCAAGTCGAAACACCCAAGTACCAACAGCAGTTACACTGACATCAATTACTTCTTTTCGCTTAAATGTAACGTTATTTTCTTTTAACTCCTTTTTATTAAATTTAAAGCTTATATATTACAAGTAATTTAGCGTAATTAATATCTGTTTTTAGTAAAAATTAATTGGAAAATCAAAAAAAAAAATATATATACTTATATATACACTTAAAGTAATTTTAAACATATTTGAAAAAAAGAGTTTTCTGAAACAGATTTTTAAGATACAGTTTTCTTGTTTTTAACAACAAAAAATACATAAAGAACACAAGAGTAAATTATAATAATACCAATATTAACTCGTATAAAGTCGTAAAAATTTGCTGACAATTTGCATTTGTTTTTGTTTTTCGCAAGACGTTTTTTTACAACACTAAAAATTTTGCGACAAGTCCCACACGAACTTCCCCGAAACCGAGTCCTTTAACCCCATTGAAAAAGAAAGAAAAAACAGAAAATGAAAATGACATTGAAAATTTGATTACTTTTTGCTGAGGTGAGACATTCAAAAACACACACACAAGAGCAGCAGATTTCTTCAATTTGTTTGGCCTTTAAAAATGAAAAAGTTAAATTATATATATTTTTTCAAAATCAATATGAAAGCGTTAAATATACATAATATAATATGCTGAATTTGTTGTGTGGAAAATGAGGTAAAAATTAGAACAATTTAATGCATAATGAGTGCGTCAAAATGAGAAATCAATTGCAATACATTGTGAAACATGTTTATAAGTCGAAAGTGAATAACTAACAAACAAGTATACCCAGAGACAGCAGCAATATTAAGAGAAACAACAACAATATCTCAAAATTTGATTGATATGAGACAACAACACCAAAACGTACCGCGCATGTATGCGTGAGCGCGCCGCCTTGCGCCCTTTTTTCTCAGACCGAGAAAGAGATTAGCTAGATAGAAAGAACGAGAGAAGAAGAAATGTGTTTTAATTTTTATTGTGTACCAACAACAACAACAACAACAATAATAATATATTTGTAATGCCTGTGCAAAAGTAAAACAACAGTAAGAGCAGCATCAGAAGCAGCAGCAGAAGAAACAACTTTAACAACAACTGCAATTAAAATCATATTGTATATTGATCCTACAGTAGCAACCATAACAACAGCCAATCAATCTTATAATCAAAAATCGCAAAACCCAAAAAATAAGCAAATAAAAGAAAAAAAAAAAAAAAAAACCGAAATAATTTTGTGTGTTTTAAGTGGAATTCCTTTCCAGCTCTCTGGTGTGCATTTGAATTGTCTCTCCTCGGCGCGGTTTCGTCGCAGACTCGTCTCCTCTCCCATCCAAAACTTCAAGTAAATTTTGACCAAAGCAAAGTTAAGAAAAAATAAAAAAAATGTAGCAACAGCTAGCTGAATATTATTAAAATCAATTCTTAATCTAAACGCTCATGATCTACAACAAATTTTTGTGTTTAAACCCCTCTATACAAAATACAATACCGACTCTCTTAACAAACAAAGACTACGGTTATGGCGGCGGCTTTGATGGTGGCTTTGGCGGTAATGGCTACGGCAGCGGCGGCGGTGGTGGCGCTGGCGGGCGCGGTGCCGGAGGTCCGCGCGGCGGTCCCAAAGGTATTCACATTAAACAACACATGACCGTATCCAAAAAAAAAAAAAAAAAAAAACAAAAAGAACAAATTGCCCCAGTTACTTCTTTCCCGTCCATTTAACTCTATTTCTGCTATGTAATTAAAACTATCCAGTCTTTGTAAATCTTTTTAACTGAGCATTTGATTTTGTTATTAACCAATCTTTCCTTGTCTTTGATTTTGCGTATCCTCCATTGGGAGCCCAAATTTTGTTACTAGACATTGTTTATCCTTAGATTTGGTCAAAATTTTCATCAGTCGCTTGAATCGTTTGGCGTTGTAGTAAATCCTCAAACAAAACCAAAAAAAATACAATTATTTTTTCCTTAGCAGCTGTGCATGCATATGTCCATATAAAATTATTGAATTCCTTATTAAAATCCCGAATATTTTAATATTAATCTCTTGAAACAGGCGGTGGCTTTAATGGTGGCAAGCAGCGCGGTACTGGACGCCAGCCCCGGCATCAGCCGTACTAGAAGGGCGCTGTTCAAGAGTCCGATATCTACTTATAACTGCAAACTATTTGAATTTTACTTAGTTTAGTTTGTTATGGTAAGAATATCATCGTATTACTTTTGGAACAATTCTGTTTAAACTGATATCGTATATTTCATGTTTTGCAGCATACTACAATACAACACACATAATCACAAAAACACACACTCGCAATCATATACGTCTTTGTTAAGCGACTGCGGTCAGACCTCATATTCTTCTCATGGCATAACGCAGGTTAGCGGAACGCGCAGACATACATATGTATAAACCATACACACTTGTTGTGTAGCACCATTCCAACTTAAATTTCAAGAACAACTACAACAACAGAAGCAGGCAACTACAAGAACGTGGGTGACAGCCCATCAACGCATCATTTATATATATACAAAAACATACAAACACATATATACACAAACATATATAGAGAGTTAGGCTTGAGGAGGGAGAGAAGAGAGAAATGCAATTTTTCAGCAAGTGGCTAAGTTTTCATAGCCACACGCTCGTCGTCGTTAAGCCAGCAAGCAGCCCCACCAAGAAATCCACATTGCACCACATTATTTAGCACATATGCCACACCAACTTACTGTAACTGTTATAATTGTGTGGCGAACTAACTTGTTTCTTCAATGTAGTCTCATACATTATGCGAGGTAATTTTTAAACTTGTAAGCAGGGTCAGACAGACAGAGGTATATATATATATATATATAGAACAATAAAAGAGAACATAAAGGAAGGGAAAGATACGGAATGAAACCACAATAGGCCGCAATGTTTAATAGCAGCAGTAAATTCATATATTAAATACAATAGTCACTAAGTATTTGTTTAAACTTAATTAATTTAATGATTGTAATATGTAATACATAATTATTATTATACAAAAAGCGAGACAGCTGGCGCTCCTGCGGTGCGGACGGGCTGTCTTAGAAGCGGGCGTTCCTTCTCGGCAACCGGCTCGCATTTGTCCAAGTCCGCTGAAAACTACAACAAACAAATCCACCAAATTGCAAATAACAAATGATTTTTCCGATATAAATGGTAAATGTTTTTTTTTTTTTGTGTATGTATTTGCGCTCATTCATAGTCTATATAAATCTATAGATATATATAAAAAAAATATATATACAAATTTAAAGAAAAAAAGAGAATTTTATATTTTAATATAAATCTAATGCAGCATGACAGAAACAAAAACAAAAAAAATGATCCGAAGAATAGTTACGTCACGCTCTATAAAAAAAAAAAAGAAATTGAAAGGAAACCAAACTCAACTATATGATGTATAGTTTTTAAAGAGACTATTGCAAGAATATTTGTTAAAAATGAATAGGCTTCTATATAAACAAAAATTAATTGAATACCTAAAAACTATACACAATTAACTATAGTTATTTAAAACCGAATTGAACAAATGTTATGCTAAAAACGTCCGAACTTTAGGAATCAGATAAGTGGGACTCGACAACTGATATATAATGAAAATGGTTAAGGAATTTCAAAGCATGAGAGAATTACAGTTAGTTTTCCATTCTCCTACATTCGCTGCTTGAAAATAGCAGCTCAGTCAACCGTAAGCCTCAAACTTTTTTCACACTTAATAGATATATAAAACACTCTTTGACATAAACAAAAAACAAGAAACAAGAAACAAAATAAAAAAAAAAAACCGAAGACAAGATTCAATTAAAAAAAAATGAAAAATATTTTTTAAATTTCTTTTATTCAAAATGGCTGGTCGACAGACACGAATTCCGAAAAAAAGACATGTATTTACACAGCAAATTTTCACATTTTACGATTTTGACTCTTAATAGTTACGTTTCACCTGGCCAGTGGCAAATAGCACTTCCAGTATGTTGAGGAACTCACGATAGTTGATCTCGAAGCACATGCCGCGCTTAACGCTGAAACACTTACAGACAGCTTCCAACTCGCGGCTGCTCATCATGTTGTGCATGTCGCGCAACGTGATGCCACGCAGGAATTGATTTTGTGAAACCGAGCCACAATTCTGCCGGTCGAAGTCCTTGAATATTTGACTGAGGTTGGATATTTCATCAGGCTTCGTTGCCAGTTTCATCAGCGCCTGGGAGGCAAGCGTGCGCTCATCAAAGTTCAGGAAGCAGTCAACGCAATCCAGATTGGGCAAATGCAGCAGCGGCACAGCTGTAACAATCTTGTCACCCATTTGTGTTTCATACTGTATAAAGATCTCGTCCAATGCCTTGCAAAAGTCACGATACCGTACACAAGCTCGACGACTTGGTGAACGAAAGCTGTGTGTGATAATAGGAAACTAGAGTAAAAGCCGGTACAGGGTGTCTCTTTGTGGCTTACACTTCGCTGAGGGTGCTGGCGTCCTCATCGGAGAGTATGATCATGGAATTATCCAGCGCACGCTTGAAATCACTTTCCAATATTTCACCCTCACGATGACGATCATAGTCCGCCAGGAAATCAACGACAGCAATGCTTTTGGTGACTGCCTGCCGTTTGGCGCTGGTGAGAATGCGTATAATGTTCTCCTCGCTGGCCATGGCCTTTTCGATCTTTTCGCGTGCAAAGGGCGGACATTCTTCCAGCGCCTGCTTGCCCACCATGGTGGGCATAGCGTACTCGGCCGGATCGACATCATCCAGAAACTTGGTATAATAGAAGCCCAACTCATTGCCATAACGATGCAGCACAGCATCGAGTTCTTTGTTCGACAGCAGAATTCCGTTGATGCGAAAGATTTGGTTAGCCTGATGGCAATTCACATGTCCGCTGTACAATCTGACATATGGATAGGATTGGATTGAGTTAGTTTCGCTGCTGCAGTTCGTTTTGAGTAAGCTGATACTCACTTGTCATAGTTACGGAAGAAGGGATGCAGGTAGAGACGGCGATTGCGTATGCGCAGGCGTATCTTGGCCAAGGCATCTTCGCACAAGTCTCGCAAATCCATTGGTGCCGCTTGCCAATCGAGTGCACCAGGTCTGGGTAGTTCTTTGATGTGGACTAGCGGCGACTCAACAACACACTGTGGCGACTTGTCCAAGTTCTTGATAGTAAATACTGAGGTTTTTATGGCGGGGAAAAGAATTTTTAACCGAAATTTTTAGCCAAAAAGAATAAAACATTACCGGTATCGATTTCGTCGACAAAATTGCGCCAGCGTACTCGATTGATATCGAGTGGATCCAAATATCTGTCACATATCAGACCAAACTCTCGCTGTGATAGATGCTTTCCAACGCCCATGTTCCATAGGCCACGCTCGAATTGATTCTTCGTTATGCTACCCACTTGCAGTGGATCAAACTTCTCCAGAAATTCACATGTGCGCACACGATTCTTATATATGTAACCCTGTATGCAATGAACAATGTCGCATTCGCCACGATTCTTTTTGGGATGATTACAGGCATCTGGAAATATGGGGTGTGTTATTTGGCAGCCATTTACTGCGGGTAACTGTGACAGTTCCAAATCGATTAGGCGGCCCGGAAAGTCGAGAATTAAATCCTAAAAGGAAGATTTCGATGAGATATATTATACTTAGGGCAAAAAACTGCTAACTTACCCCTGAACTATCCAACAGGTTGTGCGTCTTCAAATAATCCATGATGTTATCAAGATGCTTAATGAAGGCCACATAGTTGACCAGGTAGCCATCCTTCATGTAGCGCTTTAGTAATAAAAGAAAATCCGACTCTGACAGCGGAATTTTCATAAAATGCAGCACACGAGAGAAGTGCGAGATGGTCACTACACCCACATTTCTTGCGACCTATATAAATTATTGTTAAAATTTAAAGAAATAACGAAAGCTACAGTCGAGCGCTCCCGACAGTAAGATACCCTACGGTGAACTTTCAAAAAGCGTTGCCAATACTCTTTTTCTTTGTAGATCTAAGTAAAAACGTAAAGTTATAATAATACTGACCAGTTCATAGTCCTGAAAGTAGGGCATTAATGGGAGATGTGTTTCCTGCGCTATTTTCAATAGAATCAGAAATAATTTGCGTCGTTCCTCTGGTTGAGGTATAACATTCAAGTGCCACGGATCATTCCACTCTAATCCACTGGCCAGTTCCTTGAGTGCGCTTTTCTGTATATCTATGGGTGAGAAGAATAAAGTTAGTGGTACAAACTGGTTGATACCCTATAAAGCTGACTCACTCTCTTCGCAGACCACTTTGCAGAACTGACGATAGGCGACGCGTCCGTCGCGTATTTGAAAATAATCGGTCACATCTCGTAGCTCGAACTCGGACATGCCAGAGACCTTGCGATACTTGCCCAGCACAGCAGTGAAGATGGACTCTGTGAAGGGCAAAGTCAAATAAGATAGAATACTCTTTTGGATTCCTTTGAAACTTGCCCGATAAAAAGCCGGTGCAACCGGGATCATGTTGTTTCAAATCAGCGCAGATATCGAAATCATGTCGAAAAATGGCACCCTGAATTTTGCGACAAGCCCGCCAGATGGTATTCAGCTCCATCTCCTCCTGCAAGGCGCAGCAGCAATTCGATTAGCGATGCAACTGAGTGAAAGGCACTAAGTAACTTACCCGCTCATCGCCTTCCTTTAACTTGGTCGTATGCATTCTGATAAGCAATTTGTTAAATGTTTTTTTGTTTTTAAAAAAATATGTATATATGAAACCCTATAAATAAAGGTATCTACTGTGTGTGATAGGTTAAGCAAACAATAAAGTTAAAAACGTATTTTCCCAAACGGGTTAAGTTACAAAATTGACATTGTGTGCTCTGTGCATGCTGTTTGCCTTTGTTTCACCGAGAGATGACGCTTGGCACTAATCACTTCCTTCTTGGAGTCCAGACGACCGCAGCAATGTTTGCCCGTTGCCTGCGTCGCTTGATTCGACGTCATGCAATCACGCGCTCATTCATCGCTCAGTTTGTCGCAATGCCAGCAGGACTTTTATTCAATTTTCAAGAAATGACGCAGGAAAAAAATCAAAAAAAAAAAAGAAGGATGAAAAAAATCAGTTCGATGGGGAAAAAAACATATCCTGGCATCATCAAATGCAATTTCAGTTTATTGAAAAATCACTGGCCAACTAACCATGGAAACGTTTCAAATGCAGCCAGAGCAGAGAGCGCAGAGCAGACCACCCAGTGGCAGCCAGCGTGGCGCAGGGAAGCGGTTAAGCATGATTGGCAACGACAGCAGCGTCAGTCACCTGCAAAGTTAAGTGAGATAAGTAATGTTTATTCGATAATCGAACTATTGTTTACCGACTGCACAGACTGTAGAGTGTGAGCTGCAACTAGATTAACCTAAATTTCGATATACCCAACTTGCTGCGCATAATCCTCATTGATGCGTGCCAAATTGCACTTCAGAATTGTAATGCCCAACCGCTTAGTGTGGCCATAAAAATGTATTGCAATCATTATCGTTGCTTAGACGAGCTTGTGCGGCCAGAGCCAGGCGACCAGGCTGCATCCTTGACTCCTTTTAAGCACCTTTTGTGGATTTCAAATTGCAACTTTTATTGCGCATTTTTGATTTACTCAGCATGCCACTATTTGCTTTGCTTCTGGTCTTGGGATTGCATGGGGATTGGCATGGGCTCTGCTGCACCTTTGCCTTTGTTGATATTGTGGCTAATTTAAAATTATAGTTTTCAGTTCTTGAATTGTGTGTGCATTGTTTGAACGGCAGATTGAGCTCGCCAGCGTTTGCTTATCGTGCGCAAACATATGGCGTTTTGTCAGTACGTTTTTTTATGCTATTTTCCATTTTACAAACACACACAGAGAGAGAGAGAGAGAGAGCATAGACAAAATGGTGGCATATATTCATGAACCTGCTGTACATCTGCATAATAGATGGCAGCAGGCGGCGGCAGGTGACGCCACTTGGCGTACATTGCCTTTTATTTTAGTGCCTGCTTGTCTGCTAAACTGGTTCTACTCTGGCACTGGCTGCGTTTTGGGCGGCAAGTTTCACACGCACACACACACACACACACACACAGTAGAGCACAGGGGCTCACACAGTTATATAGAAATATGGGAAAAAGGCAAACAATGGCAGGCAACCTAGTTATCGCCCGCCATCTTTATTGCATGCAAATGTGCGAAAGGCGGCAAAGGCAGCGCAGGAGGCGCGTCTGTTGAAATGGCTGACGTATATGCAATACGTATACGTAATGCACCTTTGCCATGCCTTATAAAAGCAACCGCATGCATATTTATCTTTACTCCGAAGCCAGCAAAGGAGCAGGAGTAGAAGCCGGTGCCGGTGTTGGAGTCAGAGTCACAGCTAGAACTAAAGCCGGCATTGCAGCCAGGCCACCTGAGCTCCTTAGCAAATACCCATGCACATTTGGGTATTTGTGTGTGTGTGTGTCGCTGCGTGTTGGCATGTGTGTGTGGAGTTAAAGAAATACGATATCTTTAGTGTTAAACAGGCGCTTTGCCAAACAAACTCGCACTGGCTGAGCTACAAACGAGGCATTGCCACCTTATCTTGCCAGCCTGCTTGCCTGTCTGCCTGCCACGCCCACCTCGTTGCAGTCGCCCCATCCCATTGGCATGCCCGAATTGGAATTTGAGAAATACATATTTGGCGGCAAGCAGAACAAAATGAAAAAGGTAAAGGCGACGTGTACGCCGCAGAAAATAAATAAAAACGCGCTCGCTCGAAGCGAGCAGCGAGTAGAGCGTTTTATGCGCACTTGAACATACACGCCCTGCACACACAGACACACACACATGCACACAAGCAAACAGGTGCAAGACGCTTGCTTGCTCTCTCTCTCGCTCTTCCTCATACTTGCTGCATTCTTGCAGTGCATAGATTCGGGCCCTGCTTATAATTCCACGCCGGAGTTGTAAATGTTTATTCAAGTATTTATTTATGTACTCACTCGCACTCAGTGTGTGTGTACGTGCGTACGTGTGTGTGTGTGCCAAGGGACTCTTAAACGACGAGCATAAGGGGTATATTGATTATGTTGTATAGTTATGCGTATTTCATTTGACATGTTTTAGTTATGTTTTACGCTGAGAATTAGCAACTTTATTGTTAGCGCAAAAAATTTTATGCCTCTAATAAAATACATAAATAAATTAAAATGAATTTCTTTTAAACTTAACTTATGTTTTTGTTAAAAATTTAAATATGAATTAATTTTTTAATTTAAATTAAATTGTACTTAATTAAATTTTACCAACCTCAACGCGGCAGCGCATAATTGAAGTAAAATAAATAAACACTTTTAGCTATCTGAAACGTACACTTTTTCCAAGTGCTATCTTCTTTCTCCCCCTCTCTCTCTCTCCCTCTCTCCCTCTGCCTGTCTCTCTTACACTTTGCGCATTTGCCGTTATGCTGCGTTTTGAACTTGTTTCTAAGCGCGGCTTAAATTAAAATGCATTGCCCCAATGGCTGAGGTTTTGATTTGATGCAACCACGAACACACTAAAGCTGCTACGGTTTGTTGCCAGTGTTGTTGTTGTTGTTGTTGCTGTTGTTGTTGTTGTTGTTATTGCCGTTGCTCTGGCAGTTGCTGCTGGGCTACAAGCACTTTTATGTTGCTCCTAAACCACTCACAACAGCTCCAACAATAACAAGTAAGAATGCTTTAAGGTCAAGAGTGCTCGAGTGCCAGATACCCTGTAGTCATGGCAATACCCTGTAGTCAAGGGTGTTTCATAATCATAAGCTTAAATTACAATTTTTATAAAGTACAGAAAATGTAATATAAATCTTAGTAAACTTCATATGTTTTGCTTAAGCTTGAAACGGCAAGCTTTCTTATGTGGCTGGGAAGCACGTTTTTAATCAGTGCAATGCCCGTACAGGGTATTCATGAATCCTTTCTAATAGCAGCCCGTTGCCGCCTCTGCTGCATAAAGGATGCATTTTCAATTTTTATAATGGCATCGCAGCGCCGGAACGGCTGCAGCGGCAGCAGCGGCTCCAGCAGCTGCCATTTGGCGAGCATATTCTCAGCTCAAGTTTATTGCACAGTTTGCCATTATATTTGGAAATATTTTGACATTGGCTGCACATTTTCCGACGAGCTGCGCTGCTGCTGCTGCTGCTGCCGTTGCTATAGCTCGCAATATTGTGCAATTTTCATCGTTTAATTTGCATTTGCAGTGCACGCGCGCGCTTTGTCATTTAACTTTGCTTACTGCGAATAATGACAAAAAAAAAACATGAACTTCTGCTGTGACACGAAATCATCATTAACTTGGCGCTGGAATTGAGCTAAACTAATTAAAAATGCCTTGTTGACACTGGCAATTTAAGCGCATAATAAAAAGGGATTTCGCACGCGACAAAAGAAATCAACATTAGAAAATTGAGCACACTCTTTGTTGTCAATTAATTAATACAAATTAAAAGTTGTTGATTAAGCAACTGTCACTAAATTGTGCGCTTAAGTAGCGGAAGTTTAAGAATTATATAAACTTTTTTTAGGGTATACGAGCACAGCATAAGACCTAATCCAGTCGCTGCATATCTTTAGCATTCCCATTCAGTTGCTTTCTGCTTCATGCTGTCATCAAACATCCAGTCATTGGGACATTTGAAAATTGATTTAAAAAACTTTTTTAATTAATTATGATGATGTGGTAGTGTGCTCAACCCCTGCACCACCTCCCTGCCTGCCACACTCCACAATCCATTTGCAGCTGGCGTTGATGTTGAGTTTTTGACTTCTTTGATGCTGCAAATGATGTTCGAGTTGAGTAGATGATGTTTTTTTTTTTTTTTGTACTTTCTGGCTGCTGCTTCTTTCTTTCTTTATCATTGGAATGTTTGAGTTTTCACATTTCAATTTCTGGTATTTCGCAGTACACTTTTTTCCCATCCTATCCCATCCCCCGCGGCAACAACTTTTCGGCGGGTGTGTGCGTCAAAGTTGAAATTAACAAAAATGGTGCCAAAAAGACGCCATCGCATTTGGTTCTTCAAATAAGTTTTGTATTAATGAAATTGCAAATACCATGCAAAACTTTCGTGCATGTTTCTTTATAAACTGTCAAACTAATAGACTGACTTTTGGCATGTCGAGTTACTGTCGGTAAGTCAGTCGTCTGACTTCTGTCAGACCCTGCAGACGCGTCTCTGTAGAGAACTGTTAGCTATAGCTAGGGCTATTTCTACTACTTTTGCTATGCCAGTCTTTGAAGTCTGCAACGAACCTGCCACATCGTGCCATGTGCAACTTTTGTGCAGCAAAGCAAAGTTTGCAAATGTATTTCAATGCATAGAAATGAATCTAATTTGTAGAAATTTCATACAACAGTTGAAAAGTTATAAACGCGCGCGCAGGCACTTGCACTCCATGCATCCCTTGGTCGCTTATCTTGCCCTGCTCCTCCCAGTTCCTGCCAGCTTGTCCTGGGCCCCATGTGCAGGCCACTTTGCCGACGGTTTGTGTGTGAAAATGTCGACAACTTGGCATGCAGATTGCAAAGTTTCCCAAAAAGCAGCAACGGCAGCGACGGCGACAACCGAAAAAGCTGAGCAGATTTAAGTGGTGCTTTGTTATGCATAAATAAAATGCTCGGTAAGAAATAAGCCAGGGCGAACGGAACGAACTACGAAATTTGCTGCAAAAAGGCACAGAATCAACGATGCCAAAACATATTTTTGAGTTTATTCAAAATAAATTTTACATTACTTAGCTGCCAACTGGAAAGGGCATATGGGCAACACCCACCGAAAACGAAAAGTAATTTACGCTCAGTGAAGTTGCGCTCAAAGAGGAGTGCGAAAGAAACTATCCAACTGGCTTGAGCTGCTCTTGCTGTGCCTTGCTGGGATCTAGGGAACTAGGCGCAGCCGACGACAAGCAGCCAAAGACAATTTTGTTGGCACTAATTGAATGTAAATACAATTTTGCTTTGCTGTCAAGTCTTGTGTCTAGTCGACAAGGACGACAACAGCCATGCAGCAAATGAGGTGCGGGAGCAGGTTGTGCAAAGGGCAGGGCACGGCAGGGGGTGGGGAGGGAAGAGTCAGGCAGTCTGGCATATAGTACCCAGTACCAGTGCCAGCCGGTGCCGTAGCGTCGTTCTATGACGACGTTGGCAATAAAATGAAACGAGCTGATTGTGTGCTACAAACAAGACTGCAGCTGCTGCTGCCAGCAGAGCATAGAGCGAGCACACTCTACCGAGCTGCAGTGCCAGAGCTCTCCTGCCTGCCTGCCTGCCTCGTTCTCGTGGCGCCTCCTTGGCGCTGAAGTGTCGTTGTAACGTTTGGCACACAGATCAAGTGCAATGCAACGTGCAAAGTTCCCAAAAAAGCGCAAAAATCAACAGTGCAAAATCTTTTATTTAGTGTCATCAACAACGATTCTTTGCTGTTGCTGTTGTTTTTGTTGTAGCCTGGTACGCTGTTCAATTTGCTAGGCACCCGCATGCAGTTTGCATAGAAAATGTCATTTGATATTTGCTTAAAATTTAATTACCAAAATTGCATTGAGACAAGCCGGCGACTTCCCAAGGCGCCACTTGCAGCACTTTTCATTCGAATCTGTCTTGAGCAGCAACAGCTGCAGTTGCTCACTTTGTGATCCTGGGGGAGCACTTTGGCGTCTATCAATAAAGGCTATCTATGGCTAGATTAAGGCTATTTTATGTTGTATACTATATATTGTTGATGCAATTAAAGCGGCGCTTTAATTAAATTGATTTGCATTTGTGTGTTGCAATTGTTTTTTCACATTGCGTATACGCAATGCGTTTTTTAATTGAATTATTTGGCCTTTTGTGGCATTTTGTGGCCGGCGAGTGCAGGTAAGTGCACAGCATGCAGCATGCAACATGCGGCTAAGTGCAGCAACAGCAACATGCATAAAAATCAACAACACCAACAGCTGCTGCAGAGCCAAAAGGCAAAACACTCTCTCGTCAGGTATGAGATTAAAGGATTTAAAAGCCTTTTGAAATTGGCAAAATTTATTTACTATTTTTATAGCTTTGTAAATAACATTTTGAGCTAGAATTGAGTGCATAAGTGAAGCATAATTATACCTTTGCAGAGGGTATATAAGTTTTGGCAAGAAGTTTGCAACGCACCTTAGGAAACCTCTCCGGCCATTCTTAATCAGCATCAGGGAAGTCGAACTCGCCATGTCCGTCTGACCGTCCGTCTGACCGTCCGTCTGACTGTCCGTCTGACCGTCCGTCTGACCGTCCGTCTGAACGTCCGTCTGACCGTCCATCAGACCGTCCGTCTGTCCGTCCGTCTGACCGTCCGTCTGTCAGTCTGTTGGAACGCAAACTTGTCTCTCAGTTTTAGTGCTATCCTGATGAAACTTGGTATACATGCTTCTTATTGCTTCACGCTGTAAATAAGTCGGAACGAGCCGCATCGGACCGATATATCGTATAGCTGCCAAAGAATCTATTGGTCCATTTTATTGTTATTTTTTAAGATAACGCAATGCAACTTTTCCTAGCTGTGTCTAAGTAAGTCCTTCAAAGGCTATGAAAATTTGATGAAGGTTGGATCGATTTATCGTATAGCTGTCATACAACCTATCGGCCAATCTATCGGCCCATTTAATATTTGGAGTAACCGAAGGGTATGAATTCTTCGGCGTGCCGAAGTCAGCATTTCTTTCTTGTTGAATTCATAATATTGGCTAATTATTGGCCAAACAAAAGCGGCAAATTGTTTTACTCAAACTCTTGTTGTCATAAGTCAAATTGATGCTTCAATATTTGTCCAGCATATAGACTAATTAGGCGCAGATTTGTTTATTACGTCAACTAATACTTATGACCAAGAAGCCGCACTTCAATCGCTGCTCCTGGCATTAGTTGGCCAAAATTGGCAAATACTACTAGAGCGATTGAATTGTTTGCAAATTATAATTGGCTTAGCGGCAGCGGAAGCTTCAGCTTCAGCTTCAGCTTCAGCTTGGAGCACTTCAGCTTGCAGCTTTCGCGCATAAGCAGCTTTTCGTGGCTGCTATCGTAGTCGTAGTTGTTGTTGTTGTTGTTGTTGGTGACAGGTTTTGTAATTTGCGACCTCGTCGTTTAGCTGTTTATGCATTTATGTATAGCACTTGTGCGACTACAAGTTGTTTAACGTTCATTACCATTTGCCATTAGCATGCATTTTGCCACGTAATTTTCCCATTCGCGTAACGCTCTGTTTCTCCGGGAAGCCCCTGCGTGTCGCTCCGTGTGTGTTCGGGTGTGTGTGTGTGTGCAGTTGCAGTTACAGATTCAGCGCAGGAAGTAGGCTGCCGCTCTATTCTATTAAGCGGCGTCAAGCACGATGAGTCCATGCACACACACACACGCACGCACAGCCAGTGGCGTCACGCATTAATGTATGCTACATTTTCTTCGCCTCGCAGTGAATACTTATGCCGACATGCGTGCAACATGGCGTGGCAAGCAGCCAGACAGCCGGTTGTGCAATCGAATCATCATCAAATCGTACCCAAAATTGACTTAATTTTCGCAGCACAGTTCATTGCACATCGTCAACGCATAAACGCATGATATTGCGGCTTTTCATTTTATCTAACGCAGCAATTTAAATGCATTTTTGCGCACCCCCTCGCGCCCCCCTCAAATGCGGTGCAAACAATGCGGTGCGGGGCGCATAGAACATACAACATACATAAGCAAGGCTTGATTGCGTTTCCGTTTTATGAAATTTTGTGGCATCAAATGCAATGATTTGTCATGGCTTATGTGCCATGGGGTGCGGTGTGTTTGTGTGTGTGTGTGAGTGTGGGTTGTTGCACTCGTCACAGTTTTGTGGCAGCTGCTCGGCATGGGATAAGAGCAACGGCAATGGTGGAAGAGCGGGGGTTGGTCGGCCATGCGTTTGGGGACTTGCGAATCACTCTGCCTCCGGCATGTGATGAAATGTGGCAAGTGATGCAGGCGGGCGCGTCACTTGTCTGTGTGTGTGTGTGTGTGTGTGTGTTAATATTTTGCCGATTGCCGCTGCAATATTTTGTCATTTGCAAACCATTATGAATTTATTTATTATTTTCCTGGCTGCTCTGTGAAATATTTTCGCGTTGATTGCGTTTGTTTATGTGTCAGACTCGGTTTGGTGTAGCCATCAGCAACGCCTGCCTTCCTCCCATTTCGTGTTTCGGTGTGTGTGTGTGTGTGTGTGTTTTTGTGACAACATAACGCGGCGTATGCGTGATTTCAATTCGTTTCACTGTACGTGAGTTTTTAGTATTTCCCATTGGCAGCAGCGGAACGCAAATTAAAGTTCAGGCAAGCAGAAATTCAATCTCTTATTTGGTGATTGTTCCGGTTTTACTTTTTTTCTTTTCGTTTTTGGTTTCCTTTGGCCAACTGAAAAGTGCCTTTATTTTGGGTACCCCGGCTGTTTTGAATTAAGGAAAGCGCACGTTTTATTGTTTGTTTCAATTGCCTGACTGACGAGAGCAGCAGAGCCAAGGCTGGGCGGAAGGACGGACACGGACAGACGTCTCGAGCTCATCCTGAGCGTAATCAGCAAATGTGCCAAACGACGAGCGCATTTCAGGTTTGGTCCCCTTCCCGCTCCACCTAGAAAAAAGCGAAATTAGTTCAATTTGTACGAAATCAAACAGATGTTTGTACGTACGTACGTACGTATGTCTCTGTCTCTATCAGACAGAAATAGCAGACAATAAAATGGAGAAAGAGCTAACGAAAGCGGATGAGAGGTGAGATTACGCATGGGCGATGGCAGCGTGACACGTTGACAATGGACTCAGTAATCGAATGTGGGCTAATAAAAGTTAGATAAGGCACAGTCGAAAGTGAAAGTTAGGTAAGCGATTTAATTTTTTTTTATATATTTATTTATTCATTATAATAAAAAATGAAAAAATAAGTAAATTAAACAAATAAGAAAGGCTATCTTCGGCAAGCCGAAGGTTTCATATCCTTGCAGTTACTTCAAGTATTAAATCGGCCGATAGGTTTTATGGCAGCTTAACGATATATCTGTTCTATTTTAATAAAATTTTCACAAACTTTAAATGACATACTTAGACATATATCGTAAAAATTTTATATGGATATTTTGAAAAATTACAAATATCGTCAAATAGGCTCTATGGCAGCTATAAGATATATCAGTGCGATTTTGATCAAATTTGCACAGCTTTGAGTGGACATACTAAGGCATAGATTGCAAAAGTTTCATGACGATATCTGGAAAAATAACATGAATCGACCGATAGGTTCTATGGCAGCTATACGATATATCGGTCCGATCCGTTTCGTTCCGACATATTTACAGCGTGTAGATGTAAGAAGCATGTATACCAAGTTCCATCAAAATAGCTCTTAAACTGAGAGACTAGTTTGTGTTGCAACAGACGGACGGACAGACGGACAGGCGGACATGGCTAGTTCGACTTCCATATTGATGCTGATATATACACGTTATAGTGTCGAAGATGTCTAACATGCCTAAGATGCGTTGTAAGCTTCTGGCCTAAATGAATATACCATCTGCAATGGGATAGAAACTAAATTGAATTTATGAGAATTAAAGTCAAAAACTTAAAGCATGAATATAACTGAAATTAAAGTTTAAAAGTTTAGTTTTTGCAACAAATTGTTAAAAAATATCTTAAAAACTAGATCAGAGCTACTTAACCAGATTCCACTGACTCAACTTAGTTCTTTAACTTTTCTAGTATCGTTTTTCTTGGCATGTCAAGTTTTTGAACACGATGCCATCGCTGCTGCTTGACTAATTCCATTTAGCATTTTGCAGTACGGCAACGACAATGACGCTGGCTGGCTAACTGGACTTTTATTTTAAAATTCTTGTATTTTCTGTTCTTATTTTTTCCCCATTGTTGTTGTTGTTGTTGTTGCTGTTCCGTTGCTGTGCCCGTAACTCTAGTTTGCGACGCGCCGTGTCCGGGCAAATGGAGTCCGGCTAATTACTCAATGCAAATTAAAATTCATGTCAAGCAGATTGGATTATCCTCACGCAACATTAAATGTCGCGTTTAGCGTGAGGCAGCAGCAAGCGGCAAGCAGCAAGCGGCAGCGGCAGCAGGAAAGGTGCTTTCGCTTTTGCATTTTGCTTTGTCGTTGCCTTTGCTTCGCTGCTCCTTTTGGTTCCGTCACATAAAATGGACAACTGAAATCAAGAGCAAAAAGGGCAGCAGCAAGCAGTGAGAGAGAGATGGAAGAGAAATAAGGACAGCAACAGTAAACGGGACAAGGACAAGGGCGGGTAACGATAGAAGGTAACGAAGACAACGCAACGCAACGCAGAGCGAAGCGGAGCGGAGCGGGTAAAAGCAACGCAGGGAAATCTCTTTTGAAATGCTAATGTAAAAATTCTTTAAAGAAAATTACGCAATACATTATTTTGGTTTATTTTGCATTAAAAGTCAATTTAGTGTTAAGGCACAGCAACATGCAACAACAACAACAACAACAAAAAGTATGTGAAAAGCGAAAAAAATAATGCCCCGAAAGGACAACAACAACAACAACAAGGTCTCCAAAAAGGAGCTGTAGAGCGTAAAGAGCGCAACAGGATTGGCCACGGGCACGGGCAAGGGACACGGGCACGGGTTGCCAGGCGTGTGACTGGACGCAGACCGGCCTGGACCCGGGCATGACAACGCAACTAACTACAGTTGGCGCTCGGCGTAAATAACAAACGACCGAAAGTTAGCATTTTTATTTTGCATTTTAAGTTGATTTGCCGCCTGCGTGCTGAGCGGAGTGTCAACGGCATTCAGTCAGAAAGGAGACCCAACGACGACGACGACGGCGACGGCAGCAGGCAGACGTAGACATTAAGGCCAAAAGGGGGAAGCAAGCACACTCAGACGTTCACACATGGCAATGGGACTAGCCACGGTGGAGTGCAAAGAGCTGGTAAGTTTGCTTGTCTTGGGAACTTTAATAATATTTTGAGAAAGTTCTTAAAATAATATAAATTAATTATTATTAATTATTAATTAATTTATAAAATTTTAATAAATTAAATTCGAATTTTTAAAACATGAAAATTACTTCTTGTAGCTTGAGCTCAACTCACTTAAATATATAAATTTTTGTGCAACTATCAGCTGCACTTACCACAAACAAAGGCTTGCTTCAATATTAAATTATAAATGTCGCATGCGATTTTAATTTATTTATGCAGTTTATCGATAATTGTGAACGACATCGAGCGTAGCTCGTTAATTCTTAAATTCTGCTTGGCTGACGCTGCTCGTTCAACCATTTCGAGCAAATGGGATTATGAGCTTTAAACACTTCACTTCACAATGTGCAACAAAGACATTATTACGGCTACTTATATAGCAGATACATACATACATACATATCTACGGTCTTTTTTTGCCATGCGCCATTTTCAACACATTTTCCACAATTTCCACCATTGTGCAGTGGCGTCCTTTTTTCGTCTTATGTTTTGCGTGGGGGATCCAACGGCACGCTGCTCTCTTTATCTATTAAAACGCCTTCCAATTTGCATATTTCTGCAGCTGTAACAGCTGTCAACGCTGGACAGCGACGATGGCGACTCCGACTCGACGGCGATGACGACGGCGATGGCGACGTCAACAGCGACAGCGACTGAGGACTTATTGTAGCAGCAAACGAGAAGCAGCTCTTAAGATAATGTATCCCCTCACGCTCCCTGCTCTGCGTCTGATGAGTCTGGAAGCATCTCGCGCAAATTAAAGCTCCGCTTTTCTCGCTTTTCTCACTTTTCCCGAGCTATTTCAGGCGCGGGGCAACCCAAATAGATGTAAAGCTTTGAAATCAGTGCGCGACTAGCAAATACTTTGAAAAACTTGAGTTTATACGCAGAAACTGCTTAAGATACAAGGTAAAATATTTTCATAGTGTAGAAAATTCATAAGAATTTTTACGCAAAGTTTACAAAGTTCAAGGGGTCAAAGAGTGCGAAGAAAACGATATTCAAGTGCAAAGTTTTGCCTTAAACTTTAAAGTCTGCTTATACCCTAGTGCAGCATTTGCATACGCATAGGGTATACGAAAAAATAAAAGGCGCACAACAATGCGTTTTGCCCGGCGCCATTAACACCCTACAAAGGCGAGCATATTAACTGGAGTAGGGCATCTGGCGAGACTGAAACATTTTAGAATTTTCCATGCAAATTGTTATTTATTTGCATGGCAAGCTTGTGTGTGTGTGCAAGGTAGCGCATTGCGCTGTTCGCCAAGGCTCGCAAGCTCGTAGCTCTAGTCTATTTTATTTCCGGCCATTTTATTGTATTCCTTTGTTTGGCTTGTTACGCTGTCGTATTACCTACATCAACTGTCACTTTAAAACGCATTTTTCTTTCACTCGCCGTTGCCCCGTTTGAAGTGTTACTCAGCAGCTGTCGACGCCCGGGGCTTATCTTTTAGCGCCGCCCGCTCCGTCTTGTGCTGTGCTGTCCACTCGGTTTGGTGTGTAAACAATTCCATGCACATTAAGTTCCAATTAAGTAACATTCAAGCCAAATCGCTGCCCTGTTATGGGCAAATTGCTGTTTGTTTGGTTTTCGCGCCTCTTTCCCTCCTCTTTCTGGCCAGATTGCTTTGTTAATATTAATTTGTCATTAAATTGAACGACAAGAGCTTACAAGCTGCTCGTTTAAAATGCATTGATAAAGCCAAGTGGCCAAGCCAAGCAGTGCAAAGCTTGGCTACCGGCTCGGCTCTCTGCTCTCTTAGCCATCAGATAAATTTAATGCGCTTTAAACTGTTTGGCTAGGGCTTGCGGGCTTGCGGCATGTCTTTGTGTCTTTGTCGAGCAGCGCCCAAGCAGCAGAAGCAGCAGCAGCAGCAGCAGCAGCGCCAGCTCCTTGGTTAGCCCTTTTGAAAACTAAGCACAACTGTTGCTTGCGCACTTGAACGCTCAAAAGGATGCGGGGTTTTTGCGGGCTGCGGTTGCCACCCCTGCCTGCCTGCCTGTCCGTCAGGGCGAACGTGCAATCTATTTAAATACCCTGCAAAAGGTCCGACATTTTATTGACAAATTTTCTATACCATAATGAATCAATAACTCAAATGTGTTTAGTCCTAGAGCAAGGTGTCATTTGTCTGACAATTTGTTCAGAATTTTGTCGATTGTCCGTCAGCTTGAAGGGCGAAACCCTTTTCTACTAACACTCGCTGCAACTGTAAACGGCAAAAGGTTTCGAGTGCTCGAATGCTTTTAATTTAACGCTACTTTGAGCAAATTTACATGTAAACACACACACACTCACACTCACACACGGGATACGGTTGCGCAGGGCAAGCACAGGCGTTAGTCGGAGGCCACAAAGCGTAAAAATGCATAAAGCTTATGCTGCCTAGGTGCTCGCTTTGGCTCTGGCATTCAGAATAACGCAATGCCAGCTTAGCTTTACTTGGCTTTCAACTTCCTGTTCCCGGGCACAGCAACAGCTACAACAACAACTACAGCAAAAAGAAATCTATTTTCAATAGAAACGCTGCTCAACTCTGGTAAAAAAAGGACCACTTCACTCTGGCTATGAATGGGAAAAAAGGTGTTATCTGATTGCTATTCTAAACACACTCGCAACACCCATACCCACACACAAGCATGCGGCATGCGGGGGCATTTGAAAGCCGAGAAAAACAAATACGTTCGCATAAAAAGTTAAATCACATGAATGGGGCTATTCACTGGACCAAACCAATGGGGGTTCTACACTCAGCTCAGGTTGACTTGAAAAAAAAATGCCATGAAGTATTTGCGATTGACATGGCGAATGGGTAAAGTACAGCAAGCCCAACAAGTACAACAAGTTGCAAGTGCTTGGATACATAACTTGTCAAGTTTTCTCATTTCCATATTTTAAGGAACAGCTCTACGAGTAATGGAAATCACTGAGGGTGCTAAATGTCATTGAACATTTGAAATTAGAAATGTAATCAAGCAAGATTTTCAATTTCTACTTTTTCCTAGTGAATCTGTCGCATTTACTCGGTATACCCATAAAGAAAACCATCAAAAAGGGTATAAAAACCCTTGGAGGGAATTTGGAAAATGCAAAAAATATTTCAGAAAATTTTTGAGATTTTTTAAAAATATTTTAATTATTTTTTAGATCTTAAGTGAAATAAAGATTCAATTTAAAATAAAGTAAAATAAAGATTTAATTTAAATCTCTGCCAAGTGCTTTAGATACTGATTGTTGCTGTTAGTGCGTGGTATCTCGCAGTTGAGTTTCCATAGATTTCTTATCGTTTGTCAACATAAACTTCCCAGACTCTACACATCCTGTCGCTTCTCGGTAACGGTCTGCCCAGCGTCTGTGAGTTGGACCAACTTGTGTGCTGGACACTGGACGTGGGCTCTGGTGAGGGCAAAGGTGCGTATGAGCAATGCAACCTGTTTGGCGTCACACTAATTAAATGGCACTACAACTTAGACTTGGACACGGGTAATGATGCCCACCGACGGTGGCACAGTGCTGACAGTGGTTGTGTGGCGCCGCAGCACCAGTATCGGTAATTAAAATCTAAAAAGGATTCAGCTCATGCTGTCTTTCGCTTTGCTTCAGTAAAGCGGCCCCGGGACTCTATATGCTATTTGCTTAAGCTGTAGTTATCGCTAGCTGTGTGCCACATCAACGAGGAGGTATCTGAGTGTGTGTGTGTGTGTGTTGCACAACTGAGTGCACTTGTTAACGTTGAGGTAAGCAAATAATGAGGTGCGCTGCACGAGCTTTTAATGAACGAAAGCGATAATCGTTTTGAATTCCACTGCAATTAAGCGTGTCAAAGGAACAAGATCCAGGAGACAGGATAACGTGCAAAGGGATAAATGATGCACACAGCTGGACACTGGGTAAACACACGTAAGTTTTCTATTTCAGTGTATTTATTTCGATTTACATTTCGGGCTTATATCAAGCGGTTGTACAAGCTGCCATAGCCCAAGCCACCGTAACCGCCGTAGCCGCCGTAGCCTCCATAGCCACCATAGCCTCCGTAGCCACCATAGCCGCCATAGGGACGATATGCTCCATACGCACTCGGATATCCAGAATATCCGAAACCTAATCCTGGATATCCTCCATATCCTCCGTATCCGCCAATGCCTCCAATGCCACCGATGCCGCCATATCCTCCGTATCCACCGAGGCCTCCAAGTCCTCCAAATCCTCCAAGTCCCCCAATGCCTCCGATGCCGCCCAGACCGCTGCCATAGAACGGAGCTTGCCGCGTCACACGCGCTTCACTCGAAGCATCGGCAGCTGCCTCCGTCTGCTTCACTGGTTGCCCAACTGTTGCGTCCGAGCAGCAGGCAATGATTAGCAGCGCATATAATCCAAATAAGGCGCAGTTACGCATCGTGTCGAGACTCCTTAAGCTGTTTCACTTGAACTAGTTGAACTATATCGGCTATCGTATCGCTGTGCGTGTGTGCGTGCCTGCTGCTTCCACGTTATGCTAGTCTCTCTCTCCGGTGTCGATGGGGCCGTGCAGCCAACTGTGACCTGACCAGCCAGAGTTTTGGCCATTTATAGCCTTAGAACTTTGTGCATAAAATAGAAACTTTTGTTTCTTTTTTTCTTTTGCTTGTTAGCGAAATGAGACGCTAATGTAAACGTCATAAAACAAACTATTTAAATATGCGACTGCGGCCGCACAAATGGAACAAAAGGCCAATTCATATCGCTACCAGTTCACCGCGTCGTCTCTGACGCCATTAGGTCGCACGCTAAGTGGCGTTCATGAAATCGAATGGGCCGCTGGATGTTTAAAGACCAAAACATTTCACTTTGCCCGGCCCGGGCTGGCCCGGTCGGTCGGTCGTTCGTTCGGTTGGTTGGCCTACCTGGCTGGCTTGCTGTTTGTTTGGCTCTGTGCAGGTAACGTCTTCCCTTTCGATCACTTGCCGTCTCTGGTGCCTGCGGTCAGGTAAGCTGTGCAAATGTGCTAATTTCATTTGAAGGTTAGTTATGCTCTTGACCAGGCCAAGAGACCCCTAGGCCGCAGAAGGCGCTTTTCGCCGCCGCACGCACACGTCATAAGCTTCAACTTTGGGTGCGTAAGTGTGAATTGCTGTTTGTTGTTTGTTTGTTGTTGTTTGTTGTTGTTTGTTCGTGCTACTGCTACTGTTGTTGTTGTTTGCCTATTTGCCAGTTTATTTGCTTTTGTTTGGATAGCTGTTTGTTTTATGCGCGACTTGACCATTAACAATTCTCGATGGCTTAATGCCTTGCTGCGGCATGTCGCATGTGGCACGTGGCATGTGCTACGTTTTTGTTTCCAACCCCAGAAAATTCTAAAGCCAAAGTCAATGTCAAATCTAAAGCCAAAGCTCTAAAGCCTCCTCAACATATAAGTATTTATTTATTAATTTATGCATTTTGTCTCATCAAGCTCAAATTTTAGTCCAAAAACTTTAAATGCTTTGAACCAGTTCAAATGTGGGTCAATTAACGACGTCAGCATCCACATCAATTACTGCTGCATACACCCGCCCAATCCAGTTTTCCAGCTAAATTGGTTCTGTCAACACGAACGTCGCATAAATTATGCGACCGAACGCAAAAGGAATGTCGCATCATTTAAATTTTGTTTAAACAAAAATAGCCAGCGAAATGGGGGAATAATTGATTTTCGAATGTAAATAAATAAATAATGTGAAAATCTAAAAATATTTATATAGAATATATACAAGCACTTTCCAATTAATATGGGTCAGAGCATATAAAAATGCATATGAAATGTGAGAAATTTATAACTAGTTCGGCTTTTTCTATTTTTGTAAGTTTTTTGTTTCGCAGATATACATAATAAACTGTTCTGGACTTTAGTTACATATTCATATTTAAATTTGAACTTTTAAAGAGAGAATTATATAATTTTTAGAGTCAATTTCAATGGAAACCGTTAGACAAGCAGACAAAATTTATGAGTTAGCTTTGGGTAACTCATAAAGAAAGCCATTGATGTAGATGCTAAAAGTCGACTGGGAAGTAAAGAAAAAAATGCTGGTTGGATAAAACATATAAAAAAAAGTAAAATAGAGTTGGCTCAGCTATTTTATACCCGCTAACTATTTATAAAATATAATTAAATAAATATAGAAAAAAAATTATATAAAATATATAAAAACTTATATTTAATCTTCTTGTACCATTTGTTTTTTATTTATTTGGATAAAATAGAATAAAATGTTTTAATATTTCCCTAGGCTTGCAAAATATATACTCCGAACACTTATGAGTTTTTAGATGCCTCCCAAGTTATTGTAATACCCTTCTACCCCATTCATATCGGGTATAAAAACTCTCACAGTTAGTAGAACAATTTAAAAGTAGCTTTTAGTTGCGACTGAGAGACGCTTTGTTTGCAGTTATTGAGGTTGACGAACTTACGTTGCAAACCGGTCTCAGATAACACCCGACAGCAAAGTAATTGAGAACTAAGAAACTTGGAATTATACGTTCATTTGCCAGAAATTCTCTAGAAAATATATCTGCCTCTCTCACATTGCCTGCTGCGAGTCAAGTGGATGCCAAGTGGAGGCCACAGAATCCTGTCTAGTTGTCTAATAACTTTTGCTTTATTATTATAGACCCAGCGATTGTTGTTGTTTACGCTTAGTTAGACAGTTAATAGAATCCTCCCCGCTTCGGGGTATTCGTTACATTTTCGTTGCCCATTGCAAATTTGATGTCTGGCCAAAAGTTTGGCCAGTCGAAGCACTTCTAGTTTTATGGGGTAGCTAGCGCTTAGCCAGAGCGTTGAACAAATCCATATAAATTGGTTGCCCATGACAAGTAGACACTCATGGAGCCGCTCAAACTTTGTGGCATTTAGAACTTGCCAAAGAAGCTCACAATACTCTGTTGCAAACTGCTATCGATTCACTGAACTCGAATGTGGGGGCCGTTGTAGGCGATGAACTATGCCAGGCAAGTGGATTAGAAACGTAAACGAAATGTACACAAATTTAATTTTATATTTTAGCCAAAAAATACATAATATTTATATGAGCAGAAAGTAAATCCATTTTCAAAATTTTCCTAACCTTGCAGCCTGTCAAGTGCTCGACAATTTATTAAATGCGTCTATTTATAACAATGAAATGAATTGCACCTTATCTTCGCAACGAAGCTAAATTGGCAACCTTACTTAATGTTTTGAGTAGCCGTATGTCGATAAAGATTAAACGGCTGCTATAAAATTTCTCTTTTGACAAGCGGATTGCATTGTTAAAAAATTAACTTGGCTTTAAATTTACGCCTTTTGTTATCCCTTGACCTAAGGGTGTGCGGACGACACACAACGACGCACGGCCCTTCGACTTAAAGCAAACTTTTTGCTGCGTGGCACAGCAGGCGGGGAAAAGGAAAGGGGGGGAAGATGAAATGGTATTATATCGAAGTAACGGCTGGCATTTCTTTGTATACCCTTACAAAAGTTATGCAAGTAACAATTTCTGAAAGTTTACAAAAGCGAGAAGAAAATACAAAAAAAAAAAAAATAAGTTAAAATAAAATATGCAAAAAAATAGCAGAGCACATTTTCTCGTACGACATCAAAAGTTGATGGCAAACACAAGCCTCAGCAAAGGGCGTTAGAGTGTAAAAGTAGCGATACGGCAGCAACTTATAGAGTCGTGTTATTTCTTATCGAACGCGTGTCTCAATAAATCTACAGCACCTCAGCTTGCTTAGGCCTGGTGCCATGGCAACGCCCAGGCAGCTGGCAGCAGCCGTTCTAACGGATTATCCTTGTTGACCGGAATGGTCCTGAGAGAAGCTGTGCGGCAGCAGCAACAGCAACAGCAACGGCAACGGCAACGGCTGATTGATTTGTTATTGAAAATATTAGGCCTGTTTTCGAAACTGAGGAACGAACTTGAGACCAAATACAAGGGGCGGTGTGAGGTGTGCGGGGGTAGACGTGATGCTGGATACGCTTGAAACTTTTATAACTTTATGAGGGCGTTGTAATTTGATATCGCAAAGTTTTTTATTGCCTTTTATAGGCTTATAATTTGGCCGCGATGCTGTTACAGTTGTTCTTGTTGTTGCTGCTGCTGCTGTTGCTGATGTTGGTGTTGCGGTGGCAGCGACAACAGGCGGGTGTCGCCTACAGGGCGTATGCTTGTTGTGGCAGCTTTTTGTTTACACGTTATTTATGGCTTATAAATACGCGAGCGCGTTTCTTCCTCTCTCTCTCCTCCTGCTGTAAGCATGTATAATAAGCACTTGGATGGGCTTTGGAAATTGTAAACAACTCACATGTGGCCTGTGCTGCACGAAGTCGCTTAATGAGCGTTAGAATTGCCATAATGCTGACAACGAAATTACGTATACGTATAATTGGATTAGTGCGTCTGCATGTACTCCACATCTTTCTGTTGCTACTTCTATTGTTGTCGTTGCTGTTGTTGTTGGTGGTGCTGCTGCGGCGGCATAATTAGCAACAACAGAGTCCCCCGAACAGGTTAGTTTCGTCATGCGGCAAAGTTTTGTTTTTTTTTTTGTTGTTGATTTTGGCAGCAACAGCAACGGCAGCAGCAGAAGAACAATAATAAGCCGGGGGCGCTTTGTGGGGGATTTTTCTTGGCCATTTGATTATGCTCAGGAAATTTAATTGCTTGAAAGGGTCAGTTGCTCGTTAAGAATTAACTGGCACTGCGGTGCTCCGGTACTCCCCCGCTCATCTGTATATAAAGAGTCAAGTCGAGTGTTTGCTGCGTTTCAGTATTGCAGAGTCGTATCCCCATAGCGAATGGCAATGCGCGTTGCTTTGTCCCTAATAGTTTCAAGTGCTTTGCTTGCCATATTGGCAGTGGCAGTGGCTGTGGCTGGAGCCGTAGAAACTCGCAGCTACCCGGCAGCGGAAATGAAACAACTGACTCTGGCGGATGTAAATCAGGCAACGGAGCAGCAGGAGTTGCCGGCTGTGCGGTTGGTCAGACAGTTGGGTGCCGCAAGGCGCTTTGGCAGATTTGGTGGTGTTGGTTTTGGCGGAGGAGTACCATTTGGCATTGGCGGTGGCGGCGGAGGACCGTTCGGTGGCTTTGGCAGACGTCCATTTGGCGGTGGCGGCAGGGGTGGATTTTTCAACGCTCCCGGCTTCGGTCGCGCTCGCGGTCCAGCATTCTTTCCGCAACCTTTTGGATTTTTTGGCTAAATAAAATACAAATTAAACGCAGCTGATAAGATCGAAAGTGTTGAGTTTAAAAAAAAAAAAATTGGTCTTGCAATTAGCCAAATACTTAACGTGCCTGCACTAAGTGAGCTAAATGGAGTCACTAAGTTGTGTATAAAATGCCTGCAACTCAGTTCAGATTCCGTTGTAGTATATTATTGCCACTCAAAGCGTCTGGAGAGTCAGTTAGTAAGAAAATGCGCACTTTTATTTGCTTGTGCTTGGCGTGGTTGAGTGTGCTTCAGGTGGGCTTTGTGCGCGAAGTTGCATCCGCAGCGGATGCGCCACAGCAGGAGACGCTGTTGCCGGCAAAATTCAAGGAGCTAGCGGAACAATCTGTTAAAGAGGATGCTGGTGCTGCTGGCGTCGCAGCCGTTGTGGAGCGAGTGCCTCGTCAATCTGTACAAAACACAAATATTCTGATTGACAATGATCGACGTGGTGGAGGCGGTCGCGGCGGCGGTGGCGGCGGCGGAGGACGTGGTGGCTGCCATCGTGGCGACTGTCATCATGGCGGATGTCGCCATGGCGGCTGTGGTGGTGGTGGTCATCATCATGGCGGAGATTGCCGCCATAGAGATTGCCGTCCACGAGGTGGTTTCGGACCGTTTGGAGGATTCGGCATTGGTGGCGGCATCTTTGGCGGTAAATGATGAAAAGCGCGGAATTCTTATGCAATCACAATGTTTAAATAGGGACACAATGGCAACAAAATAAATTTAAACACATAAACAAAAGCAAGCTGCGGGCAAAAACGGGTTAATGTCAGCACGAGGATTTGCTCGTTCGTTTAGTCTGGGTCGAGCTGCGGGCTGCGTTGTTAGAAATTTTTATTTCAAATCACGTTGAGTGACACAGGACAAGAAACTTAATCAGCAATGTTAACGATGTGAGACGGAATGGCAAGGATGACGGGTGGCTAAGCCATATAGCGGTTCTGTTCCGGGTCGCGTTGCCGTATTTCTTCTAATTCATATGCGTTTCAAGTTTTAATTACGTGGTGGGGCAAAAAAGAAGCAGCAGCAACAGCAACAGAAGAAAGGCAGAGAGCAGAAGGGAGGGAAACACGCTGCTCGGACGGCGAACTGGCTTGGCTTGACTGACAGGCGGAGCAGGCGGTGTTGCACCAACATGAAAATAACAAAATACGCCCAATCAGCGCAGCAAGAGCGGAAGCTACGCGATACAGAGAGACAGACACGAGCACACACACACACACACAGATAGAGACACAGATACAGCTACAGCTACAGCTACAGATAGACATACGGAACACAGACGCAGATGGCAGGCAAAAAAAAAGAAAAAGTCGAAAAAATTAAGTAGCGAAATCAGCGGGCGCAACAAAAAAAAAAAAACAAGTACAGCGAAGACAACTGTGCGGCACATACGCACGACTGGCAGCTACCCTGGAGTAATTAAGTGAAGTCATCGTAAAATTGACAAGTCTCTGTCAACGATCGTTGTAAAAAGTATTCCAATTAACGAGCTAAACAAGCTTTAACTTTTCTGATCTGCAACTTGATTGCGCACTTAAAGAAAGTTACCTCGTTCCGCCTCTTGTTCGCCCTCTCTCTCTCTCCTAACTTTTTCTTTACTTGTTGTTCTAATAAGCTTACCCGTTTTATGGGCACAGGGTATAGCAAATTTGTGAGAAGCAGAGTGGGAGCTGAGAACAGTGCAAAGCAAAGCAGAACACAAGTATAACAGGATAAAGGCGTTGCATGCCAAGGATTATCTGAGGCCCAGAGGCGGATGGAGCGGGGGGCGCGTGGAGCTTGGAGCGGAATGCACGAGTGAAAAAAGAAAAATGGTAGCACGCAAAATTGTGAACTCACTTGACGTGGCTCATTCTGGTTGAGCTGCCAGTGCTACGTACACGCTCCCTCCCTCTCAACAATCCCTAGTTTCTACAGCTTCTCCAGAGAAACCCAATGCCAAACGGCATGACAACGTCGTTTGGCGTTGACGGGCTCGCCGTCGCTGGCGTTGGCGTTGGCGGTGGTTTCACTCTTCGTGAACGGACCAAATCAGCGTGCCAAAAACAGCATCAGCAGCAACAACAACAACAGCAACAAATGCTGGAAAGAGGAACAAAACGGAAAAGATTTTTAGCAGAAGCATAAATATGCACAAGGCAATGGCAGCAGCTGGCCAAAACGTTGCTCCCGCAGCTGCGATCAGCTACAGCTTTCCCAAACTGCCAACATTTTTGCCTGTGCGTGCGTGTTGCCAGTTGTCAGTAGATTTAGGGCGGGAAGGGGGGCGGGGAGGAGGGGGGTGCACACAATTTTCGCAGTAGGTAATTAACAATTACAATGATGCGTAGCCAGTCGGGTTGTCTGTCGGTCAGGCATGGCCCAGTGCTTGGTCGGAACAGGATGCTTGAATGGTTAACGCAGCAACTTGATTGACCGTCAGCTGCTATCAGATTGAGAGAGAGAACTGCTGTCCGAGCGGCTGTCGGATGACTGCGGATGATTCGGTATTCGTGAGGTGTGGACGCATTCGTCAATTTATTTTCATGTTTATGCGTGAATAAATACGGAAATTAAACTTTGATATTTCGTAGCTCATGTAAGCATTTAAGACCTCAACAAAATGTTGGGCTTAAGGGTCAGGCAATTATTTATGGTAGCAGCTTTAACAATTTACAAAGTTTGTAGGGTATACAGGTTGAATAAGTTATATTTCATGTTGATATTCAAACATATGCAAAGTTTACTAAAAGGGTATGTGCTAGTCGAAAGTTCGTGTCTTTTTATAGCATTGCAGATGGTATATTAGGGGAGTCGAACTAGCCATGTCCATCTGTCCGTCTGTCCGTCTGTCTGTCCGTCTGTCTGTCCGTCTGTCTGTCCGTCTGTCTGTCTATCCGTCTGTTGCAACGCAAACTTGTCTATCAGTATTAGAGTTATCTTGATGAAACTAGGTATATATGCTTCTTATTGCTGCAAGCAATAAATAAGTTGAAACGAGCCGGATCGCACTGATATATTGTCTAGCTGCCATAGAACCTATCGGTCGATTTGTGTCGATTTTTCAAAATATGCCCATGAAATTTGCCTTATATATGTTTTGGTATGTCCATTTAAGTCTGTGGAACTTTTATCGAAATTGGACAGATATATCGTTGAACTGCCGATAGGCTCGGCTGATTTAATATTTGGAGTAACTGCAAGGGTACGCCGAAGGTAGCCTTTCCTACTTATTTCTGCTTACGTATTAATAGATTCGAAAAATTTAATATGCTTCCAAACGTCTTCCACCCTTATAAACATACGGATTCATTAAGACGACACACTGAAATACTTGTGGTGTGTATTGTATTGTTAATTTGTTGAGTGTGTTGCATATTTAATTATATTTAGCGTGCGAGTCAGACAAGGCGGAAGGCAGGAAGAAGCCAAGCCAAAGAGCCAAAGCACAAACGCACGTAGCTCATACAGAAAGTTGGCCCATTGAAAAATCTAGAAAAATCCCTAATTAAACAGTTTGTCAGTAATGCAAATAAACTTTGTTAAACTTTTGCATACCGCAGCGCTAACTTGTTGTCCGCGCGAGCACAAAAGGAGAACGTTTGCCACTCTCTTCTCTCTCTCTCTCTCTTTCCTCATGCCGTCTCTGTCGGCTTTACGCCGCTTGTTGCTTATTATTTTCACTTTTTGGTCAAACACACAAAAATGTAATTATTAAAAAATTATGCTAAACACGCAATAAAAAGTTGGTAAGAAAAAATTAACGAAAAAGTCCAAGCGACGGATGAACGAAAAACAGCAAAAAATAAGCAAGAAAAGTGGAGCATAGTCGCCGCTAAAATACCCTGCATAAAATGAATTGAGAGCGCAAAATATTGAAAATAAAAAGAGATTGAGATGGAAAGAAGAGACCAAAAAATTCAGCGAGTCAGAAATCGTTGAAGCGCAACTGCATATACCCTTTGCCCTGCATTTGCAATGCTTACAGGGTATTAAAAAACAAAAAAATGGAAAAAATGTGCTTTTAAAAGGCAAACGGTCAAGTTCTCATTCCAGTATTTTTTACTTTCGCGCGTTTTGTTTCTTCTGCGCATAAAAGAAAAGAAAACGGCAAAGCAAGTAGAGAGAAAAAAAAATTAACAATTGTTAATTTGAAAATTGCACACAAATGCGTAATGTGAAAGTTTTTCGCGTCCCGTTTGTAGGACTTGGACTTGCCCCCTTGCTTCACTTTCCTTTTAACCCCCCACTCGTTATCCAGTTGGCTCTCCCCTCTCGACTGGGCCACTTGTTAAGTGTTAATGAAATAATTATGCCAACTTTTGTCGGCACACAGTGGCGGTGCACATGACTGCCCCAACGAATCGCTCCATACGCACATATATATATACAGACTATATAATGTTGTAAGGGAAGGCGCGCAGCTTCCCCCCCACAGCCACTTCAGTTTTATTGTGCGCCCCCGCGAGCACAATGAAGTGTGTGAGCTGGGGCGCTGTCTCCTCTCTCACTTGCGTACGGTTTTTTTTTTTTAATTCGATAAACTGCCCTCTAAAGACTCCGACGCCGACGTCGACGCCAACAAGGCGGGCGACAATGGAGTCGACCTTGTCGACCAAGGCAGCGCCTAAAAGCAGGCAACGCTTTTGTGCCTGAGAGGCCTGCCAACGTCTAAGCCGCTTAATTACAATGAGTTGGGCCTAAGCGGCAGCGGAGGGGGCGGGGGGGGGGCGGGGGCGTGGCAGGGTGAAGCTGCTATTTACTTAAGACGCGAAAATGTGATTAACAAGTGTGAAAAGCCGTTTGGCTCTTGCCCCGCACTCGGATCTTATTTTTATTTCGTTTAATTTTATTATATTCAGTCTTGTTCAGAGTTTTCTTTGCGGAAGTTTCATTTTGCTTGAATAACTTTAATTGATTTAGTTTCGGATTGTGCTCAGCTAGCTGTGTGCAAGTGTGTGTGTGTGTGTGAGCGAGCATTCAATTACTTAAAAATAGCATGCCAAGAGTGTCGAGCAGGAGTTTGACTTAAAAATTAGCGAAAGTTTTGCCCGCTCCGACCCGCTTTAAAAGCCAGCGACAATGCAGGACAAAGTTGCTGCCACAAAGTTTTTTGGTGGCGTGGCCTGCGCACCACATGCATCATTATCAAGCCCAATGACAGGTGTGCGCATGCCAATTTGAGCAGCTCTAATTGAATTTAGTAAACTATATACGAGCTGTGTGTGTGTATCTCGCTCTCTCTCTCTCTGTCTTTGTCTGTGTTTCCGCACTCAACTGTCGACTGTCGGCTTGGGCGCGTTGCCGAAAACTTTCACGCTGTCATTGTAATACACACCTTATCAGACTGGTTGCCCGCCTTCATTGGTGGTTCATTGTTCTACGCGCTCCGCCTGCTGCCGCTAGCTTCTGCTGCGCCCACTGTTTTTGTTGTTGTTGTTGTTGTTTCTTCTGCTGTTGCTGCAGGCTGCGTGTCGTGCAAATCCCAAGCAAGTTGTTTCACCCTCCCCACGACCCCTTGCATGCCTCCGCAATGCTGCCGCCAAACAATTAACGTTAATGGATCATGGTAACTTTTTCGCCTTTTTCCACTGTGCAATCCCAGCGGTGCGTGTAAACTGGCAAAAGTAGCAAAAGCAACAAACTGAGCATAGTGAAGTGAAGTGATGCCAGGAGGGTGGATGGGGGGGAAGCTGCTTGCCAGTGCCATCAAACAGACTGCTCCCGGCATGGCATATGAGAGGAGGCTGGAGGCCCGCCCTGGCGCTGGTGTTGGTGTCCTTGCACAGAACGTCTTTCGACACCGTTGCCAGCCTTGGCAAGTTTTCTGCTGTCTTTTGCTGTTTTGCGTGCCACCTCCCTCCCGCCTGCTGCCAGCTACAAGTTTCTGCCACTTTTCACTTTTTCTTTTCTCTTACTTTTCGATTTGTGGAGCGAACGAATAAGCGAATGAGCGAGCAAACGCGCTCAACTTTTAACACACTCAAGTGTCGTAATTTTGGCTGCTTTTTCGCACACAAAACAATATTAATGCTGGTAGTTTGCCGACTCGCCCACACCCACCGAGCCGCCAGCCGCCACCAGTGGGTGGCGTGTGCGTGTGCGTGTGCTGCTTGTGGGTGGCGCTAGGTTTTATCTTCCCTGGGGCTGGCCACCCAATAGAAGTTAAATGAAAAGTTTTGCTTGCGCTGCAAACACGTCGCTTCCTGTCGTCTGCCGCTTTTGCTATGCGTCGCTGATTTTGCTGACTGACTTTTAGGCTTCGAGTCAAGTTGCCTTGCACACACACACACAGACAGACAAACAAACGCACACAGCGAGCAAACAGAGTGTGTGTCTGTACACATGTAGACATTGGGCCGCTGTATGGGGAAACTATTGAGCATGTTTTCAACAGGCATCGTTGGCCAAGCAAGACTCCCTGAACGCAGCGAAATTAAGCTGAATGGGGTAAAAGCGGAAGTTGCGTCGTCAGGCACGAAGAAGCAGCTCCAACAGCTCCAAGAGCTCCACAAGGTAGGCAGCGCAGGCAGCAAAAAAAAACTTTTTTCGTGCGCAGCTTAAAAGTTATTAGCGTTTTGGGGGCATCAGCAACGCGGCACTTCCCGCTGTCCCCCCCCGTCCGCTTGCTTTGCCATCTCTTTCGCACCCTTGAAACTTGCCTCTGTCTAGCTGTCGACTGAGGTGAGACCAAAAATGCCAACGTTACCGAGCGAGGAATTCCCAGCAAGTTGCTTGCCATTCATATTTGTGTTTGAGGCTTAGTACGTTATTAAGTTGTTACGTTTGGCCTGCTACAAGCAGCAACAACAACAACAACAACAACCGACAACAACAGCAATGTGAACCGCAAGAGCAACAACGCTCTAACTACAACTACATCGCGTGGGCTTCGTTGCGGGCGCTGCTGGTGCTGCTCTCAAAGGTATTGCGTGATATTTCAATTTGTTTTTAGTTGTAAGTGGCTTAAAATGATTTAATAACTCATCAAGGGATTTGCTGTTAGGTATTTGCTTTAGCTTTCATTCGCGTTCGCTCTTCCTCGCGCACTTCCTTGCGCCCCAGTCCAATCTTCATTCCCATGGTCGTTTCTGCTATTTGCTTTTTGGCGTGCTTAGGCAACGGTAACGCTAGCACCGGCAGCAGCAACGGCAGCAGCAGCTCACCTCATTCACGTTTGAGCATGTCAAACTTTTTAAGTAGTTTTGATATTTCATATTAAAGAAGTTTTATATTAGTTTTTGCGCATTTCAGCGTTATTAATACAAATAACAAACTTAACTTGGCATATTAGTGCATCTATTTGCTTATAAACACATATGTGTGGGTGTGTGTGTGTGTGTGGGTGTGTGCGTGGGTGTTTGCCTACACGCTTAAGTATTTACCATTCATAATGAGCGATATTCGGTGCGCATACTTTTTGCGTGTGCTGTGTAAATATTTTAAACGCCACTTTAGCCCTGAATACGCCCCCAGGGATGTGGCCAACGATGGGAACTATTTGCCTTTATAATATGCACACATACATGTGTGTGTGTGTGTGTGTGTGTGTGGGTTGTATGTATGTTTAGTCGATTTAAAATTTGCACAAATTAAGCCAAATCAATTTCGGGCGTACAAATTGTACATTTCGTTGCGATTCGGGTTTGTTAGTGGGCACCGCATCACGCATAACCCCAGAGCGACAAAGTATGGTGCGGATATTTACCTAAGTCCACCCCCCCTCCCAAAAACACAGTGTGACCAGTCACGTAGCACAAATGTATCGAGTGGGCTGTAAATGGGCAGTAAACTAGTGACCAGCTAACACCGGACTAACACCAGACCGACATGGGGACAAACGGACAAGCGGACAGACCGACAAACTACGCTCTGTGTGGCAGCTTGTGGCCCAACCCAGTAGGGAAGGCGGCGGGGTGAGTGTGGAACTTGGCTGCAATGGAAAATTTGACAACTTGGGTAAATTCCCTGACAGCCACAGAGCGCAGCAAACAAAGTTGTGTTCGATATTCTTTTGTGTATTTCTATGCCAAAAATTCAATACGGCTAATTACACACCCCAGCATCGAGAGCGCAAGAACGTTCACGTTCACGTTCGTTCCGGTCATTGTACCATGGTTGAGTATGCAATAAATTGCTGACAAATATTGATTGCCGCCACCTGCCAAAGGTTTTGTTGTGGAAATATATATATGTGTATATATAGGAGTATGTACATGTACATGGAATTTAATGCGGCGTCGACTCTAATTGATTGATCGCATTTGAGTGCATATTTTGATTGATATTTATCGATTTTTAAAGCGTCGTTTTCGATGAGTTTTGCGCTCTGTTGACATTTGCCAAAGTCAAGCAGATTGGCATTAAAATTCAATTAAAGGACTTTATATTAATACATAAGTCAAGTGCCTGTGTAAGAATTAAAAAAAAAATACAGCAAAAGTTTTTACATAATAAATGTTGTTGTCTTTTTATTTTGAAAGTTATGTTTCGTATTAAATATAAATTTATTTGGCATTTGTTATACTAATTCTCATACCGTTATACCTGTTTCGAGCTAATGGCTTTCTTTGGGCACCAGGCCCATTGTTTTAAGTTTCTCTGGACTTTTGGGACCCGTCGTTGTCCCCTCCCACCCTCGCACTCTGCCCTCGTGTGTGTGTGTGTGTGTGCGAAGTGCAAGTTTCTGTCGTCGTCTTCATTGTTGGTATCCTACGTAGTCGTCACAAAAGTTTCTCCTCCATGTGCCTGCTGGCGGCATGTGTTCAAGAGTTAAGTTGTTTCAAGTGTGCGCCAGGGAAGGGAACGGAAGGGCAATGGGGTTGCTGCTGCTGCTTGCAATACGTTGTACAAAATTATGTGTGTGTTTGTGTGTGTGTGTGTGTGCTGACTGCAGGAATTTAAAGCTGGCACACGGTGCCAAAAGTGGGTTTTCGACTTTTTGCACAGCAAACTGATTACTTTGGTATTTGTTTGGGCCACGATTCGATAGACATAGACGTAAGTTAGGCAAGGGCGGCCTGAGCGGGCTGAGCCGGGACTAAGTCGGAAAATCAATGCAAGCCGCTTTGCCAAAAAATTGTTTGGCAATAGGACTTTTCGGCTTTATTTATAGCCCCGGCCGCAGTGTCATAAAAATCATAAAAAGTATCATTATTGGGGAAACCCCATGTAATAACAGCAGCCACAGCCGTAGCCGTAGTCAGAGCCGGAGCAGCCACAACCGCAGACAACATCGGCACATTAGCAGCAAGAGTCCTTGGCAATGACAGTGAGACAGTGTGACAATGACACCGTTGACTGCCTTGTCACAACAGCAACAACAACAACAACAACAACGACGACGGCAATAATAATTAAGCGATATCAAATTGAAAAAGTTACTTTTTCTCTCACAACCTGGTGCAGGGGAGGAGAGAGGGCTAGGCAAGGGCATGACGTTAACGATGACTTAGCAAAATGCCTGCCATGGCATTATAGATGCTAGATAGCTTGCCTGAACATGTACGTACATACACAGCCGGCTGATATAAATCGCACTTTAGATATATGTATATATTTGTATCTGATTTTGTATCCCAACAAGCGTCTTCGCCCTAATCTGTGCCTCAGCGATAATTAAATAAAAATTGCCCTTACAAAATGGGCGTAGTTGTCACAGAATGTTGTGAAATTGTGTGGGGGGGGTGTCTGCATAAATAACTGCGCCATGAACTCAACTGACAGTTCTCATAAAATTGCTTTTATTCAAGCAATAAAACAACAACTATTTTCCCATAAAATGTCAAAGTTGGCTGCACAAACTTTTTTTTTTCTGGTATTTTCGCCCTTGCCATTGACATGCGAACGGAATGTTCCGTTTCTTTGCTTGATTTTCTTTAATTTTTCTCTTTGATTTTTTTGTTGCGCTTTTTTTCTTCAGTTTCTGGCAAAGAAATTTCAGAAATAATGGCATTTTAATAAAGCGCAGAATTGTGACTTTTTGAATGACTGTTTGGCATTGCATTTATGTGCGTAAAATAATAACGTGATTATTAATTATGTTGCTGCCGCGGCCCATTAATAAAAAAACAATTACTCAGCTGTTTGAATGTAATATCGAACGCACTTTTATTCTGACAGCATGAAGTACTACTTGGCTCGAAAATAGAATTTCATAATTTATGTATGCTGCTTATTTGTGTCAGTCATTATTAAGTCGGAAAGTCGAAGTAACTTTTTTGAGGCCTCACCCGCGCAGAAGCTTGACTAATTAGAGCTGTCGCTCCCCTGAGACCCCTAAGCCATAGATCATTTATCTAGCTAACAGTTTTCCTTTTAATACCATTCGACCATTGAAAGTGGTCAAAAATGGGATATACTAAGTTTGTGCAAATGTATGTAACAGGCGGAAGGAAGCGTGGAACACCCTCACTAGCCGAGCCGATTGAGCCATGTCCGTCTGTCTGTCCGTCTCTCCTTTGAACATCTGAGTCTCAGCTATTACAAAAGCTAGAGACATCAAATTACACATGATGGTTCCTGTATCTACCATAGGTAGATCGAGTTTATTTTCAAGTTTTTTGATGGAAATAAAAAAGTGTGATAATTCTTTTCATAACTAGGCGAATGGTATCTTACTGTCGGGAGCCCTCGACTCTAGCTTTCCTTACTGTTTTTTTTTGGGAAATATTACTAATTGAATAATTTGAGTCAACCACTAACAATATTAATTTAAGCCTGCATTTTATTTCCGGCTTGCTTCATTTTTTTCGACATCTTATTAGAGCCAAGTTTATATTTGAATTATGCCCTGCGGCATAACATTTAATTAAATCGGCTCGAAATTCGGCATTCTCTTTTGCAAATTAATACATTTGTCTTGTTTACTTTGGCTTATTGGCCTCTTTTCGGAAGTTTGAGAGACCACAACTATGCCGAAGCAGAGATAGGCTGGGCATATCTGGTTGCGGCCATCGGAGAGTTACTCCCAATCTGGCGAGCAGTGGGGCGAAGAACCCTTATCAACTTGCGCCACTGCACTTTTGTAACTTTGCTTATAAATTTCATTCAAGCCATTTGTTGACACACAGACTCACTGAAACACAAGCGCGCACATACACACACACACAACTACACAGAGCAGACACACAGCCAGATTCGTAAGTCGCGAAAGTTTGAGTTGGTCGCAATTTCTTGTGCCATCAGTTATCGCTTTGGGAGAGGAAACAAACGAAGTCGCATTTGTGTGCGTTGTTCACTTGAATTTGCAAATAGAATTAAAACGCAAATGTATTAACCCAATTTTCGACTGAGGGGACTTTTTTGTTTCCCCCATTTATGACTTCTCATGCAGTTGCTAATGGGCGAAAGAACTTGACGACGTCGTCGTCGACGGCGTCATAACTTGGCTTTACGTATATGACAAATATATTCATTTCATGCTTGTTCAAACCGGCAAATCGCGTGACACGCTGACAACGCAACTTGTTGTTGTTCTTTCTCTTTCACTCTTTCACTCAGTCACTTTTTCTCTGTCTTGTTGGTTTTTGCTATTGCGCTATGTCGGGACCCTTGCCTGCTGGCAGACATCACATGGCGTCGAGTGGAGAGTGTAAAAATCAACTATTGTCTTCATTTTTCTTTGCAAATCATGCAACGCAATCTAAACCGTTGACACATCGGCACACATTGTCGCCATGCCGCAGCTGCCACATGGCTCGGCTGGCACACAAGGCACAAGGCACATGCCACTTGGCACTTGGCACTGTCACTCAAGTTCAAGGTTCGGGCTTCGTTAAGGTTATATGGTCTGGCATTTGTTGATATATCGTCACAAGTCTGCGCTTTGTCCCGGCCTGTCCCTCGGCCTATGGCGTTCCCAAAAAAAATTACAATAATTGTTATTTACGCATATTTGAACATGAAATGTGTCAATTGGCAACGAGCAACGCCAGCGACATCAGCCAGTCAGCCAGAGAAACCACACGGCGTATGCGTAATTTGTAAAAAGGTCTCTCTGTGCGTTCGTGTGTATGTGAGCGTATACGGTCATGCTTTAATAATTTGTAGCATTCGTGTTTTTTACTTGCTACGAAATTTCATGTTTCACAAAAATTAGAAATATTTTATATTTTTTATTAATTTACGTATGTTTTAATGTGCATAAAGGTCGCACCGCTTAGCACAATTTAAGTGAGCAGTTTGCTGCAAAAATGTTTAAAAATGTAAACTTCTACATTTATATCTATGTTTTTTTAGATTCGCCCGTTTCATCTCGCTTCTTTTTGTTAGAGTATTTCGAATTCGATTTGAGTCTATGCTGGGCTAATCTGATTTTTGTGGAGTTTCTCTGATTGCTGACGCATCCAGCAAAACATTTTTGTGAGCATACAACGGCTGTTCCAAATTTGATTGAAAACAATTTGCGTTGCCTAAAATAATCACGGCCCAAAAGTTACTATTGGCTTTAAATTCCAATGCGCGTATCTGTTTTCCCTATATAAATATCATGTTGCTCTGGTTTCTGCTCTGACAGTTGTGCGTTTGGCATTAAGGCCGAAAGATATTGCTTAAGCAAAGTGAAATTTCATATTTTCAACGAGAATAAATATTTAAATATGCGTGCTGTGTACATGCTGCCACTGGCTTTGCCTCTGCTGTTGCTGCTGCTGCTACTGAGGCTGAGTACGCAGCACTTGACTGAGGCAGCGTCTGTCAGAGGCGGCGGCGCAGGCGGCATTGGCGTTGGCGTTGGCGCCGACATCAACGCAGCTGTTGACAAGGAAGTAGCGCCAGTTGGCGTTGTAAAAACGGATTTGCTGTCATTGGAGCAGGAAATTGGCGGCAATCCGGCCGGAGCGGAGCAAGTAGCAAGTCGCAGAGCGCGCTCCTTCTTCTTTGGCCTTGGCATTGGACCGTCTTGGCCAACCAGCGGATTAGGCTACTACTATCAATATGCTGGCTATGGCTATCCAGGCACAGGCTACTACAACCTACCCAGCTACAGTGCCTATGGCCCTGCCTATGGGCCGGGCGTGCTGGGCTATCAGAAAGTTTTCATCGGCTAATGCAGAAAGGTTTGCTAAAGTGACGGCACAAGTTTGCATCCTTTCCGCCAAGTTCAATGTGAGATTATAAATAATGTGCAGTGTGGCGACCCCAGGTTATTCTTATTATAAGACAGTTTTAAATTAATTTGCCGGACATAAAAAGTTGAGCTGAGCAACGGAAAGTAGAGAACAAAAGAGAAGAAAATATAAAAACAAAACAAAACAAAATCATGAAATTGCACAATTTATATTCATTTTTCTTGTTCTTCTTGTTGTTGTTTTTGTTGTTGTTCTTCTTGTTGTTGCTGGCCGCGGTTCGTTTCGGTTAGGGCACAGATTTTGCATAAATCATTTCACAGCCACCAAAGTGAAACGCGTAACATAATTTTTAACCCTTGATAAATTTTTATGACAAGCATTTTCGTTATTTTCCCTGCCACAGTTGTTGCTGCCGCCTATGTTGTTGCTTTTCTTGTTGTTGTTGTTGCTGTTGCCATTTTTGTTTGTGTTTGCGCCGCAGTGAAATGCAAATAAAGCGGATCAAAAGTTTGCTGTTAAAAGAAGATTAATTGCAATTTGGTGGCAGGTCCGCGATCCCAGTCCATGCTGCTGTTCCACTGCCCCCAATGGCTGTGCTCCCCCTGCGCTATACCTCTCCGGCTCCCCGGCTCTCCGGCTCTCGTGTCCACTCCAGTGCCATGCCACCAATCGTTCGGCTGGTAATTAAATATTTTTAAGCTGTTAATGGTTTCCATTTGTGTGCTGTTGTTTTAAGTAGTACTTTCAATTATTTTCTTTTTTATCGGTTTTTTGATTTGGTAATCAATAAGTTCAATAGAACAACTCCAATTCAGGCAGGTTTTTATTTTTATTTTTTTTTTTTGAACTCAGGTAGTAATCACAATTTGCCATTGTTTTTTGTTGAATGGCACTTTGAAGTTTATTGTTGTCGCTTTTTGTTTCAATTGTTTTATGTGCTTATTATTTCCATAGTTATTTAACTCTACGATTGATTGTACATAAATAAAATAAGTATAATATTTGTTAATCGTATTTCAGGCTTAAAGAGCTGCCACTGTTATTGGACTTGAATTAAATTTTCAACATTTAAGTCGAATTAAGAGTTGTATTTCATTTGTAGCTTTTCACACAACCGAAACTCTGTTGGATCCAATGAAAAATTTATTAACTTATGGGGTTGTTTGACTGTTTCAACTCGCTGCCCTAATTAACTGTTTCAAATGATTTTTAATAACTGACCTAATTTTTTAGTTTCTCTAAATTTTTGGCCGAAAATAGTGTCGAATTTGTTTGGAAAATGTTAAAGTTCATCGAGGCTTAACAATCGGGTCGTTAGGCCAATGGCATATGCACTATTACCCCATTGTATCTACCTTTTGGTCAGGCCCGGCGGTGTCAATCGTGTTGTTCATATTTTTCGAACAAGGTCAGTGCCGGGCAAAGCTCATTAAAAATTAAATTATTTAATTTTCATTTGATTTAATTAAGTTATTTGTTGGTCAATTAACCTTTTTTTCGTGCGGTTTGATATTTCATTGTACTTTTATTTATGTATTTTTTTTTTTTCAGAATTCCCTTGGTTCTTGTTTGCCGACCTGCGCTTTATTTGTTTGTTCTGCATTTTATATTGTAATTTCTCTCTCTTCCTCTCTCTTTGTTGTTCTTGTTGTTATTGTTTGGGGAAAACAATTTAATACCTACTTGCAATTAAGCAGGGTTAAGTGTTGACATTTTATTAATTAAAAATAGTTTTCAATTAAAGTTAATGCGCTCAACATGTATGTAATTCTATTATGTGACTTCGGCTAAAGCGTTGCACAAATATGAAAAATACCAACAATAACAAAACCGGGGTGAGTAATACAGTGACAGATTAATTGGCATTGTCCAACTCACTTTAATCTCGACCAGATTGCCAGGCAACCAATGCAAGCTCGTTCCTTTTTTATCCAATTGTGGCTGCATTGCATTGGTTTAGTCGGCTATTTTAAATCATCAAACAAGAAAGAAAGGCTGCCTTCGGCACGCCGAAGGTTTCATACCCTTGCAGTTACTCCAAATAATAAATCGGAAGATTGGTTCTATGGCAGCTAAACAATATATCTGTCCGATTTTAATAAAACTTGCATAGAATTTATTGGACACAATATATATATATACAATATATAATATATGTCTATATCAGGAAAATTTCGCAGCGATATCTATAAAAATGATGAAAGTCGGCCGATAGGTTCTATGATAGGATATATCGGCCCAATCCGGCTCGTTCCTACTTATTTACAGTGTGTAGCAATAAGAAGCACGTATACCAAGTTTCATCAAGATAGCTCTAAAACTGAGGGACTAGTTTGCGTTGCAACATACTGACGGATAGACGCACAGACGGACATGGCTAGTTCGGAGATGTCTCCTCCTCCATCTGCAGTGGTATAAAATGGGTATACCTAGTTTGTGAAAATGCATGTATCAGGAAAAAAATGTGAGGCAGATCCCATAGGGTATGTATATCATAGTGACATGAAAAGTTCTGTCAAGGATGTTGTATGTCTCATTCAATTTTGATATGCATTTTGACCAAATATGTCACATTGTCTAGGCCACATTCATGTATGAGATGCTTTAGTATCTCTTTAAATTGCATCATTCAGAGTACTAAATTTGTTCTATATGCAGTTTCGCAATCTAATCTTTTGAAAATTTCTCGCAAAAGCTACTAAACCATTGCATTGACTCCCATAAGCGGCCAGTGCCACAGAGCATTATGAGAGTATTCTTATCTAAACAGACCCTGACAATGGTACACATAAAACGGTGTGTTTCAGTATGCGTATATATGTACATATATATATTTTGGCATAGCATCATGTCCTTGGCGCTGAGGCCAACAGAAATGAAGTGTCATTGTGATAGAGCCGCGCCAATGCAGTAGAGTGCACCAATGGACGCTGCAGTCGCAGTCGCAGCTGCCATACACACAGAGGACTCGCAGGACTCTGCAGGACCCAAGCGACACATTTATACGCACTGCTGGCCGTGTGACTGCCGCAGTCAGGCAGCGCGCTCACGTACTCAGCATTGTGACAAATGGATTTTCGCCTGAAATCCCCGGGATTTCTTCAAGTGTAATTGCGCACGCTAAAAGCGAACTGCGAACTGCGAATTGCGACTGGTTGCGACTCCCGGCCAGCCGCATCGCATCCCAAAGCGCGCGTAAAGCAAAAGTATACGAAAATCGCATTAAGTTTCATGCACTTGCTTTTCGCTTATATTTATTGCGTTTATTAGATAATTTGTGGTTCTTTTTCATCTCTCTATCTGTTGCTCTTAAATCGCATTTGCTGCCTGTGCATTGAGGTGCGTGCGCTGTTTAACTTGCGTAACTGACATGAGATATGCTACAGCAAGTATATATATAGGCAATACGACCAGCGTTACGTGCCGTAGATAATTGACTCCGTTTATGAGCATGCCTAGCAATGGAGCATCAGTAATTTGCTAATTAGCTGAAACCTGAAGTCTCAAGCATTGCATTACCTCCAGCAACATCTTGAGCAGGGTGAAATGCAATCAAATTCAGCACATACACATTGTACAATGTACAATGCAATTCACGAGGGTTTGCTTTGGAGCACCCAAAGGATTTCCAAATCAAAACTCATGTGTACACGATGTACTCTTTGTTGCAAGCACGTTAGTTCTTGTAGGTGATTTCGGAAGACAAATAAACTAAAAACTGTTTCTCAAAGCTTTATTTTCTTTGCTCCCCGAATTCAGTCGGAAACTTTGACAAATATTTTCTACTCTACTTCTTGTTGCTTTGCTTCAGACCTGTCGAGGTGTCATTGAGGTGTCTTGGCTGCTGTGCTACGTCAGCTAACGCACGTACGTACAGGGTGGGGGTGGGGAGAAAATAAAAAGTTTATATTACCAACATTACAGAGTGACATTACGATTGTGAGGCAACAAAATCACGCCCATGATATTTGCACTGAATTGAAATTGATCAATTTGCGTAGTTCAGGGAATTGTTTGCTGTTTCTTGGCGGCGCATTTAATGGACAAATATATACAGTGTATATATGTGTATCTGTGTCTGTGTGTGCGTGTGTGTGTGTGTCGTTTAGTGTTTGTGGGGAATATGGTCGGAAATCAAATTAATGTCGACCCGTGGGAATGGGGATAAACGAGCCAAACGTAAAATCAATACTAGAGATAGCTGGAAAATATGAAAATGCTTCAAATCTCTGATTTGCGCAAATTGAAGAATTCTCATCGTTAAGGGAATTTCATGTCTTGCAAATATGCTTAAAAAATTACCAATTTTACGACTTCCACATTTGCTTTGACGTTTTGTTTCAGTCGCATTTTCTTGTCGAGGCAAACAGTTCACGAAAATAGAAAATATTTTCCTTCAATTGAATTATTAATGCATTGAAACCTCAAGCACTTTAGGCTAGAAGTATCTAGTAAATTGCGTGAACATATTGTATTAGCTACTAGTGCATTATATCAGACATTTGGGGGACTGGATTAAAGCTAATACTAGGTTAGTAGCTGCCAAAGCCGCATTGCTACTATCGCTTTGCTAATCTTTTCATCTCTTCAGTTTTTCCATTGCTTTGACGGACTATTTTGAATTCTTTACTTGAAAAAAGGAAACAACAAAATCTGCCTAATTCAAGCGAAACGACTCAAAGGCTATTGCGAGAGGGGTAAATCCGGATAGTATATGGTGGGGAGGGGAGGGGGATGATGAAAAGCTGCAAGCAAACGGAAATAAGGAGAGGAAAGCGTAATGACAAAACTGTGGATTAAGAATGCGGCGCATACAAGTTGCACACTCGCCTTTGTCTCTGCTTCTGCTGTGCAGTGTTTTACAGTGAACATTGGGCTATATATAGACGTATATTTTAAGCATGGCTTATCTTATCAAGTGACATAAAAGACGCCTTTCAGCGAATGTCCAGCGTGCAGCGTTGCCAGCGACAATTGTACTGAGTGGGTTTCGGTTCGGTTCGGTTTGGCTCTGGGTTCTGCTTTAGTTTAGTTGAGTTTGTTGCCTCCTTCTCTCGCCCACTTCTTTCCCGCTGGGGCAATGGCAATGCACACAGCTGGACATTCATTACAAAAACGGAAACACTCGTACAGTGACAGAAGATAAATGGACCTGCACTTGTACGTGTGGCTGACTCTCTGTCTCTCTCTCTCTCTCTCTCTCTTTCTGAGTCGCCATGCAATGTGTCTGTGTGTGGTTTTTATTTAGTCGCTTGCTTTATCTCAGCATCTAGAGAATCTTTGATGCTGCAGCATGAAAGCACTGTATATACTCTATACGTATGTGGTACGTACTATCCATCCACCCACCTACCAGCTGATGTTTCCATTTACGTATTATATTGTGTTGTTGTTTCTAGGTTTTGGTTTTTAATCTGCGCTACGCTTTTTCTTGTCTTTCTTCTATGGAAAACAGAAACAAAAAACAAAAGTAATAAGAACAATCGGTAGAAAATAGAAAACAACGCTTCATATTCATTTGGGGTTTTTATTTGTCGCTGTCATATTTGCCTGCAGCTAGCTAGCTAGCTAGCTTTTTTCGCTTTTCGCTCTATTGTCGTTTTTGATTGAGATATGTATTTATTATATCCCTTTTTTGTTTTGTTTCTCCCTCACTAGGTTTGTTTCCCTTTTTGCATCATGCTAGAAACGACGCTGGCGACGACGCTGTTCTTTGGCGTTGCTGTTGCCGTTGCTGTTGCCGTTGCATTTTGGCCCAATTTCAATTTCAAACTTTAACCATTTGTTTCTGGCGCAAAAATTTATCAGCTATTTTTACGCTATTTTTTGGAATGGCTCGTTGCTAGCGTTACATTCATCAAAAAAAAATTTCCAACGCGCTTCTAACTTGGTGGTTTTTTATAAGCGCACTTTATGTCAAAACCACAGAGGCAATAACACAGCAAAGAGAGATAGAGACAGAGACAACGAGTGTGTGAGAGAGAAAGGTAGAGAAAGTCACGAAAAATGCGCTGCACACTAAAAAGGAATGTGGGAAAATATTTTTTCCATCCAGCGCGTAAACTCACTGCGAAAGACAAAAGCTAAACTTCCCACACTCCTAGGATCAACAATAAAAAAAAAAAAATTATGAAAACAAAATAAAAATTTTGAAAAACAAACTGTCAAGCAAGTGAAATAAATTAACGAAATGGCACCATAAAGCTAACATATGAGAGAGCACTTGATTTTCCAGTTGCACTCGCACGGCTCGTCTTGTCTCTGTAGTCCCTTTTGCGGCTGGCTGAACGACAAGTTTGCTTGGCTCTTTTGTACTGCAATATCTTTTCAATTATTTAGAAATAAGTGCACATGACAGCAGAAGCCGCAGCAGCAGCAGCAGAGCCAAGAAAGTTACAAATAAACGTGCGTAATTGCTGACTTTGTTCATACCCATTAAACTGATTTGCAAAATGTATGTTTCAAATTGGCTCAATTTTGATAAATCTCCACTGCAGTATAGCAGTTAAGTTAAGTATCGCTCTGGTACTTGTAAGAACGATTTAGACAAGCCAAAAACACTTTGCATACACCCTTCTTTTGAGAGATTTGCTGACTTTTTTGTTTAAGTTTGTCATGATACCGAATAAAACAAACTTTCTGTGGACGCTGCACATGAGCCTCAACTGGCAGCATGTCAGACTAAACTGCAGTGCCAACAACAAGCGATTTCAATTTTGTTGATTGCAACTGTTTGGGTCGAGGCTTGCTTGGCGACAGCTACAGCGTAACAAGAACGACTCGATACGGCTGGGCTTATATGGCATACATGCCATGGTGGAGTGAAAAGTATGCCCAAATGCGTTTTAAAACATTGTTTTGGCGACGCTTTTTGCAATAGCACAGACACAGGGCCGAATGTTAACGACCAGCTGGCGCGTAGCGGGACCGCTTCAGCGCGGCATGCAGTCAACAAAAGCCAATGCCAAACAGATAAGAGCGCGTATTTTATTTGCATACTTTTAGGCTGACTTTACCGCGCGCTGCGCATCGAAAAGCCATTTGCCAGCAAAAATGCCATAAGGATGACCAAAAAGAGAGAGAGGAGCAACAGAGAGAGAAGCAAAAATAAAAAGGCACACACACACACACCCGCACACACAGAGTAAGAGTGCAGTGCGCTTAACAAACGCAAATCAAAACAAAGCCCAGAGAAAAGAGGGAAATATGTATGTGAAATGCGAACTTGAACAAAGATTGACAAGTGGCGACTGGCCCGTTTAAAATGTCAAATACGTACAATGTTGCGGAGACTTTTTTATGCAAACAGTTGCCGCGCAGCCAAAGTACAAAAGGAGAGTTGGGTACAGCACGCGGGCGTACAGAGTACTGGGTACAGTGGTGCGTATACGTGCCGTTGGTTTTTTTGCCAAACAATTTTCGTGCCGTTGTTTTTTTGTTTTCTTTTTTTTCTGTTGATGTTTTGATTTGTGCGTGCGTGCAAATGTTTGCACTCAGAGCATTTGTTTCTCTGCGCTGCGTCGTTCTTTTTATACCATGCGACCATTGATAATGGTCAAAAAGGGGGTATACTAAGTTTGTGCAAATGTATGTAACAGACAAAAGGAGGCGTGGCAGGCCCCACAAAGTGCATATATTCTTGCTCAGGATCACTAGCCAAGTCGATTGAGCCATGTCCGTCTGTCCGCCTGTTCGTCTGTCCGCCTGTTCGTCTGTCCGCCTGTACGTCTGTCCGCCTGTCCGTCTGTCCGCCATGCGTCTGTGTGAACACACAGATCTCAGCTATTAGAAAAGCTAGAGACTCCAAATTTGCTATGAAGGTATATAAACATCACAAGCTACTGGAGTTTATTTTCAATTTGAGATGCCACGCCCACCGCCTCTGAAAATTCCGCCATGCTTCTGTGTGAACGCACAGATCTCAGCTATTATAAAAGCTAGAGACACCAAATTTGGTATGAAGGGATATAAACATCATAAGCTCCTGAAGTTTATTTTAAATTTAAGATGCCACGCCCACCGCCTCTGAAAATTTATTAATACACTTTTTGGAGTTTGGTTTGAGATAAAAGTATTAAAATTTCAACAACATAGATATAGATGAACTTGTGCAGCAACTGGGCGAATGGTATCTTACTGTCGGGTGCGCTCGACTGTAGCTTTCCTTACTTGTTTTTTGTCTTCCCTTATGCCTCATGCCATATACATTTGGTATGTATACATATATTTATATATATGTATTTGCCGGCTTCTTTTTTTTTCTGCTACACAGTCGAATTTTCTTTCGCGCTCGCTAGTTTTTTGCATTATTTTTTTATTTGCAACTGCCAACAAGCTGTGCTCATCAAAATGGAAACTCTGCAACGTGCACTAAGTGTGACTGATAGTGTGGTGAGTTAGTTGATTTTTTTTTTGGTGGAACACAGCCGCGATGCCAGTGTCAGCCCGCCCCCCCTCTTCCCCACCACGCTGTCGGCTGACAGTTGCAAATCATCAGAAATTTAAATTGACTTAAATTGTTTATTTTTTGGTAGTGGCCGAAAAAAGTCATTGTTTTTGCAGTTGCACTGATTTTGGCAGACGGAAGTCATGGTGGACCAATGGACGGTGGACGGTGGACAGTGGAGCGCTCGGCGACCACAGGCATGCAGTGCTTTGCTGTGTTGTGTGCTGTTATTTATGAAAATAATAGAAATGCAAATTAATTTGTTGGCTTTGACTGTAGGGGCGATAAAAAACGTGGCCACTGATAAAGCCAGCAATTAGTTTATGCCAAAGCTGTGCAACGGCATTTAAATAGATTTTTAAAGATGGCCCGCAGTTAGGCAGGACACACAGACAGGCGGACAGAGAACAATACACAAAACAGCGTAATTTAAACTGCCAATTAGCTGTCCCAAAGCAGACACACACACACAGAGTCATACACAGAGTGAAACTCCATTTGTCTGTTGTCTATGGCTCTATCAATGGCTTAGATCCGGAGTGCTCTATACGCTCGATTGCCTGATTTCTCATATAGTATCCATATGTACGTGTTTGTGTGTGTGTGGGCTGGCATGTCCTTTTATGCCGCTTTTTATTGTGCGGACAGACATGCCGATTGCCAGACAGACAGACAGACAGACAGACAGAGGGAGAGCAGCCTCTGCTGCTTTCATTGTTTCGCTGCGCATCTCTCGTATTGTTTTCTACTTTTCTTTTGCTTTGATTTTAGGCGAATAATAAAATATACAATTGTACTAGAAATATGTCAGTGAAATTCACGAAAAATTCACATTCGCATTCACGTTTCGCCCGTTATGCTGCTGTGGTCTGGCCAGACTGCAAGCGTCTACAACAACTCTCAGTACAGTACACAGTACACTGAGTGTGTGCTGTGTGTGATTTTTATTTTTGTGGCTTTACGCGTACGCTTTTTGTTTTCATGTATAAATCATTTATTGTTTTTATGTATGACGTTTCGTAGCTGCCTTCGCTGGCCAGTCAGAGCTACATAGCCTGACTGCCTGACTCGCTTTACCCAGTCTCCCTGGCTGGGCAGGCAGATATGACTGCCTGCGTCTGACATTAATTGGCAGTGATTGAGGGATTTTTGTATGTCTGCGTGCGAGTGTGTGTGTGCGACGGATACGTGCTCCTTTATGAAATATTAATTGGGCTTTCATAGCGCTGTGTGCACTGCCGGCGCTGCCAGACATGCCTTATAATCTGTTCAATGTCGGCGGAAGAGAAGGCACCAACTAGCTGCGTTGGCATCATTAAAGAACCTTCCGGATGCCACTGGAGTTGAGACAATCAAAATACGCCACAGCTTGAACCAAACTAGACGTGAAATAAGCGCTTTATGATTGACTTAGCTAGCTTCAAGTTTGTGCAAAAGAAACATCTTCATTTCTTTCGCTTAAAAATGCAAAACATTCTATTTTTTTAATTATCGTAATGCAGGGCGTGGCACAGCTAAGGATTTCATAAGTCGGCAAATTTCAGCGCGGCTTAACAAAGAACTCTCAGCGTGCGTTAAAGTCGCGCATTTCTTAACCTTGAAGCTGTCGTTGCGATTTGCAGAGCGAAGCGCACTTGCCCCAGTTGCGCGTGCTGCGCGTTGCGTGTTTTTGGTGCCAAAGGGATTTGCGTTTAATTAAAAATATATATAAAGTGTGGCTTTGTGTGGTTGTGCATGGGTGTGTGTTTGCTCTGTGTGTTACTGGTTTGTTGCTGGCTGGCGATGCTGGCATGCAATAGAAATGTAACTTGGTTATTGCTTTTGCGCTATGTTGCTGTAATTGTTGCGGCTGCTGCTGTTGCTGCTGTTATATTGTTGCGTTGTCCTAGATTGGGTTGTATTGGATTGTGTTGTTGTGGCTATATAGTGCGTACGCCTTCGCACAGATTTCCAAGTCGTGGCGCAGCGGCACAAAGAAGTATATTTCGGTCTAGTCCCGCCAGCGCAGTGTGGCCTTTATGCTGAATTGAATCTTATATTAAAGATGTTGCAAGAGAAGACGTCGACTGCGACCGCACTGCTGCGGCATTGTTATGTGCCGAAATAATAACGGGGGATTCTAACAAAGGAGCACACAATAACCACGGCAACAGCAACGGCCACGGCAGCAGCGGCAGCGGCGGCGGCGGCGGCAACAGCTGCAGCGCAAGCACCACTCGACCAGCAACAATCAGGCAAGCCGTGTGCTTTGTTGTTGCTGCTGCTGCTGTGCTGCTACTGAGCCTGTTGTTGTTGTCGGTGTTTGAAGCGGAAACTCAAAGCGCGTAAACCGGAAACTGCTGTTTAATGGCGCTGCTGTGCATGCAAAGCCACGCCACGCCGGTACGGCTCAGTCGTCATACAGCAGCAGCCATCCAACCAGGCAGGCAGGCAGGCAGGCGGCAGGCCACCCAGCGAGAGAAAGCCAGCAAACGGGAAATGAAATTTAATTTATAAAAAACAGCAATCTGCAATGTGCTGAAAATGTAATTACAATTTTCCATTTCCATTCGTTCAACCTTTTGCGGCCAGCACAATGGGCCAGGTTATACTTGTAATTATTTAACGGTTGCAGACAGCCATTTGCCATTCGCCGCTGCCGCTGCCGCTGCTGGTCGCCATTTTGCGTTTGTGTGCGCGTTTCTAATTAAAGTGATAGATTTAGCTAACGAAGGGATATCGTTGGGATTTAATTCAAATCTAATGCCAGTTTTGCAGCACATTTTGCAGTTCAGTAAACGAACGCCCATAAGTATGCTATGCTTTTTGCTTGCCCGATAAGCAAAAGCCCAAAAGGCTTACGACAGCAGCGGCAGCCTTGCTATCTAGAGTAGGAGACAAATACCACGCCCAGAGGGTCTTTGAAATCGTAACTTGTCAATCGACATCCGACTTGGGTTGTTGTCGAATATGCAAGCGTTAGCATATTTGATTGCCATTACTGCTTGTCAAGGATTATGTGTCTTAATTTCGTGTTAAAGGATTTGCGCATTTGCTGCCCGCTCTCGCCCGCCCTAGAGCCTTTGCTATCTCTTTCCGTAGCATTTTCTCATTTTCCTTAGCTACAGTTTTTGTCAGCTTAATGCCCATGCGCTTATCAAAGCAGCAGAGTGGCACAGCAGAGGCAGCAGCAGCAGCAGCAGCAAAAGAGCTAAGCAGCCAATCATCAATGTTGTATCGAGCGTAGCTAATAAACTTGCTAGCAGCCTGTTCCAAAGCACAAAAGGGAAATGGCACGAGAGAGTGAGAGAGAGAGCTAAGCTGGCTGACTTGAAGTGCTGAAGTATGTAGCCGTAATATTGCTGTTATTCAGTTCATCAGTTTTTCAGTTGTTTCTCTCTTGTTTGTCTGTTCATTTTGCCCGCCCAGCTTAATGCAGACTGTACAAAAAGTTTAGTTTGTCCAGGTTTTTTGGACAAGCTCTCGCATTATACATTAATATTTGAAAGTGTAACATGCGAAAATGGGAACGGTGGCTTTTCAAATATATATATAGACGATGTAGTGAGTTAGCTAGGTGGGACGAACTTTACTTTCCTGTCATTTATTTTTATTTTCCAAACAGCTTTTTGTGGTCGTCATGTCCGAGTCGAGTCGAGTTCTAATGTGCAAACTGTGTTGGCAAACGCAATGGAACTTTGTCACAGTGTGCATATTGTTACACTGAGTTACAACTGAGAATTCTGCTTGAAAAAGTTTACGGGTTTTTGTTTTGAAATTAAGAAGTTTGCCGAGTGCTTTTGACTAGAATCCGAATCACATTCATCTATGTAATATTTGCAGAGCATACACAAAAATATTCATCATGAAATAATCATTTTAGGAAATGTACTTTCTCAGAGATTATTGCACACACACACACACACACAGACACACGTGGCTTAAGGTACAACAAAGTTGTGCCTGGCAAAATATTGTAAATTCAGTTTTGCCTGTAATATTTGAATTTACGCAGTTTACTTACACTTTAAAGGGGCTGCAGCAAAACATAAATTCGTAATACTTACATCAAATTTCAAGCCACGTTTTTGTTTAATTAAATTTATCTGTAAATCACAACACATTCATCTTTGCTTTCGCTTTTGTTTAAATAAAAAGAAAATAACATTTTAATTCCATGTTCCCGCACTGCATATCTTTGTTTATGATTGAAAAGTTAATTTTTGTGACTGCTTTTATTTTGAAATTTTACACTGGCCAGATAATGTCAAGGATTTTACGAAATGGAGACCATTACTTAGTCGGTGTTCATGTGTGGTGTGTGTGTGTGTCTGTTTCTGCTATTTCATGGGGAGCAGTTGCACAACTAATTTCGTATGCTGTGTTGTCCTTTGCGGCTTCGGTTTTGTCACATTGTCACATGGGCGGAGCGAGCTGCGAGCTGCATGCTGGGCGTTACGACCGCAATGCATGTTGTTTCAGTTGTTGCTGCTGTAGTCATTTCTATTCATTTGTTGACTGCCATTTTGCGCATTTGAGCAGAAATTTTGATTTGTCTGCAACCGGAAATCCACAAAATAAACTGCAAATATATTTACACAGAGTGGGGCAAATCGCGCTGCTCCCTCATCATTTCTAATTTGAATACGCGTTTCCTGACAATGGGATTGTAAGTACATGTACAAGTCTTCCTCTCCTTCTCTCTCTATGTGTGGTTCACTCACAGGGAAGCCAAGCACGAGCTGAGCTAAAAGTTGAGAGCCGCACAGAACTGGCCTTAAAAGGCAGTTGATAATCCTTCAATCTGTCAATATACATATGAATGGTTGCACACATGATTACACTCACTTGCACACACACACAGCAGCCTCCTTGCCACAGACACAAAGCAGCAGCAGCAGCAGCACAGTCTGCCCCAGGACTTTGCATTGTGCAACGACTGCAATATCAACTATCGCCTACTAATATTGACCTCGTCGACGCCTTCATTGCCTGCCTGCGTGCATCCCAACCATATCCGCCCTGCCCTCTTGGTATTTGCCTTTGTGCACAGATGTGGGGCACAATTATAATTAGTGTGTGTCTGGGCCGACGTACGATATTTGCATTAAACAGCAAATTCTAAATAAAATAGTTTAATGCCTTCAAAACACACACACACACAACGTGCGCTACAAACAGATTGAGTTGCAACGATTTGACATGCGTTGCCCCATGTTTGCTTCGATAAAGTTTCTCTCGTTGTGGCATATTCAAATCCGTAAGCATCCTCATTTGACTTCATTGGCAGGCACCCCTTCGTAGGTCTTGCATCCAAGTTAAACACTTGTGAAGTGCGCAAGCATCGCACAAGTGCAGTTTAAGTGTCGAAACAGAGCCATAGTTAAGCAAAGCTAATTTAATTTGAGAGCGCCACTTCTAGCAGAGGATGATCAATTCGCTTGCAGTCTAACGCGCAGATTGTAGCCTTGATTTACGAGCGTGGAAGGAGTAAGCTGCAATTATCGTTAAAAGTTTGCACAGAGAGTGAAGTGCTTAGTTTCATCGATTTATCTGTTATAAATTTATGCAAAGGGAATAATTCACTTTGTCTACACACAGTAGAAGTTCTTCAGTTCGTTGGGCATTTAAATTCGACTGCTCTTCAAATTGCTTTTCGCTTTATTAAAGATTCATTCTATATATCACCTTTTTCTCGACATGGAAATAAATGATATACAAAATATGTAGCATACTTTTATGCGCTGCAAAATATGTCAATGTCAAACGTAACGTTTGCACGGACTCTGGCCCACAATTCATCATTAAAGACCCAACCACAGCAGAGGCCATTTCCCCAGAGCAACCTTTGACATTGTTTTGTGCTTGCCACTTTGCCCATTGGTCAGAGATAAAAGACAAGATGGCAGTTGGAGTGGGGGGAAGCCTACCAAAATGTCTAGAAGTTGAGGTGCGGCTCCTGCTTCATGAATGACGCCTGCCCTGCTTGCGCATGTAGGGCTAGTTAAATGTGTGCCTAAGGTTATTTTGAAAACTTTCACTACCCCAGCAAGGCATTGTGGGCCGTCTTGGCCGAGTTTTTATGAACTGCCCGTCTTGGCCACCTTTAAAATGTGGCCAAACGGCAACTCATCGCATATGGAGCATGTAAACGTCGTGGCAGCATATAAAGTTCTGTTTCTTTAACAACAAACATGTGAGTGTGTGTGTGTGTGTGTGTGTGTGTGTGTGTGCATGTATACCTGCGTGTATTGTAATGGTTTTTGTATTAGTGCCAAAACACGTAAATTGTTGCGTGACGCTTTATTGTAGCTGCTTTTTGTATGTGTGTGTGTTGGTGTGGTTGGAGGTGGATGGGGATGGGGAAAGAGAGGCCCAAAAGGTGGAGGCGTGTGTTTGTGTGTGCTTGGGTGCGGCCGTGCGAATATGTTGTTCATTATAATCTGCTCATGTTGCTATTTTAGCTGTTGCTGTTATTGCTTATGTCCTCCTCGTTGGTCGCCCTCAGTCGACGTTGCTCATGTTGTTGTTGTCGTTGTTGTCGTTGTGGTTATTTTCATTGCTTTGCGTTATTGTTGTTATGCCATGTTCGATTGTTGTTGTTGCTTGTGTGTGTTTTCAACAAATACATAATTTTGTGGACATAAAATTGTCACATGCCGTTGAATTTTGATTTGATTTTATGCGTAGTATAACAAATTTATGCAGACGCTAACGCTTGTCGGAGTGGGCGTGGCATGTCGTACCGTGTGTTTGATTTGCAATTCACACAACACACACACACACAAGACATTTGTAGTAGTTGATGTAGTATTTGCACGCTTTTTATGACTTTTCTGACCACAAATACACATGCACACACACACACACACACACATAGACAGGCAGCCACGCACACCCACCTAAACACAGGCTTGTACTTGTTTGCATTGTGCCTTGCATTGCATGCAGTTTTGTCGTTGCCGTTGTTTGGCTTTCATGACAATTGTTGTAAATTTGTAAATGATTTATGTTTGATATTTTAATTGCCGTTGTTTATTGTGTTATTATTCGAATACTTCCGATTGCGGTTGATTAAATTTATTTCGGTTTAGATAAATTTCTATTCCCAGTCAGACGGTAAACCGACCGCATCGATAGGCAGGCAGGCAGGCAGCTTAACACATAATTTATACAGCAGCACAAAGAGCATAATCTATGTGTGCTTGCAAGAGTGTCGCTGTGTGTGTGTGTGTGTAAGCTACTAATCGCTGACCGTGATTATTACTAAGCCACAAAAGTAAACGTACTTTATTGTCATTGTTACATTTTCGTGGTATTCTCAAGCATTCAACTGATTTTTAAAGCAACTTGAGGTTTTCCTAAGCTTACTGTAGGGTTCCCAGAAAAGGAAATACTCTTCTGGAAAGAAAAATTCTGAGAAATCATTTTGATTGTAGACGACATCTGCTTAACTTTAATGAACTTCTATTTCTATAGGCATTACCGCAATTCGAAGAACTTGAGGAATAGACTTGATTAGGTTTTCATTTGCTAATTTTTTCTGTTATTGTTTTGTATGTGTGCGTTTACTTTTCTGGCTAAGTGTACTTGTGCGAAATCGCATATGTATATAATTCAATATTTGACTTTGACAATCAGCGAAGCCAAAGTCGGCTTATGTTGTCATCGTTCGATAACAGCCATGGCTTTTGTGCGCCAACTGGCATTACGTATACGCCCCCCAGCCCAAAGCAAGGGCTCAACGATTCATCTTGGCCCCAATCAAGCGTATAAGCACGTTTGTTAGCCATTTTATGCAACATTTTATTGGCTCAGTTAGAGCGGAGCCCAAAAATTAAATCACACAAATTATTTAAAATGTCCGACATAAAAATTGAATTCACATTTCGTATGCGTCGAATCCCACGCGCATCCCCGCACTACGCTCACTCGTGGGCCTAGACGCATTTGCCTTTGGCCTTAGTTAAAAATCAACAATAAAGGGTTGCGCTAGCAAAACAAGACAATTTCACAGTTGCTTGGCAAAAAGGTAAACCGAGTCGTCCTGCCGACTTATGTAAGCCATTTTACGAGGAAAACTCGTGCCATTGACCATATGGTGAAGGTGAGCGCAATTCCTGCTGGATTGCAGGATAAGCGAGCAACTGGCGGCCTAACTTGCTCCCTACTCCCTGTCTTCCCTTTCACCTCGTCGTAGGCAACAACAGTTTTGTACAGTTTTTGTTATTGTCCATAATAAATTCAGCCATATAAAAGTGGCACCAGCTGCCAGTCGGACGATTGGCCAAAGGGCCAACAAATAAAAAAGCTGTAAGAAAACTGTTGTAGCAAAAGCAACAACAACAACAAGAGGAACCGTAACAACACATGGAATGAAAGAAAAAGCATAGACAGTCGATGCAGCAGAGAAGCTGGCGTTAAGGGAGGTAAAATTCACAAAATTCAATTAAAGTTAAACTAAACAAGCTTCGAACAAATGCGTTTAGCTTCGGCCAGGCAGACAGTTGGTGGTGAGGGCGGGTGGTGTGAGCGCAACAACAGTTCCGGGGAATGGGCACAGGAAGCTTCGGCGCTTGTCAAAGCGGAGCGGAGTGGAGTCGGGCTGAACGTTTGCCTCAATAGTTGGATAGATGGATGGATGAATGGATGATTGTAGATGGATGGCCAGGCGTATGTTTAGTTGTAGGTTAGTTCGCCCCTTATGTGGATAGATGGATGAATGCGTCGCTGCCGCTGCCGCTGCTGCCAACAGGAAACGGAAGCTGCTAAAACAAACGCAGTGTTTAGTTTGACCATCGTCCAGCGCCCAGTCGAGTTCGACTTTGTATTTGTATTTATTTTTGTTGATGTTGATGTTGCTGCCACGCTTTGTTGCCCTGCCACTTGCGACGTCCTTGTTGTTGTTGTTGTTGTTTTAGGCAAGAAATTCGATTTACTAGCTGATTGTTGTTAGCGCACAGTGGCAGAGCAACCAAAAGAGAAGAAAAACAGAAGAAAAAACGAAACGAAAGAAAAATGCGAGCAAAACGAACTCGCAGCTTGTGCGTAAATTTAAGCGACAGCGCCTAACGGTATGCTTCATTGATTTAAAGGGCGCATCGTAAATAAATAAAACACCATAAAAGGTTCGCCCCAGCGCCCCAGCGCCCCAGCATCCCAGCGCGTTGGCGTCAGACGTTGACCAAAAGCGAGTGCAGAAGCAACAAATAATCAAAATAACAACAATAACAAGGCAAACAAACAGACAAAATAAATAAAAAATATATACTCCAAATATATATATATATAGAATAATGGAAAAGAGCGACGCTGGCGGCCAATTGCTGCCACAGGCGGCAGACAATTAAATTTGTACAAATTGAGTGTAGAAATGTGGCAGGCAAAAGCTTGTCAGCAACAACAACAACAACAGCGGCCATAATAGACAGAAATGATGGCTGCAGATAGCGATTTTTTATGGCAATTTAAAGCACTTCAAATAGGAAATGTACATCGCACTGTCTGCGTGTCTGTCTCCCCTTTGCCTTGTCTGTCTGTCTGTCTGTCCGTCTGTCGCTTGTCTGCCTGTAAGCCCAATAGCAAATGATGCGCCCATTACGTGCTCGCTGGCAAAATAGTTAATTTTATCGGCCGTTGATGTAGAAATATAAATGTACTCCAGGCCGTAGCTTGACTTCGTGATTATGAACCAACAAGCCACATCAAATAATATGCTACAGTCCAGTATGAGCAGAGAGAGAGAGAGAGAGAGAGAAAGGGGGCGGGCAAGACTTACGCTCAATAAAGTAGCCGATTTGGAAAACTAACTTTATTGTATTGACCGTAGGACGACGACGGTTACGGCCAAGTTCAATAGAGACTTGCCCGAAACGAGCATTTACTGTTCGTGTGTGTCTGTGTGTGCCTGTGTGTGTGAGTGTTTGCGAATGCAACCAACTGTAGAGGAGCGCTCATCCGTTCATTTATTCATTCATTCAGTCATTCATTTCGCAGCCGTTCATTGGTTAGTCAGTCAGTACGGCAAGCAAGGCAATCATTCAGCCGATGCCACGCTGCCACGCTGCCACGTCCTGCCGTTCCAGGTCCATCTTCAGTTAGCCGACTGGGCAGTCAGTCGGGCCAGTCAACATTTTCAATAGACGTTGCTAGGTTGCGCACTCACATAGCGTCCGGGACAAAGCAGTCCCCAGTTAGCCATAGCGTTCGTCACTCGTTAACTGAATCGTGTTTGCCTTTCATTTCCATCTGCCAGAGCGGGCGGCGGGCGGCAGGCGGCAGTCAGCGGACTCCTGCTCCGCCACAGCATCAGTCGAGAGCTTCTACTCGCCTCTGCTCAATTCTCTTTGCTTTTTATTGTATATTGTTTCTTATGCGCTGTTTTATTTGCAACATTGTGTGCTAGTCGGGCATGGGGAGGCAACGGCGACGGCGGCACCGGGATTGGCATTTTTTCGATGCTCGCTCGTGCACGGACTCTTTGGGGCCACTCAAACCGTTACGGTTTCAATTCATTTCTAGCATATTTTCATTTCAAATTCATATTTTCTTAACAAAAGTTTTGCGTTCGCTGCGAGACTTTTGCCTTTTTGTCATGCTCTCTCGCTCGCTCGCTCTAGCAGCTTCGAGCGGATGGGGGGGGGGGAAGGGAAACTGGCGGGCTGCATGAAAACTTTTCATTCTCTGGATCAAATGAGGTGGAAAAAAATGTATACAAAGGCAACCGTCAAGTTTGAATCACTCAAATGTAACGGACGAGAAATGAAAACGGAAGCTGCAACAAATGTTTAAATAAATATGAAAAAAGCAAAAGGTGGGTAGACTATGCCGGGCATAGCCAGAGGCAGTCGCTCCACCCCCCGTCCCCCCTATTTGGGGTTCGGCATGCTGATGCTAATGAAATAAATCATATGGAAATATGCATAAATCAAATTTCGCCAACGAAGGCGAAGCTCTGCAGTGCCGTGTGCAATGCGTGTGCGAGTGTGTGCGTGAGTATATAATGGCAATGAAGGAAATGAACGGTTAAAATAACAACGCATATCGATTTCCACACAATTGCAGTGAATGGCGGTGTCGACGACAATTGCGAATAAATTGCTTGATTTGCCCAAATAACCAAATAACCGAGAGCGCATCATCATGTGGTAAAATTGCCATAATAACGGCGCATGGGAGTCGTCCTTACGTCCTGTTCCGGTGTGTGTGTGTGTGTGTGTGTGCGGGCTGTGGCTCCACACACACACACATACACATCTACAGATATTCGTGGCAACGTGGCTGAAAATTCATAAGAATTGCCGCAAATATTCATACATTGCCTGACAACACGCATACGGCCAATAAAAATGTGGCCCAAGCCCAACCGGAACCCAAAAGCTGTACACAATTGCACGGAAGTGTCGTCGTCGCCAAGTGCCGTCAAGGCAATTGCCAGGCAGGCAGACAGACAGTCAGACAGACAGTCGGACAGTTAGTCAATCAGTCAGTTCCTTCTCGCCAGTTCCTCCTCTTTGCCGTTAGTCAGTCAATCAGTCAGTCAGTCAGTCAGTCGGTCGGTCGGTCTGGTTTCACGTTTCGCACTCGTTGAAAATTTAAAAATTTAATGCGTTGCGGAAACCAACCAACCAATCTAGCAGTGGCAGCACAAAAAGTGGACTTGATTGAACATGTGAATAATTAATAGCGACTCCATAATGCCAGAGCCGCAATAAGTTTTTGCTCGATTGATTTTCCTGTTGATATATAATTGATGTGCGCCCACATAATTACACCAGGCAAGCGACTACTATATATATCACTATAATCCTGCAAAACACAATTGAATATGCCATAATAAACCTCTAGCTGCGGAGTTAAGTGTATTATTTGTGGGGCTAGAGTAGAAGAAAGCAAAAAGGTGTTGGTTGTCATTCCACTTTCTTTCTTTCTACATGTGATATGATATATCATGTTTTGGGCAATTTGAGTAAACAAGCCAAGTACACAACAAGCAATCCCGCAAATAAACACACACCCACACATACGTATTGAATATGTGCGCGTATTTGTGTATAGTCTCGCGGGTATGGTAAATGACATTTTTGGGAAAATTCTTAACGCGTAAGTAGCAAAAGCATCAAACATTATACCGCATGGCTGTGGCTGCCGTCCTTGAATATGTCGCTGTTCTTTTGGCGTTTTTCCCATATATATTTACATATATTGAATTTAGTAGGGAAGGTCGGCTGCCATTGACATCACGCGTCCTGGCAGTCAGCTTAGAGTCCTTTGCCGCCACTAAAGCCGCAAAGTTGCCTGCCACACACTGTCGCTCGGTTTTCAAAACTTTTCCCTCTCATCGCCAGTGGGCGTATTTGATCTGTGTGCGCCGTCTGTGTGTGTGTGCGTATCAGGCATGATTTTAATATTGCAATTGGATTTGGTTGGGGCAGAATGTCAAAAAACGACGCCCACAAACAATTGGAATTTCATACATTTCGCTTTGAAACTGGCTTGGCTTGTCGCCTCGTTCGCGTATTTTATTTTTTTGAAGTCGCAGCCGAAGCCCAAAACTCTGACATACAATGACGCATTGTCAACGTTTTGCTGGGTCTGGGAATTTATGTATTTATCGTTGTCACGGTCGGGCAGCAATTGAGGAGCGCGCAGAAAAAAAAAAACTGAAAGGACGCTAAGCGCGCGACGAGCAAAAGGCTCATATCACCTTGAGTGTTTTGTATTTGTCGACTTGACTGACTGTCACAACTGGCTGTTCGACGGGCTGACTAACTGCCTGACTGACTGACTGACTGGCTACCTGTTTGGCTGTGAGCTGCCTTCCCTGCCAGACGACGCCTCGCCCACGTCTCTGTGTCCGTGTCCGTCTCCGTCCCGGCCTACGCAACCGCAAACTAAGCACGCTTTTGTGGACACGTTTTGCTCGTAGACGCACCCAATACTTTAACAGGTACACCATGTGTATGTGTGTGTGTGTGCGCTTGTGATTTAAATATGTTGCGGTGTATTGGTGTGCGCCGGGCCAAAAACGTTTCTTGATTTATTACGGCATGTGGCGTAGATTTCGTTTGTGATAAATATGCTTTCAAATTAATAACGTTCGCCACATGAATAATTGGAGTCAAGTCCGCGCGTGACATTTGTTTAAGCAGATGCACACAGCAGCAACAGCAACAACAACAGCAACAACAACAGCAACGATGTCAGTCAAATATTGAATGCCCAACCATGCCGTCATGTATTAAATTGGTCGCTCATGCGGTCCCGTTTCGCTCGTTTCGGCTGCTTGTTCGTCTTGTTTGTGTTGTTTGTGTGTGTTGCTAGCGTTGTGTGTGTGTGTGTGTGTGGACAGGTGTATGCGGCTTACTTAGCCTAAATCCAGACACACTCACACAGTACACACACACTTGCAGCCTTTCCGTCCGGGGGGGCCACAACAAACATTTTTGCGCTGACTGTAAATAAACAAAAGCCAAAAAGTACAATAGCGGGAAATCCTGATGTGAATGTTCGAATATGCCAAACAACAACAGCAGCAGCAGCAGCAGCAGCGGCCTAGAGCTTTGCCTGCAACATGCCTACTGGCAACAGCAGCGACAGCGACAGCGTCTGATGTTGCTGCCGCTGCTGCTGCTATCCTTGTGCTGGTCGTAGGCCATGTTGGTGCCCCATACTGTGGCGCATTATTTATGCATTTCCATGGTCAACATATGTAGCCGGCTGCATGTGTAAGTGTGCATGTGTTAGTGTGCGTGTGTGTGTGTGTGTGAAAGTGTGTGCGCTAGCCGTTAGGGAGGTAGCTATAGCTACCAAGTAGTTAGCCCTGCCGCGCTGCAACCTGCTCCCAGTGTGTGTGTGCAACGCTGCGGCTGCTGCTGCTGCTGCTGCTGCTGTTGTTGGTTGTTGGCTGCGTCTAACATTTGTTGTAACTACCGGAGCATGGCATTGTTAGCGGTAAATTGCACTCATCTATAGCTATGTATGTGCGATTGGGTTGTTGCACTCGGCACGGCACGGCTCGGTGCGGCTCGACTCGGCCACTCTCAAAATATCACTGGAATAATAGCAAATAGTGCGCATTGAGCATGCGACACTGTCAGCCGCAGCCAGTAGACGTTGCCACTGCCACTGCCACTGCTGCTGCCCGTCAGGCAATTCATTTTGTTACCTGGGAAAAATTGCATGGCATGCGATGCCAAACCAGACTAGCCAAGCGAGAGACAGAGCGAGAGAGAGCGAGTGAGGGCAGCCCCAGGCTAACGTGTACGTGTGCGCAATATGTGATTTTTGTTTTGCAACGATTTGCACATACTGTGGCCCCCAGGATGCAGATACTCTGCGCAGGCCAAGCACAAGAGTCACTGCAAGTTCGGTCAAGTCAAATCCTGTACGCAGAGACTTTGCAATCATTGCGCACAATAAACAAACGAAACGAAATGACGAGCATTTAACCGACTGCCCAACGGATTGCACAAACAACTTGTTAAGCTATGCGGCCAATGTCTGTGCCTGACAGTGGCCCAAAACACACACGAGAGAAGAGAGAACGAGGAGCGCAGTAGACGGCTGACAGTTTGCGAGTAAAGGGCAGAAAATAAAGTGAAGCCCTTTTAATTAGCAACTGTTTTCTGCACACTCAGTGGGTGCCTATTAAATAGCGTTCAAAAATATGCGGCAAAAAAATTAACGCCACCATGCAGTGTCTGCAGTTGACAGTCGGTTTCGGCTCGGTCTATGATATTCAGCAAATAGTAAACACAACTGCGAGCATTGAGGTCAACTGCGCTCGCTGTGTGATTTGCTTGTCTGACTTGTTGTACTCCACATGCTTTGGCACGGGGCAATTCCCATGTTGCTGTCTCACTCTTTCTGCGGGGAGTTGCTTGCCTACCTGTGTGTGTGTGTGTGTGTGTGTGTGTGTGCTGTGCGCTGTCCAAGAATCTGGCCAACGTAGCGTATGAGCAATGCGCCGCAGTTCATACGCTACCTGGGTCTGAGCATGTTTACGATTGTTTGTGCGCGTGTGTGTGTGTGTCTGGTTGTGTGTGTGGCTTGCCTGCAAGCGTTTGCTGCTGCAGATGCAACTTCTGCTGTTCATTTCGCTGCACGCTCTGTGCCCCCAGGCTCCAACGACTAGTTTGGCACCGGCAAGCGACTGCAATCAGGCGCCACGCCCCGCTACGTTTGGTGCCGCCCAAATAAGTCGACCAAAAAAAAAAAAAAAAAAATCACACAATACAAAGCCAAAGCAGCAAACAGCAAAAAACAAAAAGTACCAACAACAACTACGCCCAAGCATGCACGTTGGGGAGCAGGAGCAGCAGGTCAAGCACTAGAGATGGCACTGCCTAAAGTGCGCTTGTTGACCTAGAAAAAAATACTAAGCTTTAAAATATTTTAAGTGGTATTTGTTGTGGTATTTTCTATGTGAAACAATTTAATGAGCTCTTCAAAAATATAATTAAACCAGTTTACACTTTACACTCTGTTAAACCTCATAATTAAAATCGATATATGCGCAAAGCAACTTCAACTTTGATTCAATTCCCATCTCTATGCGCAAACGTGCAGACAACTTGGCCGATAGCAGCAACGTGAAGGCAAGTTGTTATTGTTATTGTGGCTGTCTCTTCTCCGTACTCAAACGTGAGCTCAAACTGCATTTTACGAAATTTGGCCATTCAATTGCCATTGCCAGAGAGCCAGAGAGAACGGGCGAAGACAACACAACAAAAAAATAAAGAGCAACAACAAGTAAGGAAAGCTACAGTCGAGGTGCGCCCGACAGTAAGATACCATTCGCCCAGTTTTAAAAAAAATATCACACTTTCATGTCCATCAAAAAAAAAACCACTGCACAACTTCATTTGCCATCTTTTGTTTAAATAAGATCTATCTTTGAATAGCGCTAACTACATATACACGCTACGGCTGAATCGCTTCACGATATGCTGCAACGGCGCAAGCAGCGAAACTACGGACAATCTTTAATTAAATAACTTATGTGTTTATGATCCGATTGAAATTTGGAATATATATGCATATAGTATATATCTATGGGTGTGTTGATGCAAAACATTGAAACTTGAATACTTTCATCACAAAGCAACCTCAAAAATGTATTTATCAATTTTAAGAGGCGATGGGCGTGGCACTTTAAATTTAAATTAAACTGCAGGAGCTTGTGATGTTTATACACCTTCATGCCAAATTTGGTATTCCTAGCTCTTATCATAGCTGAGATCTGTGTGTTCACACAGACGCGTGACGGACAGACAGACGGACATGGCTCAATCGACTCGGCTAGTGATTCTGAGCAAGAATATATACGCTTCCTACTGCCTGTTACATACTTTTGCACAAACTTAGTATACCATTTTTGACCAATTTTAATGGTCGAATGGTATAAAAACAGAACATAAGTAAAAGCGCTAGCACGAAAAGGTTTCGACTTGAAACTAGCCTGTAATTAGTTTGTCGAAAATGCAAAATCAAATCCTTAAGCCATACTCCCTCAAAGGGAAGTGAAAAGGTCACTTATCCCAGATTTAAATTAAGCTCAATTCTATGCTTAGGGCTATCTGATTAGTGTACCCAACCACTGCGCACAGCTTTATATCTACAGGGTATTGGCACAATGGTTTCCAATCGTGTGTATGGGCTCGGCACGCCCGCCCCGGTCACGCCTGCCATTTTCAAATGCAATAACAAAAATTTGCTCGTTTTGGGGTTTTCAATGTTCTCTCTCTGTCTACGGGACTACGGGTAGTGCTGACTGCTTTAGTTTTATGCACAACGGCTGCACGTATTGGCAGCTTGTCTATTTGAATGTCAGTCAAGAGGCAGTACTTGCCTGTATGTGTGTATGTATGTGTGTGTGTGTGTGTGTGTGTGTGTGTGCCTGCCTAAGCCTTTTAAGAAAAGTGCCATTTAAACATAAATACAGACATTGCCTGGGGGCAAAAACAACAAGAAACTCAAAAGAAAGAGAGAGAGTGCCATGCAATGAAGAACCATTGAAATTTATGTATGTATAACCATTGTTGATTGAAGCCTTCAATTGCAATTATCAATTGCGGCAATTTGCTGACTCATTCGGATTTGCAATGGGGTTTTTCGGCCTGAGGGGTTCCCGGAAAGTGATAGCTGGCAAAGACAACTAATTAAATGGCCGCAACGAATTAATTAATTGGTTTGACGCAGATTTTTTGGACAATAATTTTGCATATTTGGGCAAATGGCAATGGGCATTTCTGCTGCGCAAACACATAAAACGAAATGAGATAGCAGAATAAAATGGCAAAAACACCGACTGTTGTATACGCTAACGAAATGAAATAATTTATCGGAAGTCATATGTAATTTAATTAGTATAGCTTATTAGTTTAGTTTGACATTAACTTTCGATGCCATTTGGGACAGTTAGGGTATTACGAAAAAATGCTAGTAATGCATTTGGATACGGGCATATTAACACGCAATCTATGCCTAATTAGTTGTTGCTGTTGCATTATGAAATTACCAGGCAATGCAATTAAAAGAATATAAATTTACTCTTCGCGTCGCGCAAAATTATAATAGCGAATTAAAACGCATAAATGCAGAAATGCGTGGCAAATGGTTTAAAATTGAAATTAAAGAAAAATTATAAAATCGCGCCGAGCATAAATACACTTAAATATATATAAATCTGATAAAGGACTCTGCGCACTCTGCGCTATCGCAGATGCATCGCATTAACATGGAAGTGCATAAATTAACCCTTTTCGCACTCTTATTACACAGCATCCGACGAGCATCGTCTGCCGTATGATTTATATATGTATATACGCATACATATGCGTATGTGTATCTGCGTACATTTACATGCGTCTGTAGTATTTACCAACACGGTTATTTACACATACTTATGGAAGCGTTTATTTTACGGCCGCTGCATACGGGCGAAAATTCTATTATGGCCCATCGTTGATTGGAACATTATCAATGGCTTTTCGCCCATTTATTTGCCAGGTGAAAATTGAGCAATCGATGATATGTTTTTTATACCCTTCGAATATTTTAAATGATTACGAAAGGGTATATCAAGTTAAAATAAACAACAAGAAATAAAGGTATCAAGAAAGAAAGACTTCATATCCTTGCAGTCCTATCTGTCTTATTTAAATAAACTGGCATATCATTTAATGGACATACTTAGACACATATCAGAAAAGTTTCACAGCGATATCCTGAAAAATTATAAAATTCGGCCGATAGGTTCAATGGCAGCTATACGATATATCGGCTCAATCGGGCTCATTTCGACTTATTTACAGCCTGCAGCAATTAGAAGCATGTATACCAAGTTTCATCAGGATAGCTCTAAAACTAAGAGACTAGTTTGCGTTGCAACAGACGAACGGACGGACAGACGGACGGACAAAGCCTGAGTGACTCCCCTATTGATGCTGATTAAGAATATATACACTTTATCTGGCCAAAATGAATATACCATCTGCAATGCAAAAATGAAAAGAAAAAGTCTTTCCTGTTAGCAATGTTTTTTCAACGTAAAGCCTAGGGTATCTTACAGTCAGGCATGCTCAACTGTTGCTTTGTTACTTGTTCTATTTCACACGATAAGGGTAAATCGCTGAATTAATGACGTTTGAAATGGTCTAGACGAGATGTGCGAGCTAAAAATGTTGAAAGTTTTTCGGTATTCAATGAGAGGGATTGAATTATTAATGTGCCCTGTACATACCTCGCATTAAATTTCCCCGTGCTGCGAAATGCTGTGCGCAAATGTTGTTAAGTACACTTGACTTTACCTTTACCTTTACCTTCCTTTCGATCTCTGCCTGCAGTTGCAGCACAAAATTTCATTGTTGTCGTTGGGATTATCTTATTAGACTCGCTTGAATGGTCAACGTGTGCTTCAATTGGTATTTTGCCTTGATAATATCCTCAGCGTTGACTGCCAATTTCCATCTTGAAGTGCGCACATACAATAAAATACAATACAAGTCAGGCAAGGCTGCCATGTTGACTTGGTTTAGCCAGTTTTGTCAGAGTACATTGGCAGTACATTTACAAGCTCAAATCAGAAAGGGGGTGTCTTTGTTTTTCCGGCAATAAATCATGTTCGAGTATGGGTGGATCCCCACTGAATAGCAGCTTATTGGCTTTGCCAGCATCCAATCCAATCGTATCCAATTGACGTTGACGTATATCACATTATCATAGCAGGAAGCCATGTCAATAAATGTTGAGTGCCCTGGCCCTATGCAGGGACTTTAAAGCGAGTGAGTGAAATCTCTATTTGAAGCACGACACACACGACACGACACGTCAGCAAGCGACACATGTGAGAGTGTGTGTGTGTGTGTGTGTGTTACCTGCTCATTTCACAGTCACTTGCTAATTGTAAGCCTAATTAGCTAACCAACAGCCATTAAAATGTCATTCAAATTGAACGCCGCATGGCCTCAAAATATGCAAGGCATAATGTGCCGCCGTCATCTGGTCAATTTGAGCGACACCTTGCCGTACCGCAGCTTATCAAGTAGGTAGTACTGTACATAGTATGTTACTTTGTGTGTGTGTGTGTCGACGTGTTGAAACTCAGCCAGAAGCGTGTGAGAGAACATTCATATTCATCCATGGGCTGACAGCCTGGTTTGGCACTTTCCGGGCGGATTCTTAATGAATTAATTCGATCGTTCGACTTAATGGAATTACTTTCCCAGCTGATTATGCAGGGCTCCGCGTTGGCTGCTGCTGCTGCTGGTGGTGCTGCAATACTTGATGAAAACTTTCCACTTAAGTGCGAAACAAAAGTACGCTTAATCACGGAAAATGCTCTACTCTTAATAACAATAAAACATTCACGCACATGTATATATACGTAAATTGGGAAATGCATGATAAATGCCTGCCAACACATACCGTACAACAAAAGCAATAAGAACAACAACAATGACAGCGGGCACAATTGAACTGTAGGGAAAAACCTTGTGAAATATTAATGCACGAGGCAGTCGAATAAATAAAATAAGTAGTAATTGGGGGCTCTGGCGGGGGTTAGTTGTGGGTGTGAAAAGGAATGAGAGAGAGAGAGATGGAGGGGGTAGGTAGGTGCAAAGGGACAAATGGCGTTGGCTTGTACAAAAAGTTATGAAAATTGCATTTTAATCTGAAAACGAATTGTTTATTATTTCGCTGAGGTTTAAATTTGTTGAAATAATTGCCACGAACGGGGGAGGGAAGGAAACAGCAATCGGAGCAGCAGCAGCCGCAGTTGGAGTGCAGCTTGGCTGCCACAGGAACGCGGGCACACACACACACATGTATGCCACAATACAAGGCACATGTGCATGTGCAAATACCAATACGCATGCAAAAGTGGGTAACAATTGCTGCGGCAATGTGTCCTGCCACTTCTTGGCCCCTGCCCCGCTCCCCCCTCAGTCACCGGCGCTGCAGCTGCCATTGCCGAACAAAGCGTGGGGTAAAATTGTGCATGTAATCAGTTTCAAGTAGTATGCGCTGCAAGAGGGTTATACGAGAAAGCCATTTCGTGCCCCACCGTTCAACCTCCAACTTCGACCAGCTCCAACTGCTGGACACCACCAACTAGCAAGCGAGCAAGCAACGCCCACCGTCCACCGCCCACCTCCCTCATCCATTGCTTGTCATCTGAGAAGTATGCAATGTCGCTGTCGTTGTCGTTGTTGCTGTTTCTCTTGTTGTTGCTGCTGCTGTTGCTTTCACTGTTGCTCCGTTGTCGTATGCGCGACTTTGTTGCTGTTGTTTTATTTCGCCGCCTTGCCAGTTCTCTTTTTTTCTCTCTCTCTCTGCTGTTTCATGTGCAAAAATTGATTTTTATGCACTTTCCGCACACACACACACACACGCGCATATGAATTATTGTTCATAAAGTATATTTTATGAAAGCAACGACTCACAGCAAATTATAAGGTATTAAGTGCTCCTGGCATGGGCACGTAGTAGCCCCCATACCTGCCCCCTTTCCCCCTTCCCTACCTTCCTCCTGGGGCCTCTTGCCTTGCTGCTTATATTGGAGTATATATTGCTGTGTGTGTCTGCACATTTTGTAGCGCAGGCAGCAAAAAAGAATGTCATAAAATTCAGGTACTCACACACACACACATATTGCTATATATAGCAGCTATAGCCATACAGGTGAGGCGTCTGTGTCGTCTGTCGCCCCATACATATTACAATAATTGCAAAATTGTGTAGCCAAAGATGTTGAAAAAATGATTTCGCCTTAAGTCGCCTGGCAAATTGAGTAGTTACTCACACACACATACACACGCACACAGACAGCATTGGCGGCTAATGAAGGCGTGCTTAGCAAGCTGCAATCGTCTTGGCCTTGCGCCGCGTCGCCTCGTTGCCATCATCAGTGCGCGGCATTCTCAAGCACGGCCAGCCAATTAGGAGCGCGTTCAGTTCTCGGGCTCGTTACGCAATGTGCTAAAAATCAAAACTCCATGAAATAAACCAATTTAAAAAGTTCAAAAACTAATTTTGCGCTTAGTTTGTCTGATAAAAGAAGACGCTGCCAGCGTAGAGAAGGCGCCAGACTACAAGAACTCAAAGAAGAAGCGCAGAGAGAAAAAAAAAAACGCCACACTAAGGTTGTAAAAGTGTGCATAAGTGAGAGTGTGCTTGTGTGCATGTGCATGTGTGTGTGTGTATGTGCTCGTAACTCAACGCAGTAGCTGAAGCTGCCGGGGGTAACAGTTTGGTTTTCGGTTTAACACAGACAGCAAAACATGTAAAACTTCAAGCAGCAGCAGCAACTGTTGGCGCCGTTTCGTTGTCGTTGTCGTTGTCGCTGCTGCTGCTGCATATTTAAATATTTAAATGACAACACGTGTGAGAACACATTCGCATTGAGTTTGAGCCGGCAGATTGGCTTCAGTCGGCGACTTAAAGGTGCTGGCGGCAAAGTCAATTTCTAATGCTGCATCAGAGAAATGCGCACTTTTCACTTAATTAATTGCACAAGTTTGCAATTGTTTTTGCTGTCACTTTATTTTTATCGCACGCGCACTTTAGCTGTATGTGTGTGTGCGTGTGTGTGCGCTGCTGCTGCGTCTGCTTGTGAGTGTGAAATGTCAGCTTCAAGTTGCCAACTGCAATAATTTTTGCGACTTCAGCGATTTTTTTGCCACTTGAGCGCGTAGCAGGGCAGACAAGAAGTCAGCACCGGCATTGGCACTGAGTGTGGAAGAGGGAGCTGGGGGGGGGGAGGAGTCGAGTCGAGCTAACGTGGCAGGCGAACCCTCCAGCATTTGCAGCAGCCACTCAAGGTACGCGCTGGTACGCTCAGTGAGAGTGCCCTGTAATATTGTAGCATTTGTCTTTTAGTGGAAATCTCTTTTTGAGTGTGTCTCTCTCTCTCACTCGCTATGGCAGCGGGACTCGTGCGATCTATTTGCATATAAATGTTGAATGGTGATGGTGATGGTGAGTGGAGAGAGAGACAGAGAGAGAGAGAGAGAGAGAGAGAGAGAGGGGGAACAGGCATTTGCATTTGCATGTGAAAACAATTGTAGAAGCTCTGCCATTCCATCTCATGCGGCGATGTGTGTGTGTGTCACTAAGCGTGCGTGCGTGTGTGTGTGTGTGTGTGAGTGCGCCATAAAATAAATAGCTAGAACGATAATAAGTTTAGACATAGACAAAAAACTTGAAGCCAAATGAAAAAGTGCAGCGGATTTGGGCTGCAGAGCTAAAGCTGTTGTGAAAAATGTGTAGCATACTCTTAGGCTGCACTGAAAAATACCAAAGAAAGCCGCCTTGACAAAAAAAAAGCCAGGCAAATCACAGAGCCAAACAAATTTGATTTGATTACACTCTGGGAGGCAGTCGCAGCCGCTGCCACTTGATGGCTTATTGTAATTTAGTATTTCTATGTCGGTTCGTGTATTTTAATGGCTTAATGCCGCCAAATAAACATAAAACAATTCCACATGCAACTAACTACGATAATTGGAGTTGAAACGAAACAAAGACGACGTTTCTCAAATTGGCAGCTAATTTCACTTTATGCCTGTCATATATTTGTTTATATTTTTGGCTTTTTTTTTATTGGCACGCACAAGTGAAACGCAGGTCGACCCGCATTCAACTTCGAACTCGATACCCAAATGACTCGTTGGCTCGCCCGAAGGGGGGGCAGGCTATTAACATTTAACCAAATTGATCGGCACATTTAAATGCGATCACGACGGTGGACCGTCGGGTCCAATTAGTGGCCTGCTGTGGCTACGGAGATACAGAGCCACAGAGCAACGGAATGCAATGCACAAGACGTGCAGTGAATATTTGCATATAAATTTCTACCAAGCACAAGCGCACACAGATACACACACGCACACTGAGAGAGAGAGGCACACCCTCGCAGCAGCAGCCGACATCGACGTGCTAGATCTCTGTGGGCATCGTTTTCTATTTGGTATTTTTGGGCACCGAAGCTGTCCGTGAATTTTTTGGCGTTGGTGGCCAAGCACACACATATTGGATATAAATTCAGGCGAACGTGACACAACTTAAGTCATAACCTAAATAAATATCACGCAATAATGAGACACATTTGCGACAAAATCACAAAATCATCAAAAACCCAACAAGAGCAAAACATGAAAACAAATAAATAATACGCGAGGCAACAACAGCAGCGTCAAGTGAATTGAATAAACGAAGTAGGAACCATAATACAAATGTCGACAACGCGTTGGCCTAATGCCTGAATCATTTTGTTCGGCAATTTATTTGATTGGTTATTGCATTTTAAACCAAGAAACTCAACGGCGCCTTTTGCTACGTGCCGGCGCACGTCGCACTCTGTTGTTTGTTTGCCTGTTTTGATAGGAAATCATTTTTGCATTTAACAACATACTCGTAAACAGTCGGCAGCGGCAACGGCAACGGCAACGGCATCAGCATCACAATCACAGTGACTCCACCGGCAAAGGCAACGATTCCCACTCCCGCTCCCGCTCCATCTACGCCTTCGCATTTGCCGGCGGCACCAGCTGTTCGGCTAAGTGAGTGAGTGAGGCGCTTGTTTAGACAGCCAAGCAGTCAGCCAGGCAGTCTGTCAGTCAGTCACTGAGACAGTCGCTTATTTGGGCCAGCTAAAAGTTCAAATTCCATAAACAAACGGCTATGCACGCACTGCCAAGGCACCTACATAGATATGTAGATATATAGCAGATACGCTTCGATTCGATTGTACAGCTGCACCTGTCATTGGCGAAGTAAACGATAAACAGAGCCGGGACCCGCGGCATTGTCGTCTTTCCATCCGTCCCGGCACAATGGATGGATTCATGTGAATTTATTTATGCGGCAGTCAGAAAAGTTCTGTAACCTCTTGAACTATTGTAAAATAATACTTTAATGGTCTGATTTATTAGTTGACAGCACAGCCACGTAGTAGTATTTATCGGAAATGTTTTGTCTGGTACGTCTATCGGCAGCTGCATTTTCAATTTGTTGTATGCGTTACTCGATAGTCTTTGAAATATAGAGATTTATTTAGTATTTCTGTTTGTTTGATTGAAAATCTATGGAAAACCAAAGCTCTGTCGTTATATATTGCTCTTTCATTTGGTTATCAGATTCGTTTGAAATTTCAATATTCATTAAAGCGAAATAGAAGCTTATGGATTTTTAAATCGAAATGGTAAAGAAAACTTTGATGCAATAATAATATTGTGTTTATTTAAAAATAATTCTAAATATTTTTGAATGTTGTTCTTTTTTTTTGGTAAAACTTTTCAATTTCAAATATTTTAATCTAAATATTTAATAGTGCAAAACTTTTAACTGTAGCTGCAAGGCGCTGCGACCATAGTACATTGCCGAGGCAAATGTTGCGGAAAAGAATGCGTCTGGTCTATGAAGCAGGAAAATGATTTTATTTCGTTTGTCGTTTGCATTGCACATAATTCCATAAAATGACAGAAACATGTGTACAAATTTGTTTTCATGGCGCCATAACGCCCGAGAGTACGTACGTCCCCACACCTCCGATGCCTCCCCGCCTCAGGCATGTTCACGCAATGGCAGTCTGAAGTTGAAGTTGCAGTTGCATTTGCAGTTGGCCATAAACAAATTCCAATTCCAACCAAGCTAAGCTGCTTGTGCCTGTGGCAGGCGCTGAACTTGCACTTGAGTGGGTCGCTGCCTTGCCGCATCTTCGTCTGTGTCTCCGTCTCCGTCCTCGTCGCTGCCTGCAGTTTCCATTTGGCTGCCGTCGGCAGTCGAGAGTCTTAAATAAAGTGAAACTAAGCTCAATTTACAGTACAGCAAGCATTTGATTGTTGGCAGATGTGTTTATTTGATTTTAAATATAGCTCTTAAATATTTTGGCTATTCATCAGAGGGCATTAGGCTAGGCCCGGCTCTGCGTCTGGCTCTGGGTCTGAGTCTGGTGTGGGCTGCTAAACTCAAGTGGCTGGCATGTCTCCCGTCTTCCGATGCCTTTTGTTGTGCCGGGGGTATTATGGATTTTGTGAAGTTTGTGTTTTGTTAAGCGGCTTAAACGCCTTCTCGCTGGAGCAGCGCAGGTCTAACAGGCCAAGAGGCCAAGCAGTCGTCTGACAGTTAACAAATGATTACAAACAAAGTGCAACAAATTGTTAAAAATAAATTATAATTCTATTATTATTTAAATGCTAAGCGGAAACTGTGAACAGCTGCCCCGAACGGCTTTAAAAGCGGAACAAGCCGGGCCAATGATTTAGATCCGAAAAACCTAAACGCTGCGCACTTTTTTTTCTTATTCCACTGCAGCACGGCTAGATAGCGCAGTGTGTGTGTGTGTGTGCGAGTGTGCCTGCAACTACAAAAGACCGCATTGTGTGTGATTTATACACCTTAAGCTTCGATGAACGCTATTACACCAACAGTCGGCAGAGACAGCGACTGCGACTGCGACACCGACTGCAGCTGCGGCTGCTGTGGCTGCGTGGTTGTTTTTTGTGCTTATGCACGGCACGGCGACTTGGCGCATAGCCACCAGACAAAGCGGCAGACGACAACGACATCGGCAGCGACAGCGACAGCAGCGTTTGGCGGCAATGAAGCCATAGCCATGAAATGGAAATGCATTCGAGTGTGTTTAAGCCGGCGTTGCGCCTCAGCATCAGCCTCTGCCTTAGTTGGAGTCCCCCCACTCCGCTGGCTGAATCAACGTCTCAGCCTCCGCTGTCATGGACCATATACGTATGCGACTATAGATAAGACGTGCTCGATAGAGTCCAAAGAAAAAGCGAACTCATTTTACGCCTGCATTTCCCTTTTGTCTGCGTGTTTGTGTGTGTGTCTACGTGCCTTTCTGTATGTGTGTGTGTAGTCAGTTGACGTTAACAAGCAAAAGCGTACGACGGAATTGAAAAAAATTGTAGGAAGAAGTTTATCAAGTCAATTGAGACCTGCGACAAAAGACCAAAGCGTAGCAGCGAGCAACAACAAGCAGCGCAGCTCAGCTCAGCTCAGCTCGACAGCGCTTTAGATGCAATGTCTGAATCATCAACGTTTGGCAGCATTGTCGCCGGTGTCTTTATCAGCGAGCCCGCAGCTGCAGTAGCGCTTGTAAGTAGTTGCCGAGACAGCAGCACGACAGCAGCAGCACGACAGCAGCAGCACGCCAGCAGCAGCACGGCAGCAACATCAACGACAATGCCATCATCATATGAAAGGCAACGTGTATAGCAGTTTCTTTATTTTCTGGATTTTCTTTTGCGCTTGTGGCGCAAGTACAAGAGATCGGGAGAGGAATCTAATTTGCATGCAATACGATTTTTGATAAAAGCATTTTAGCCCGAACATCAAATAAAACGACAATGCAACAACACTCGAAAGTCCGATTGCGGGACTCACACTCTTTGGTATTCATAAGAAAGAATAAAGAAGAAGCAGAAGAAGAAGAAAAAAACACCCAAGGACAGAGATAAGAAGAGCAGCCCAAGGCAATCAGAAAGTGCATTTGCGTGCGCCGTTTGCCTTGTCGCCTCTGGCTTGGAGTCGACTGTCTCCAATTGGCATTGGATACGGGATACTTTGGTTACTTGAGCAGGCAGGAGGTGGCAGGATGAGTTCTGCTGCAGGTGGTTTGCTGGCTGGTAACCAGTTGCTGCTGCTGCTGCTGCTACTGCTTCTGCTGATGCTGCAAGTGCAAGTCACAATTTGACACATGATCCATTGCAGTGTCGTGTCTGACACGCGTTTTATCTTTGTGCGGGCGCAGAGCTGCAGGGGCAGGGGGGAAAGTGTGGGCGTGCAGCACATGATGTGCATGCATGCGTTTTCTAAATGATTTCCAAAGAATTTTTATTGGGAAAAACGATGAAAAGGAAAACGCAAACGCAAGCGACAGCAAGAAGAGCAGAGGCAGACCAAGACAGACAGACAGGGTTGACATCGAGCTGCTTTGGAAACTTTATTGACGTCTTCAAATTGTCAACTTGAAGTTCGAAGTGTTTTATTTTATGCTTTGTCTCTCATATTTTCGATGCCCTTTGTTGCCGGGCGTTGTTTTATCGCACATCTGTAAAAGGGCTATGGCTACGACAAGCTGGAATGAGAAATGAGAAAGGGGCAGGAGGGGATGGGCGCGCAGACTAGGGTCTCTGGCTATGCCTATGATGATGGCTTTTTATTATGCGCATTTCGGTTTTTATGCTTCGGTTCCGGCATGTTTTGTACACATATCTAAATATCGTACTTAAACGTTTACATATGTGTGTGCGAAGAGGGGGAGGGGTAGGGGCTGGGAGTGGTAAATGGGATATGGGTGGGAGAGAAGATGATCTGACGTAGTTAGCCTCAGCAGGCTGTTATTTTAATAGGGGATGGACGGAGAGGGGCCTTCAAAATTTAATGATGTGCGCGTTTTATGGCCAAACAATGCGCCTTTCAACGCGCTGCCACATTTCGCAATGTGCCCGATAATGGTTCGATGTCCATTAAATCCGTCATCATTTCGTCAACCACATATCGTGCACGTTATATTAAGTGTTTATAGAAAGTTATAGGATGTCAAGCAGGGAGCGTTAAAAACAACTTAATTGTATTGCAAAATGGACGATTAAACTTGGCCATAAATTGCAATGGAATTTCGAACTCTAATTGATAGAGCCATAAATATAAAAATATATTTTATAAGGGTTTTATGAAGCTAAGATAGTAAAAAGTTCTTTAATTAGGCAAAGAGTTTTAACACTATTTGCTAAGGTCATAAAGAGTAGATATAATAAATTTAACAATTCTTAGGGAAGCCTTTTCTTCAATTTTATTTATAGTACTTCCAGGGAAAATTTAATACTTTTAAATTTGAAGCCCCTAACTCCCTTTTGAGCACGTCAAAACTTACGAAAATGTATAGCAAACAAAAACAAAATTGCTGCCATAACAAGTTAGGAAAGCTACAGTCGAGCGCACCCGACAGTAAGATACCATTGCCCAGTTTCGAACCAAATTATTACACTTTTCTGTTTCCCTCAAACATTTCTGCTTAAGTTTATCTGCCATCTAGTGTTTAAATTAGATTTATATTTGAAAAGCGCCATCTATATATGAAAACGTCATAGCAATCAGCTTTATACATGCCACGACTGACACAAAAAACGTTAACATGAATAACTTCTTTCTTTATTGTCCGATCGGATTGTTATATGTGGAATAGATTTATATTGCAATTATTTATGTTCATACCAAAGCTGTAGAACGCTATACCTTCAATACTTTTCCTAATAATCGAAAATAATTGGCTTGCGTGGGCGGTGGGCGTGGCATCGAAAATTAAAAATAACTCGATCTACCTATGGCATACAGGAACCTTCATGTGAAATTTGATGTCTCTAGCTTTTGTAATAACTGCGATTTAGACGTTCAAACGGACAGACGGACATGGCTCAATCGACTCGGCTAGTGATCCTGAGTCAGAATATAAATACTTCGTAGGGTCTGCCACGCCTCCTTCTACCTGTTATATACGTTTGCACAAACTTAGTATACCCTTTTTGAACAATTTCAATGGACGAGTGGTATAAAAAGTTCGCTGTGAAATGCGTCCCGTCAGTCAGACGGAAGCTTGAAAACTTTGTCGACAGCTCATATTTATACACATATGTCTGTCTGGCTGTACAAATATGGTTATCTGCTTTTAGATAGCGATGGCCCAGCACTAGGGTCATTTTTGAGTTTCCTAGTCGTCTCTCGTTCTCTCTCTGAAAATTGATATGACATTCGGAGCGGGTAAACTTTAAACTTATCCAATAATAAACGAAACGATATTGTCAAACTTCCTCAGCTTTTTTTCCGATATTGTGCACCTTTTTGGAAGGGGGGGAGGGGGTAGGGTGTAGAGGGAGTTAGGTGCGTCGCACAGGTTTCCAAAACTGCCGCCAAGTTCATAACGAGCAATATATTTTTATTGGCTTCGCATGTGCCAGAAACCCCTTAGGCCACTAACGAAAATTTGCATTTTTATTAAAATTTGCCAACAAAACTACAGACGCACTTGCACACACTCACACACACACACACACATGCACACACACTTGCAATACGCATGCAAGCGCGTGTTAGCTAAAATTGAATTTGTACCTGATTTTGATATCATTTTCATTTTCATGAGAGCTGAGCAAACATACTCGAGCTGAGCTCGAAATACAATTTCCAATTAGCCGTCGACTTATTTGGCTAATGAGTACTCGTGCATGTACTCACTCTTGTATTTATACATGTACTCGAATTTCACACAATATTCATTACAGACTCCACTCAATTTGGCAGCTTGTTGGTTTCCCGTGTCGAAGCAGCCTCAAATTGAACTGAAACAGCGATAATCAAAATCAAAATCTACAATTGTGCCACTTGCCCGTCGTCGTCGTCGTCGTTGTTGTTGTTGTTGTTGTTGCTGCCGTTAGTAAGCCTGTTTACTGTTGTTATAGGCAATAGCTTGGCTAATTTCATCAACAAACACCCTGCTCGCAGGAAGGGGAGCAAACGCAGGAAGCTCAGAGATGGCTTCTGTTGCTTCGCAGCTGCTGCCTTCCACACGCTTTGAATTCATTTTCAACTTGGCAATATATCTACATATATGTATAATAAATTTCCATTTTGCCTTTTGCCTGGCACCGCCCCACGTCCCTCCCACCAGATATGCCCAAGACGCGGGCATAGGTTCATACTGGTACGCGCCGCCTTAAACATGTGTCTGTGCCGCAGTTCACAGTTATTTCTAGTTGTGTGTGTGTGCGGGTGTGTGTGCCCCTTTGTTTACATATTATGTACATATTTTTTTGGCCTCTTGTTTTGCACGCCGTGCTGATAAGCGTCGTCGTTCTGCCTCGCTCGCTGCGTGCTTATCAAAAGTTGCCCAAGCTGCCAAGCTGTTTACTTGAGCAACAATCTGCTGCCCAGTTGCGAGAGCCGCAGTTGAGTTGAGCTCTCCGCCTCCGCCATAAGACATTGTCGTCCGCTTTAAGCGCATAAGACTTTAACGCGACTTTAATACATCATCAAGGCGCGAGTGGAATTTCAAATTCAAAATGCTGCACACATTGCGATTGATTTTCTGTTGCCTCATCATCTTGTTGCCAACTTTGTGCCACACACGTAAGACACACACGCAGCGCGTATTTACACAACTAATATTTATATCGATGCAGAGCACAGCTGCCAGACACCCGACAAAACCGATGGGCAATGTGTGCACTTTAGCTCCTGCCGCTTTGTGCTGCACCAATATGCGATGTACAAGGAACATATGCCGCCTGTCATAATGCGTTTCCTGCAGAGATCACGCTGCAGGCCCAAAGTTGATGGCGTAAGTTGGCCAAGCCATTAGTCTGACAGTGGCGGTATTAAACTGTCTCTGACTACAATGCCAACATCATGTTCTATGAGCCTCAATACTAATGAAATTTTTATACTTCTATGTGCCTGCCATATATCAACTGAAACTCCAACGACAACAACAACAACAAAGTATCATTTGTGCTGCGAACTAAAAGACGTGATTCCTGCGAATGCCAACTCCAAGCTAAAGTGAACTCGCGTCGCGCAGTGAAACTTCAAAGCACATGTGTGAAGAATATATACATATATACGACATAAGTCTCTATATACAACAGCAATAATATATATGTGTGTGTGTGCTCGTGTGTGTGTGGTGTATACGTATATAAGCGCTTTGATCTGCATAATTTCAACTGTCTGATGGTTTTAAGCACGGTCAAAAGTTTATGTTGATGCCACATCGTGTGTAATTATAATGTGTACTCGTATTATGTACTAAGTGCGTTGCTGCCTCTTGTTGCCTCGCTCTTTTGTCTGGTGCAGGCAAGCTGGCATCATTTGAATAAAAAATTCTATTCCTCGAGTTCTGCTCTTGTTGTTCGACATTTTTGTGAAATACAAAATTGTTTTCAATAAATTTATGGAGTTACGTGTTTTTATTAAACAATAGAAATCCCTATGCAAAAATTGTGTTAACTGTTTTTTGTGTTGCCAGCAATTTGTACGACATGTTAGAGTTTCATTGAACTCATTTAAATTCTGGTAAAAATATTTTGAATAGCTTTTTATACCATTGCAGATGGTATATTAATTATGGACAGGGGTTTGCAACGCACCTAGGGAGACATCTCTGACCCTATAAAGTATTTATATTCTTAGTCCGCATCAATAGAGGAGTCGAACATGTCTTGTCCGTCTGTCTGTCCGTCCGTCTGTTGCAACGCAAACTAGTCTCGCAGTTTTAGAGCTATCTTGATGAAACTTGGTATTCATGCTTCTTATTGCTCTAAGCTGTAAATCAGTCGGAACGAGCCGGATCGGACCGATATATCGTATAGCTGCTATAGAACCTATCGTACGATTTTTGTCATTTGCCAAAATATCCCCATAAATTTTTCCCGATATATGTCAATGTAAATGCTATGCAGGTTTTATTAAAATCGGATAGATATATCGTTAAGCTTCCAGTACCTATCAGCCGATTTAATATTTGGATTAACTGGAAGGGTATGAAACCTTTGGCTTGCTGAAGGTAGCCTTTCTGGCTTGTTTTACCTGCAATGGGTAGAAGGGTATTTACATTTTTTGCCAGCCAAAGTGCATGTCACTGCCAGATGTAGGAAACTCCATTTACCCATGTTCCATTTAGCCATGTTCGCTTGTCTATACGTTTGTATGAAAGCGTAGATCTCAGAAACTTGAAGAGCTAGGAGTATCAAATCTGGTGACAATATGTATAATTATAGCATGCATAATAAGGTTATATTTAAAATTTAAAACTTCTCTTACTTCCCCGAAAAAAGGCTAAGTGCAAGCGTAATTTTTAAGCTCATGTTAGGTCACACTCGGCTTTCTTGCTTGTTTGCACAAAGAATTTCTTCTCTTTGTGTGCTTTCAAACTCACGGAGCAGCCCTCGTCTTGCAGTCGTCTTATGCCTTTTTAATGTGTCAGATTTTAAGTGACATTCACGGGCCGCTAAATGGCCGTCTAAAAATCACGCAACATTAAAATGATTTATGCTGAATAATTTTAGTGTAAATGAAGCAAGAGCCAGGCTGGTCAGCTGCCGGCAGCCAGCGCCGCTGAGTGTTGCCTGCTGCCTGCCTGCAACATTAGCGGTTACTCCACAGACGCCAGATTCCAGTCGACAAAGTACTGTGGGGGTCTCATCCGACGAGTCCGGGCGACTAGTCTGAGACTGGGGCGTTGAAATGCAGACACCTTGTGCGCGCACGTCGCTCGAATTTCATGCTTAGGCAGAGGCCGAAACAGAGACCGAAACAGCGGCAAGGCAGGCTGCCTCTGCCACTGCTGCTGCTGCTGCAACATGAACGCCGCCCAGTCGCTGAAATTGCAGACAGCGGCCAAATGATAAATTGCCTGAAAGCACATTTGAGTCGCAGTTGCTGCTAATTCTGCAGCCGCCGCTGCCTCTGCTGCCGCTGCTGATGCTGATCTATTAGACAAACGCACGCCGAAGGCGGCAACTCACACGCACACACACACACACACATACATATGTGCGGATATCTGCAGCATGGGGCAGCATGAACTGGGCTTGCCTATTTATGGAAAGTTTACCATGAGATAAAGTTGAACAACATGCCAGCTCAGAGATATATAGAAAAAACAACGGCAATTTTTATTATGATTATTTTTGTCGCTTAGTTAACTAAGTAAAGCAACAAAAAATAGAAGGGTGAGGGGGAAGGGGGGCCAAAGAAAATGTTGCTGTCAGAAATTAAATGGAAAGCAGCTTCTACTAAAAAGTTGCTGATGCCTTGTAAACATGTTTTGCACTCAAGCTGTTCGGGGTTGCCGTTGTTGTTGCCGTTGTTGTTGCTGCGGTGCAACAAATGTTGTTAACAAGCTTATTTTGACAGCTCAACAAGATGTTGCCAGATGCGCGAACAGCAAACAGCAATGCCAACAACAACAACAACAGCTACAACAGCAAGGCGACCATCTGCATATGCATGTTGCAAGCATTGCATGAGCAGCGCCCTCTCTCTCTCTCTCTCTCTCTCTCGCTCGCTCGCACGCCTGCTTGGCTATAACTATAGCAATTGCATGCTTGGGCATGAAGCGGAGTCAATTACTCTCAGTTGGTTTGCTGTTGCTGTTGTTGGTGTTGCCGTTGTTGCTGCGGCTGTCCCATAAACATCTGGGCAACAAAGTGCTAACCCGAGCGGGCATTGTTTTTGAAAGTATTTCATGCATTTTAATAAACATCGGAGCGCATTTAATGAAATGGAGAGTGCACACACACAGAGTCGGCGGCGTGTGGTCTTTGTTGTGGTTGCATCTCTGCAGCATCATGAGCAGCATCCCCTGGCCACATCTATTTTCTAATTGCATTTCGCTGTTCTATGTTAACTGCGCTGGCAGTGGCCTCTATGAGTATCTATGTGTGTGTGTGTGTGTGTGTGTGTGTGTGTGTATGGTGCGCAGGTGTTGGTGTGTTGCTGTCTATGCCTGTGCTTAGTGGTCGCACAGCGTTCCTCTTTTGCAGCGCACTCAGCGTGGCAAGGTGTTCCACACATCGGGCGCCAGACTACGTATCTTTCTTTGTTCTCTCCCTCTCTCTCACACACTCACACACACATGCACACTGGCGCGCGCGTCACACACACTTTGCGTTAATGTCGCAATGTCGTCGCACACGTCTTCGTCACATGGAGAAATGCAATTAAGCTGCGCTATCAAAGTGTCGCAATGCCAAAGAAATTTGGCTTCGAGGTCGTTGCCAACGTTTAACCAAATTTCGAAAGCTTTCAGCTTTTTGAGCAAGTTGCAAGTTCTTCCAGACCAAGCCAGCGAGCAGATTCATTTTGCTAGCTGTCCGAAAATAACTAATCAGAGTGTCTTAAAACTGCATCTTTGTGTGCTGTGCAACAAGGTTTCCCATTGACTTTTGCTCTGCAGTCTCAACTCTATTGAGGCAAAAAATCTGGAACGAACGAACGTAGCGAAGCCGGACGAGTGAGCTGGCAACGAGAGAGCTGCAGCCACAAATTCAATAAATTTTGAAAAGCAATTAATAACTGATTGACAAGTATTTATCTGGGGGGAAGCGGGTGGCAGGCAGGCAGGCAGGATGATGGTGGACGCTGGGAAATGGGGCGGAAAATGGAAAAGTGCATTGGCAAAAAGCTGTTCGGAAAACGCATAGTAACCCAAAACCTGGGGGTAGTCAGGCGCAAAATGTTGCTCATAAATGGCCAGTGGAAGCAGAAAAAGGAGGAGAATGCCAGCTACTGGCTCATGGGAGCTGGTGGAAATTCAAAACCCAAAGTCAAATGAAACGCAGCAATATAACGCAGCGAATTGACAGAGACGAGATAAAAGAACAATCAACAATACGCCAGAAACAACAAGAGCAAAGCAGAGTAAACAACAGGAGTATCCGGGGCAAGCCGCTCGCAGAAGATGTAGCATAAAATGTAGCGAAAACTTTGGAGAAATCATTAATAACGCTGGCAAAGCGCAATGGCATTGGCTGCCTGGCAAAGGACAAGCGCAAGGACATGCAACAGCGGCAGCAGCAGCACTGGAGCCAACGAGCTCCAGCTCAGCGTAGCTCCGTCAATCAAAGCGCAAACAGAAACAAAATGAATGGGCAAACAGTGTAGCCCAGGAGGATGGCGCTGTCCAGTGCACCCCGGTTTGGTCGCATACAGCGGATGGGCCATTGAAAAGGGGTCAGTAGTCGGGCTGTTGTCTAAGCGACTGTTTAGCTGCTTGTTTGGCTGCGGTCGGACGGCACAGCACAGCACAGGACAGGCCCAGGCCCAGCGCGTCTCTGGCGAATGCCAAAGCGAATGCGAATGATAATCATGATGATGATGACAACGACGATGATGCTAAAGCTGAAGCCGATGATGATGCCAACGACGGCCCAACGAATGAGCAACGAGGCTGACGACAACTACGACGGCGACGATGATGATGAGACATTGAGCGAGCGATGTGGAACGGATGTGTAGTTGTTGTGGTCGGGCTATGACTGCCGCCCAGCCCCACCCCGACTCGTTCCATTCCATTCCAGTCGGTCGGGCTGGCTGGCTGCCTGCACTGGGTGCCAAAGAAAAGCACAATTATTCATTTGCACAATGTCAGAAAAGTGTCAGGCCGGCGCCAAAGGACCAAAGGATTCTACTTCCATGGCGCTTCGGGCTGGAGCAGCAGCTTGAAACAAAAGCGATAATGATGAGGACGACACTTTGCCAGAGTTTTGATCACAACGCAACGCAACGCAACGCAAGGCGCAAGCAAAAGCAAAAGCAAAAGGCCAAAGCAAAGCAAAGCCAGAGGACAAGATAAGGAATAAGAATAAGTATGTAGCACAAGGCACCTCAAAACTAAGATGGATAACTTCGAGTCTTAGCTGTGACTTTTGCCCAGCATTCACATAATTAAGTGAACTGTAGCTGGAACTAGTCACTACTCCTGCCACTCTCTCTCTCTCTTTCTCCCCCTCTGGGTGCAGCTTTTGTCTTGTGGGGGCAGTAATCGGAACTTTAAGCAGACCAACGTGCGCTGCTAACCGAAAATGCATTAAAATTAATGCATTAGCAAGTGCAACATTGTTATCAGCCTGCACACATGAGCACACACACAGTGCTAGTGTGCTAGTGTGCGAGGGGCATGTGGAAACAACGCCTCCGACTCTAACGTGGTCACACACGAGCGAACAGGCCATGCATGAGCCCAATCCTTATACCAATTCAAATTCCAGCAGCAGCAGCAGCAGCAGCTACCCAGCTTTGCAGCCACAAAAGGAGCAGTATCCGCAATCAGGCACACACACACACACACACATACCTCTACTTGCACGTGCATGTACGTGTGTCTCTGTATAAATATTCACATAATCGCATATGTGCTAATCATACATACGTACATGCACTATATGCGCATACAGCGCACTCACATATTACTTGTAGTAATTTCTCACGGAAATTCATAACCTTCCGCAACTATTCAACATTTGTGTGGCATACAACGCCGCGCTGCCTCTGCTGCCTTTGCTGCCTCTGCCTCTGCTGTTGTTGTGGCCGTTGCCTTTGTAGTCCTGTGCTTGGCTGCTCGTGTGCACTTGTAGTCGTCGTCGACTACCCATTGGCCTACATCTACAACTGCGATTTTTGCACATGCCTCTCACTCACACACACACGCACGCACACAGACACATACTGATTTTCCTGTACGAATGCGATGGCGAACGTTCGTGACTTTCGACTATTATAACAACGACAATAAAAGCAGCGACAGCAACAACAACAACTCCCACGCCGTCTCTGTCGCATTTTCGAACTCGCTCTCTTTGCGCTCTCTTAAACTTGGCTGCTCTTAAACTGGCTGCACGCCTGTAACAGCACAAAACTTACGATATTCGGCGCTGTTAGCATGCAGAGAGCGCAGAGCGAGAGAGAGCGCTTGCGAGTTTCGAACTTTTTGGCTCTCTTGCTGGCGCCACTTGTGTTGTTATTGTTGCGCTTCTTGTTTATCTAGTTGTTGCACGTAGTTGGCGCTGTTTCCTTAGAAGCTGAAAGATGAGAAGCATTGCAAAGTTTTCAAAAAAAAAAATAAATAATAATAATAAATTATGCTCTCTTCAATTGGGAAAATATTTCAAGACTTGACTGTGCGGCGCATAGCTGGCATAATTTTGCATACTGTTTTAGAGGGTATTTCTTTAAGGCTTTTCTACTTATTTCTAGCTATCTATCGGATTCTAGGAAAATATTTACTACACAGTTTATCAAATTTCCAGCGAAAACAGTCTCGAGTTATAAATAGACTCTGAATAGCGAAGTAAGCTTAGCTTTTTGCTTTGCATTTCTAGCAATTGGAGCTCTCTTTAAAAAGTATTAAATTCATTGAATATAACTAAAATATTATTTGATGTTTTTATTTATTAGAAGCTCTCTTTTAAGAGTATTAAATTCATTAAATATAATTTAAAATATTATTTGATGTTTTTATATATTTTAAGCTCTCTTTCAAGAGTATTAAATTCATTAAATATAACTGAAAATATTATTTGATGTTTTTATTTATTATAAGCTCTCTTTTAAGAGTATTAAATTCAATAAATATAAATAAAAATATTATTTGATGTTTTTATTTATTATAAGCTCTCTTTTAAGAGTATTAAATTTATTAAGTATAATTTAAAATATTATTTGATGTTTTTATTTATTTTAGAAAATAAAAAAAAAGACAAAGGGAAATGAAAACAACAAAACGTTTTCATTTTCAACTTTATTAATCAGTATCAAATTTCTAAATATTTTCCTAATCTATCTATTTTATTGCTTAAGCTTGATGTATATTAAAAAATAATAAAAATAGATAAAAAGTGATAAGAGAAATAAAACATAAAAATTGTTTTAATTTCCAATTCTTTCACTTCACTCTTCGATATTTTCGTTGGCGTCGCTTTTATTTCAGTGAATGAAAAAAGATACCTTTCGCTTTGGGTTAAGTTAAGTGATACAAATATATCACATGAATTTCTTAATCGAAAGACATTGAGCTACTGGCATTTGCCTAATGGTCACCAGCGGCTGTCTAATAGAAAACCAGAAATTAGGCAATTTCGAACCTGTTCGATAACGATTTCGATTTTCAATTTTCAATTTCAACGTCAACTCAGCCCCTGCATTGGCATGCGCTGCCTTCGGTTCGGTTGCCTGTCAATTTCAATATTTTGTCGATTTGGGAAAAGGCAATGCACACACGCCTACTAAATAAAGTGCCACTTAATAATCCAAATTACGCGACGCGGTGCGACACGACGCGCCACAACGCAGCGCCGCAGATAAGCCGCATCTGAAGTCGCAGTCGCAGTCGCAATCGCCGCACAGTAGGTCAAATGCCGCGACTGGATTTGTGTTTTCCCAAATGCAGTCGAGGGGGTGGGGGGAAATTGGAACTGTCACTGTTCGATAAATTCCCATTAATAAATTAAAACACGCCTCGGCGGCTGAGCGGCGGCTTTCGTTTAGCTTTTCTTTTGTATGCAAAGCTTTAGTTTTAAACGCTGACGGCGGGCGACGGAATTGGAGGTGGAGGCGGAGACGGAGGTGACTGTGTGATGGAGGAGTTTGCCCATTGAGCTTTGCTCGCAATTAAAATGCAGCATCGTTGGCGGCATCTCCGCAGCTGGCAGTGCCACAAACTGCCGCACATACTTCAAGCGGCAGCCGCGGCAGTCGCATGTGCAATTCATGAATTTCAATTAATTAATTAGGGCGCACAAATCTGCCAGGCCGCAGCGGAGGCGCGCACAATCGACGCGGCATATCGGAGTCAGAGTCCTGATTGTTGTTGTTGCTGCTGTCGCTGCTGCCACTGCGGCAGTTATTGTAGCAGCTGCTGCTTGACAAAGTAGCTGTTAGATTGCATCGCATTTTGCCATTGCGATTGCCGCGTCGCGTCGCGTCGAGTCGCCTCGTGCCGTGCCGTGCCAGCGCTGCTGCCTACGTTTACCCATGTAGTTTACATGCAACAGTTCGCTGCTTTTTCGCATACAAGTGACCCAATTACTGCTTGGGGTGTGGGGTGCGGGTGGCAGGCGACCCTCCGCAGAGCGCACATCCTTCGTTACGGCTTGTTGATTTATGCAATTTAGATTGGATTTTGCGGTGAGAAATTAATGCCTTGCAGATTAATGAGTGGCCAAGGAAGGTTGCCCAAGCAGCGACAGCGACAGCGACAGGGCCGAAAACACAAAAGCTCTTTAACCTTTTTTGCCAGAGCGGCGAAGATGAACAACTCTTTAAAAACCTAACACAAGTCCCCAAATTGCCATTAAGTACGCACCTACACGCATTAAGTATGTGTTGTGTGTGTGTGTTGCTGTTGTTGCTGCTGCTGCTGCTGTCGTGTTGCGTAAGCCTATTTTAATCTCATTAAAAATGTAACAGTACGGAAATGGGCTGCCACTGTTGTTGCTATTGTTGTTGTTGCTGCTGCTGTTATTTCACTCTGGTTAGCTATGCGGCTTGAAGTTGTCTTTAAAATTGACTGAAAGCGAAAATCAGTGTAAACGCTTCGGCAAGCAGGCTCGAAGGACGCCACCAGCAGCAGCAGCACCACGTGTAGCCCTGGCTTAGTGGCCCAACACACACGCATGTGTGAGCCAGTTAGCTTACGGGTATCTCAATGTGAGTGTCAGTGCGAGTATCTGTGTGTGTGTGTGTGTGCACGTGTTTGTATGCGTGTGTGCGGTTTCCTGTTTGCGGGCTTCCACTTTATTTCGCGTTTATTATTTTACGCCTGCTTGCCGACTGACAAAAATAAGTAGAAGACGCTCCCTCGAAGTTCAGTTCAGCCCAGTTGGTGGCCCCATTGCCTTGCCCCTGCCCCATTCCCTTTCCGTTGTTGTTGTTGTTGTTATTATTATTATTATTATTATTGGCGGTGGTTTTTGCTTAGCATTGTTTTTGTTTTGTTGTGGCGGGGGGCCGTCAGATTCCGCGAGTTTGTTATAAAATTTATGAAAAGAAAGCAAAATCAAAATTATAATAAAATCAGATTACGGCCCTGTGCAGCAGAGAGTTCAAGGAAGACACGAAATCGGGGTGTACTTGTTGTTGTTGTTGTTGTTGTTGTTTTTCGCTTTTATTATGCTTTTCAGTCAAAAAATGTTTGCGCTTCATTTTATGAAAACATAAGCAATTTTTGCTGTTGCTGTTGCTGTTGATGCTGCCGCTTTTAGACATCGACACCAAACAACTTTTTGCGCGACTCTTTTGCACCACTTTACCAGCCACCCACACACACAGAGCACCCACACTGGCAGCCACCTAGGCGTCAAAGCAGCAGGGAACTCTGCGGCACACACCCCATTCCCCACGGTGCGTTTAACAGCGTTCCATTTTTATGTGCCAGACATGTGAAAGCTCTTCATTTGGGGGCGCCGATAAGGGTGGCGCACTCCAGAGGCAGGAGCTTGTCTTGGACCCGCTGCTGCTGCTAGCTGACTTACCTCGTCGTCGTCGTCAACGCTCTCATCTTTATCCTGGACGGCCTTCTTTGCTGTCTTTGGCTGCCACGGCGCTGATTTTATGGCATATTTACTTGGCAGACAGGGAGCCAGCTTGCCTCCCCTGGTTGCTGCTGTTGGCGAGTTACTTTATAAAATATGTACTTCAGGTAGTCTGTTTTATTGCAATTACTTAAGATTTTACTGCTCTCGTTAATTGAGCATTGAATTACTTGATCTCGCCCCACTGTGTGCGATGCAATGTTGATTACATTGTTTATGCCGACTGCACCTTTAATTCAACATTAATTGATATGTAATTGGCCGCCGACTACATGCAAACAAACAAAGGAGCTTTTAATTACATTTCGTCAAACGTTTTAACCCCTTTGCCACGACCACGACCAATCATGGTATCCTTACCCATCCCTGGAGGATGCTTTGGCACTCACAACTCTCCATTGTTGCAGTGACAAGTTGCTTTGATGTGGCTCTTAACTCAACGCTTAACGCAAATCAAATATTTACGCAAACCCCATTCCTCCACTCGCATTCCCTCCCTCCCACGCCGCACAGCACATGCCTTTGTTTGAGTGTGTACATATGTACTTAGGCATGTACATGTGTGTGTGTGTGCGCGTGTGTGTGTGCGCAAACAAAACAAAAATAATTGTAAATTCAATTTCATTATTAAATTTTCCTGTACAGTTTGCCAGTTTGTCTATCATCTGCAATACAGCCGCATAGCCCACGCCCCACGCCCCCATGCTTGTGTGTGCGTGTGTGTGTGGGCGTGTTTACACACAGTTTGTGTGGTTTCGTTGTATATTTAAACAAATGCGGTTAATGTTCATATTTCATTATAATCAGGCCCGCGGATATTGGTCACCCTTCTCGCTGTTAATACGCATTTAGTGCGGATATTTTTCACACTCACAGATACACCTGCACACACACACACGCGCACACATTCGCACTGCCTGTAGACATTTGTTTTAGTTTGTCAAAAACAAACTTTGGCAACCTGCAGCCCCCGTGGCGTAAACTGATCGTACAATTTTATAGCTGCTTGCCAATTATCATTTTCGTATTGTATTTGTTTTGCATACGGTTTGGTTTATCGATATGGTTAATTTGGTGTGGCCAGTACGAAACGCATTTGCAGGTAGCTGAAATTTGGCCAAAAAGAACTGCAGTTTCGAATGCGTGTATAAGGTTATTCATAATAATTTTTAGGTAAAGGTTTGCAAAAGTTTTGAATTTCAGAATCCTTACATATTAAACAATTCAGGCCATAGGTTTGTAACATTTGTGTTAAACCCAAAATGTTGCTCAAATTTGATTCGATATCACATGATATGCTTTGAGCATGTTCTCGTTGCCATGGAGATAATCTAATTAAAGCCATTTTCATACCATTCGACCATTGCAAATGGTCAAAAATGGGGTATACTTAGTTTGTGCAAAAGAATGTAACAATGTAACAGAAAGAGTCATGGCAGACCCTACAAAGTGTATATATTCTTGCTCAGGGTCACTAGCCGAGTCGATTGAGCCATGTCCGTCTGTCCGTTTGTCCGTCTGTTTGTCTGTCCGTCACGCGTCTGTGTGAACACACAGATCTCAGCTATTATAAAAGCTAGAGACACAAAATTTCGTAAGAAGGTATATAAACATAACAAGCTACTGGAGTTTACTTCAAATTTAAGGTGCCACGCCCACCGCCTCTGAAAATTGATTAATAAAGTAAATAAAGTATTAAAGTTTCAACTTTTTGCTTTAACACACAAATAGATTTATACTATATACATACATTATATATTCTCATATTCCCATACATTTCAAGCCCCCGTTCATATCGTGACGTCATCGTCGCGTTGCTTCGATTCAGCCGTAGCTTGGGTATAGCTGATGGCTTTGACGTTTTCATATGTAGTTAGCGCTTTTCAAAGATTGATCTAATTCAAACAATAGGTCGCAGATAAACTTGTGCAGCGGAAATAAAAGTGTGATAATTTCTTTCGAAACTGGACGAATGGTATCCTACTGTCGCTTTCCCTACTTGATTTGCTGGGAATTTATGAAATTCAGCGCTTAATTGATTTCTAGCGGCCTGCTGTGGTTGGCCAGGGCTGGCAAGTTGGTCAAATTTTTTGCAACAACAACAACAACTGTGGCAAATTCAAATTCTCAACACAATTAAATATTTCTGTGCCACAACTGAGTGGCTTCTGATGTTGTTGTTATGCAGACATCCTGGATATCCCTTTGGCGCTGAGTTGTAACACATCGACATGTTGTTATTTATTTATGCGACCACTAGTTGTAGTTGTTGTTGTTGTTGTAGTTGTTCTCGTTGTGTTGTTTGGTTTTTTGCCTGATACGTATTATTGGCTAAATGTTTGTCGCATGTCGCAAAATCCATTAATATCTATTATCCTGCACAGCAAATGAAGGAGAGAGAGAGGGAGAGAGAGGGAGTGGGAGTGAGCGCGCATGCATTTACAATTTATTCAGCATGCAATGCAAATGAAATGACAAAAATCGTATGTGCCTGCAATGCATTCAGTTTTAATTCCCTTTAAATATCATAGAGATTTCTATATACATTTCGATCGGGCGTATATATAATATGCACATAATAACATCACAAACTGAATTCGATGACAGCTTTCAATACATTCATGTGCCCAACTAATTGTTATCGTTGTTGCTGTTGCAGCCAGCGTTGCTTATATCCGGTTTGAGGCACGTTTCCGGTTGCCATTTGCCTCCGTTGCTAATTTCACAGTTGACATTTAAGCCCCTCGCTAGGGAGTAGAGCGCACAGGGCAGAGCAAACAGAAAAAAATTGTTGTTTGCCGCGCGGCACAATGAACCGACATTGCCCCCACAAACACCCTCCAACCCCTCGACCACCCCGCAAACCTCTGCAATTCTATGGTTAAGTATTATTTCTAATATTTTGTGTGACAGCCGTGCGACACTTTGGCATTTTGTGTGCTACTCGTCGCTTGGTTGTTGCTGTTGCTCTGAGAGTGCCAGTGTTTTTGGGGTCGGGTTTCTGCTTGTGTTTATATCTCACTCAAGAGTTTTGCACGGCCAACCGCCCATGGCCAGACGATCCCATTCCCTCCGCCCCTGCCTCGAGAGCGGCAACAGCAAGCAGCAGCAGCAACAAGGCTGGCAAAAGTTTTTAAGTGAAAATAGTCATTCAAATTTAATTAGTCCAAAACAAAGCCAAAACGTAATGAGCTTACGCTTAGAGCAAGGCCAGATGATGGCAAGGGGAGGTAGGTGATGGGGTGTTGGGTCTGAACGAGGACAGTTGCGGCTTGGGCGACGCTTGGGCACCTTTGCCAAGCTCCATCTGAAATTGTGGTAACTGCTGCCATTGCACCATCGTGTCCCGCCCCGCCCACTCGTTGGCCTTGCTCCAAAGGGTGCCACTCTGGTGGCAGTATACTGGCACACGGTGGCGCTCGAGCAGGAACACACTCTGACGGGGTCATGTGCCACACAATTACGACAAAGGTGCAGGGGCGGAGTCAGCAACGCTTTGCTGTCACATGCCACATGGCCGCAATCCCAAGACCGCCGCCGACACGCCCCCACAGACAGCACCCACAGCATCCGTAGCAGCACTCGGCAGACATGCCCCAATGGGCGCATAAGGAAAAGGGAGAGCGGAAGCGGAAGCGGAGGGGGAGAAAAGGACGCTCCTGCTGTAGCAGCAGCAGCAATTTCAAAATATTTTACGTAATATCATTGTTTGGTACTTGTAACTAACTTTTGCCAGAGCGTACAGGTACGAGGGGACAACTGTGCGTGTGAGGGTGTGTATCCAAAAGCAACAAAGGATGCTTTTGTATCTAATATTCGCAAACTATTTAGCGTACGCTAAACTTGCACGCATGGCACACCCACACGACGTGGGTTGATGCTATAATTAAATGGGCTGCATTAACACGTTCCAACACACTCGAAAATTTCCAACTTAATCAATCCTTTATAGAGCAAGTAAATCTTGTTGTTTCATATACCACAGCATGTTGTGGCGCCGTAATTAAGCTACGCTACTGCAGAGGCAACCCTCGCAGAGCTACGCATGTGTGGTATGTGCCCAACTATCTAGCCAGCATGCTCGGCGTTTTTGTTTTTCGCTGCTGCCGCATATGATTCGTATCAGTGATATTTGTGCTCGAATGGCGCAGTTAGTTTGCATGCGACGTGCTTGTTAATGTTCCTTGGCACCTCTGCACCTCTTTGTTGCACGTTGCTCGTTTTACCAGCACGTGCATAATTCACAATGAGAATGACTGCGAGTGCGAGTGTGGGTGTGTGCGTGTTAATACAAACGCATAATAGCATTTTTAGGTTTTGAAATTGTTTACCCCTTCACCCTGCAACCCCAACTTCCACTCCACTCTCCCTTTCCCCTACGCTTCATTGTCATTTGCAGTTTCGTTTAAATTAATACATCACACATGTTTGTCGCCAGCCAGAACAAAGGGCAACCAAACTGCTGCACACTATGCTTAATTATAGCTGACAACCAATGTGCTCTGGTCGCGCGTAAATGAGAATATTTTAATTTACTGACAGCGATGCCAACCACATGGCTATCTCCCTCACCCATTACACCCATTACGACTCTTTCAGTTACAGTTACGAGCAGCGTACAGGTAATCCAACTAGAAATTGACATTCTCTGAGTTTTGATCACATTTCACGTGCTCATTTCTAATGACCAGCTGCAGCTGCAGAGCGTATGATTGAACCAATGTGGACGCAATGCAGGTACTCCGATAATCGACTTTTCGAATCGGTCATTAGAGTTAACATTTTGACTTGTGTAAATATTTTATCATCAGTTTCGTTTCCAATTTTCATTTGCTTTGCGTCAGCAGCGTTGACAGCTGCGGGTGGACTTCAAAGCGTGCATGGATGGGGCTAGGAATGGAGCAGGAGATGGCATTGAATGGATGTGGCTGCATTTTAAATGGTTGATGGATAGTTTGCTTTTGCCATTGACGTGCTGGCTTATTTGACTTTGAGTTTCATTCTTTTTGTGTGTGTTAAGCAGCGTGTGCTCATTATAAGTGCGACGATTAGGTGTGGCAAATGGATGTGAACGGTGAAAACTCTTACAACTTCAGATGTGTGTATAAATAATTGATTTCCGCTGTAACTTTCTTGGATATGGTTTCTGCGGTAACCTTATGAATCTAAACCTGGCTCGTATTTAAAATAGCTTAATTATGGGGTTTTAATTGTGCTTATCTTGAAAGCGCAAGGCGAAATACTATCTACATATAAAACATGTAAGGAAAGAATGTACATATTAAGAAGCCATAGCAATCAGCTTTACACACGCAACGGCTGGATTGAAGTATCGTAGTGTATTGTATATATATTACATGTGTATCTGTGTGTTAAATCAAAAAGTTGAAACTTTAATACTTTTGTCACAAAGCAAGCTCAAAAATTTATTAATCAATTTTCATAGGGGGTGGGCGTGGCACCTCAAATTTAAAATAAGCCCCAGGAGCTTATGTTTATACACCTCCATACCAAATTTGGTGTCTCTAGCTTTTATAATAGCTGAGGTCGGTATGTTCACACTGACGTGTGACGGACAGACAGACGGACATGGCTCTATCGAATCGGCAAATGATCCTGAGCCACGCCTTCTTCTTCCTGTAATATACTTTTGCACAAACTTAGTATAGCGTTTTAAACCATTTGGAATGATCGAATGGTATAATTAAGTCAAAGCCCTGTCGACTTAAGCTCGATTTTGATATGGTTATTTGGCCATAATTAAAACTTTTCAATATAGAATCGAGCTCTTCTTCTCCCCTTAATCTTTTAATCGGTTAAAATTACGCGACTTAAAAAAATTTAAATGAAAAAAGTTCTACAAATTTATAGACAGAGAATATCCCGAAAAATCACTGCAAATAAAAAAAATTAAGAATAATAGTTCATATAAATTTTTTAAATAAAAAGACTACTAAACTATAAAAAAAAGTTATGGTTACTGAAAAATGCAGCTACAAAACCACTTAAGGATCTTAAGCGAGTATATATTATCAAACATAAATCAAAGTACCCACACAGCAATTCAGCCAAATAGCCTGCAAAGGGTATTTAATCAGCAGAGCAATGAACATATCAGTGCTTTGGTGTCTTAAGCGCAGCTTAAGCCCATCTGATTCCCATATGTGATTTTCTTAAAGACAATAACCACAATAGTTTTATGGCTCATCATTGTTAGGCCAGTCGTAATCCCCTCATGCCATGGAAACCGAAGCGAAGCGAAACGAAGCAAAATCCAATCATCTGCAGCTAGCTGAATGCTCCACTTTACTTCGGGGTGCCACTTGCCCACTTGAACTCACAAACTACGAGTGAGTTCTGGCCAGGCTCAGCTGAAATTTCTGTTGTTGTTTTATGTCGGACTGCTCAATTTGCTTGTTTTCGCAATTGTTGTTGTTGTTGCTGGGTTTTTTATGTCGGGACTATTTACTTGTTCATCACTTACACGCCAGGGTAATTTAAAACAAATGCCCCACCAAATCGCATTCGGCTTTGGCACCACTAGCTTTTATTGCTCCCCCTTTCCAATGCTTTGCCTCTACTCCCCTCTACTCCCTATCTTGCCCTATCACGCCTGCCTCTGTCATATGCATTGGCGAATTTGTTCATCCACAACAATTTGGCATGCCATTTGTATTGGCTCATGTTAATGCCGGCCCGAAATCCCCAACACGGCAGGCGGCATGTTAAGCCTCGGCCTGGTCGCCGTTGCTGGTCCTTGTACTGGTTCTGGTCCATGTAGTTGATCCAATTGCAGCCGCTGGATATCAGCAGTGGCAGTGGTAGTTGTTGTTGTTGCTGCTGCCGTGCTCGTTGCAGGTGTTGTGTTTTTTAATAGACCCATTAAAAAATAATTTAACAGACAAACAGCCGCTCAGATACTCATACAAATTGCCCGTCATTGCATTGAATAAATCATAAATCATTCAACTTTTTGGCATACAATAAAAATATCAATTCTCCTCACACCTCCACACCCCCAGCCAGGCTCGTCGATGTTCCTGTCCTGCGCAAAAACATGTGACGTTGATGGTTGCCATTGCCACGTTTCTATTAAATGATACAATGCTGCACGATACGCTGGCGCAGGTTGCGCCAACTTCGCTTGGCACACATGGTCTACGTGCACGCCCACGCCCACGTCCACGCCCACGGGTAGTCCCTGAGTGCCAGTCAGGATATACAAAAACACACACACACACACACACGCTGGCGCGCTTTATATGTTCGCTTTTTACACATCATAATTTTTTATGCTAGTTGACTTTTGGCCGCTCTTGTTGGCGCCTTTTTTTTCGACACCTTTTTGTGCAGTCATTCATTTTGAAGCGAACACCAGCAGCAGCAGTGGCAGTGGCAGCGCCGGCACCAGGGGCCGAAAAGTTGTTGCCATGTACAAATTAATAAACGAGTAACTGACAAAAAGGTAATTTATTATTTTATACATATTTGACAAATTAATTTAATGACGCGACGCCTCGTCTCACACTTTCACATGCACACGCGCACACACACACGTGTCTGCCACACACACACATATATAGTGTGTATATCCCAGTGGGAGCTGACTTGTCGCACTCTCTTTCCCTCTCGGTCCATCTCGCTTTTGCCCTGCCGCCACACATAATAATTTCTCATTTAATTTTTCAATTTTAAGCGTCATTTACACATGCCATGCCATGACAGAGCTTGGTCCAGTTCCCGCGCTTCCCCCGCCTGCCACGTCACGCCCCTTTTACTGCGCTGCACATGGTTCGGTGCTGCTGCTGCTGGTTTTTCATTTCATACACTGCGTACGTGTATATATTTTGCATTAAAAGGTAATCATCGAAAACAGCGCATGGTATGCAGTTTTCACGCCGTTGTTGTATTTTGTATGCCTGTCATTAAGTCGTCAGCGGGCACAACAAGAGCAGCAGCCGCAGCAGCAGCAGCAGCAAGAAACGAGAATCAGCAGCAGCAGCAGAGCGAGTAGCAGAACGAGCAAGAGCAAGAGCAGGAGCAGGGGCAGCCTGTGGGCAGCAGGACGCAATCGGTTGCGCACTCAGCACGAGGGTCTGGGGGGCGTGCCGAAGGGTAGCGCGTTGTACTTGAACGTGTTGCCATTGGTCTGAAGAGAGCTCGTACGTTAATGGCACTAGAATCAGTTTTCATTAACGATATGCCGCGCTTGTGGACAGACCTGGACCTGGTTCGCGCAACGAGGCAAGAAAACAAAAGAGGCAAAAAAAAAGGTACAACCACATGCGTGCGTTGCCAGAATATTTCTCTTGTTCGCGGCCTCACTCGCTCTGGCCCTGGCACTGGCACTGGCTGCTGCGGTGGCAGTGGCTGCTGCGGCATCAGCATAAGCAGCAGCAGAGGGCAGAGGCTGGCACAGCGGCAGCAACAGCGGCAACGGCAACGGCAACGGCAATTAATAAAACACACACCTTCTGTGGAGCACACACACACACGCACACTCCCGCGTCTCTGGCTGACTGCACAGTGGTCTGAAGCACTTATTTACGTGCTTACTTTCGTAAGTGAAATTTGAATTAAAAAATCTTAGACGTTGCAAAATATTTCGCACGCACATTGGTCACATTGGCAGTTGCTGAGATTTTCATATAAATCACATTTACCAACGAAAAATATAATAAATAATACATGTACATGCGGCAACAAACACACGTATAAGGTATATATATATACCGCATCGCGTACATAAATCTTTCAGTTTGGATTTTCACTTTGGTGGCATAAATTGACACTGGCGCGTACGTCGGCATTGCAGTCGCAGCTGGCGTCGACGTCGGCATTGCTTTCGCAGCGTCGCTGCCACATTTGAAAACCACGCTTGAAAGCATGACCGTCAAGCCGGCCATCCGACCATCCGACCATTCTACCATCCGCCCGCCTGTCTGTACAACTGTCCGTCCGCCCCGAGCTCAACTCAGCTCAGCTTGAATGCAGCCGAGTTCGCTGACAGTAAAAACTCATTTACGCGAAATTAAATTAAAAGTTAATTAACGCTGTCAATGTGCAAAGCACTCCAGCGCAGCAAGCCGGCAAACTGGTAAACTGGCAACATAACGGGGTCGTGAGGGGCGGGCAAACGGGCAAACTGGCAAACTGGTAACTTGGCAAACCGTCAACTACCTGAAACTTTGTCGGCCAAGTTGAAAAATCACCGCAAGTAAAGTTAAGCATATGCCCGATGAAATTGATGAGAACGGGTTTTAAGTGCCTGCTTGACAATTTAAGTTGCTTGTTGGCCAGCTGTATTGCTGTATTGCTGTATGGCTGGCTGGCTGGTTGTTAATGTGCCGGCCTGCCTGCCTGCCTGCCTGCAGGCTGCCAGGCGCCGTGGCCTGTAGTTATGCGCAGTGCACACAGTGCGTATGGTTAATGTGACATGACCAAGCCAGGCGGCGTCTGTCTGTGTCTGTGTCTGTGTCTGCCTTCTCTTCGTTTGTGTCAGCCTGTCTGCCAGTCAAAACCAATAGCAGCAACAACAACAACAACAGCATGCAACATGCAGCACATGCAACAGACGCTGATAATTAATATGCAAGCAATTAGAGATGCGACGACAATACGCTTGATGCAACGAAGAAACACCAATTAAAGGGGGCTGTGCCATTCACTTAAAATTTCGATCTTTCATCGGCAATTTGAAAATGACAAACAAGATGGGCTGAGCAGCTTAGTTAATATTTGATTGAATAGCTCGGGATTCAGTTCGATTCTCTTGCCTTTGCATTAACAATATTTGTGTGATACGTTAATTACCCAATCTCAGTTGAGTTAAGGTTTAGTTTAAATTGCAATTCTAATAAACGAACAAGATAGACAGGCTACCTTCGGCACGCCGAAGGTTTTATACCCTTGCAGTTACTCCAATTATTTAATCTTCCGATAGGTTCCATTGCAGCTAAACGATATGTCTGTCCGATTTTAATAAAACTTGCATACCATTTAATGGACATAATTAGACATATATCAGAAAACTTTCACAGTGATATCTTGAAACATTATGAAAATTGGCCGATAGGTTCTATGGCAGCTATACGATATATCGGTCTGATTTTGATAAAATTTCCACAGCTTTGAATGGACATACTAAGGCATGGATTGCGAAAGTTTCTTGGAGATATCTTGAAAAACGACACATATCGGCCGATAGGTTCTATGGCAGCTATTCGATAAATCGGTCTGATCCGGCCCGCTCCGACTTATTTACAGCATTCAGCAGTGAGGAGCATGTGTACCAAGTTTCATAAGGATAACTCTAAAACTGAGAGACTAGTTTGCGTTGCAACAGACGGACGGACAGACAGACGGACATGGCTAGTTCGACTTCCCTATAGATGCTGATTAAGAATATACATATACACTTTATAATGTCGGAGATGTCTCCTTACGCGCGTTGCAAGCTGTTGGCCAAAATTAATATACCATCAGCAATGGTAAACCAAGAAATGTACTACATACTTCACATGCTTTAACGTTTGTCATGTTTGCTTTAAAGTTTAAACATTGTTTTAGGCGTGCAGGAAAATGCATATAAATTTATACATGTATAATTGAAAGGTGTAAATAACATGGCATTTAATTCAATTGATATAGACAAATTTACTCAGCCGGCTGCAGCCGTTGTCTACCGCATTATTACTTTAAGATTTTATTTATTTGCATTTCCATTAAGAGCATTAAAAATGTTATATATTCTAATCGTATTTAGTTTGCATTTTAATAATTACTGAACAAATATTTGTGGTATGCAAACTTGAAGAAGTTATTTATTTACGCATGCTATGCCTGCATGCAGAACACAATTTCAGGCTCTGACAGGTTTATGCTCACTTAAAATCAACTCTCAATGGGGTCCAAGTGCTGCAGTAATAACCGTAAATATAAATATCAGTTAATAAATGCACTCCTGCCAGCCAATTGGCAATTGCAAGTGCACTCCCACGGCCAATTTTGCAACACAAATTAAAGATAACATAAATGCGGCACGGCTGATATGGTTGCAGCACGGCACGCCACGGCAAGGCATGCTGCCAGTCAAAGTCCCATTGCAATTCCCCTAGCCGGGCCGTAGTTGCAGTTCGCAGTTCGGCGTATGCCGTGCCGGCACATCAATGTCGTCGCTATGGCAGGCTATACTATTTGAATTGAACAAGTGTCAGCGTCATGGCGGAATAGTGTAGCAGCCTTTGGCCCCTTTTTGTCTGCCTGCCTGCTTTGTGCTGCCAGTTGGCGAGACGACAATGCTCTCCAAACTCAAAATATTAACACTTTAACGCCAAGTTTTTTATCCGGCTGCCGGAAGCAGACAACACAACACTCACGCACACCTACACACAGTAACACAAATAAACCTTAGCGGTCGTTACGGCGGCAAAACGCCATGTTGGATTATTCAAGTCGACGCCATTTCGCGTCACAATGCGCGCTATGCGCCGCCATCATTGCACTCGACAGAAAATGGCAACGGCTGCGGCATGGGGCAACAGCAACGCCGGCACATGCCGCCAACGTTGGCAACGTTTGGCGTCCAACCCGGCGGATGAAGTTGCAATTCAAAGTCATAAACACGTGCAGCGTGGGCGCAAAGTCGCAGCTAAGCTGCGATGCAGGCGCTGCCACTGACAGTGCCGGCAAAGGCAGCAACAACGCTGACGCTTCCTGTGCACTGCGAGGCAGAGCATGGCAGCAAGTGGGAGACTGAACGGCGTAGTGAGAGTGATCCCCCTACACCACCCTACAAAGCTCGACGCGTCGGTCTGCCCTTTTGTTTTCGAGCCATTTTGCTGCCGTCGCTCGTCGCTCGTCGCCGTCGCCGTCGGTCGCTCTTCGTTTTTCATTTGCATGCAAAATTCAAACATCAGCATAAAAATGCAATTTTTATTGCTCAACATTTCTCAACGCCCGCTGCAAATATTTTCGCGGGTTTTTATTATTACAATTTGCTGTTGTTCCTGTTGTTGTTGTTGTTCAGTTTCTTTTATTGTTGTTTATTTTTTATTTACACTGCTGCATTGTTGTTTGTTTGATTCGGATTGTTGCTGCTGGCAGTGCTGGCTGCTGGCTGCTGCTCTGCTGCCTTATATATTTATTTAGAGTTTTTATTTCGTTGCCGTGGCACACACCGTGCCACCGCCAACGCCCCATCAATTCCACATCCACTTCCACCTATTGCGCCTCCTTTATGAGCTGCACTTTATGAAAATGCAGTTGCCTGTCCGTTGCCGATGCTGCTGCTGCTGCTGCTGCCACCGTAAGAGTTGCCATGGCCGTAGCTGTAGTCGTAGTCATTGCCGCCGCCTTTGCCGTTGCCCCACCGTTTCGAGTACATTGCAAATATTTTATTATTGCGAAATTCTGCCAACTTATCCCGTGCGCATGTGAATCTTGGCGCAAGCTGGGTGTGTGTGAGTCGCTGCCTCTGCCGGCTGACCGCCGCAAGGCTGCCAGGCAGCCAGGCAGCTAGGCAACAGGAAGGATGCAAGCAAGCTAAAATAATATTTCGCTGCAATTGCAGTTGTTTTGCTTTGTTTGTGTTTTTGTTTGTTTTTTGGTTGCTTTTTTTTTTGTGTTGTAGTATTTTTTTTTTTAGTTTTGTTTGTCGGTTCGTTTAGTTGAAATTACGTTTTGTGTGCCACTGAATTTCATAGCGGCAGCGGCAACAACAACAACAACAAACTTAAGCCAAAAAACTTGCTTTCAGTTGTTATTATTCTTGCGTTTACTCCCGGCAAATTTGCCGTGTGCCGCCTTACCCGTCCCCAGCTGGTGTTGTTGTTGTTGTTGCTGCTTTAGTTGGTATTGTTGTATGGACGGCAGCTCGGTTCGCTAGTGCCGTGTTCCGTTTCAGTCCAAGTTTTACCAGTGGCAGCAGCAGCAGCAGCAGCAGCAGCTCCTGCCTGTGTTTTGACTTGGATTCCTCTTTTTTTCATGCTGTTTTTCCAACATTTTAACTTCCGCTCAATTTACCTTTAGGCCAAGTAATTTAAAAGCTGACGTGTTTGTACAACTACAATTTCGACTCATGTTACAGTTGCCGCTGTCGCTGCCACTGCCGCAGCCGTTGTTGCTCTTGTTGTTGGCATTGCCCGTGTAGAGCACTTCCTGGTGTAGATTTTTGCTGGGTTTGCCGCTTGTTCTGCTTCTTGGCTTTTGGCTTGACTTTCCTTCTTTCCCATCCCATTTTGTTCCGTTGCTGTTTATGTTTTTGTAAAAATATTAAAAAGAAATAAAGGAACTTTGCCGCGACTGTTATCGTACTAAATTCGTATATTTTGTTTATTTGCCCTCCGTTTGACTAGCACTTGCTGTGAGTGAAGTCAAGACTTTGATGGGCTCGGACTAAAAGCGAAAACATTCAAAGCTGTTAAAACTGTTTGCCCTGGCTAATAGTAGTTGGCAAAGCAGAAACCTATCAAAAGGTAAATATTAATTATATTCGATGGTAAATGGCCCAAAACGTTTTACTCGACTGTTTTTCTATTCTCGGCTGCATGACACGCAATTTCCTTGATTGGCAGCGCGTCTTGCGCAACGCGCGAGTGATTGAAGGCGAGCGCCAAGCTAAGCCTGTACGGGACTTGTGGCATATGCATAAAGTATAAAAAGTGTAGCATACTTTTTTGGGCGCCCACCGCAAACTTTGCGCGTATGTGGCTGCTCGTGCGTCAGAGCGTGCGTGTGTGTGTGTGTGTGTGCGTGCGTGCCATTGTGTGTCTTGCAGCAGTTAACGCCCTTGTTTGTGTTCCGTCTGGGTCAGCTAGCATCCCAGTTTCGGCATCGACATGCGCCGCAGCTCCTCCTCCTTGACAAGTCAACGAGTCTGTTAGCCAGCCCCAGCCCGCAGCCTGCAGCCTTCAGCTCCGGGTCCTACTGCCACTACTACTACTACTGCTTTGGCCTCGGTAGCAGCACCGACAGTGGCTGCGGCTGCCAGGCATGTGCCGTTGCTAGCGCTGCATTAAGTGAAGTATTGTTTCTGCTAGATTAATCCTGTTTTAATTAAATATACTCGCTGCCAGCACAAAACCAACAAGATTGTTGGCTCTGGCTCAACCCTGCAGCAAAAAACAAAAAAAAAACGAAATAAAAAACAACTGAAGGATGGAAAATATTGCAACCCGCAGAGCACAGAGTGCAGCCCGCAACACCCAACCCAAAACCCCTGTATTCCGTACACCGTACAGCATACGAGTATATCGTACCCCATGCAGCCGGCACTTTCGACTTCTGACGTCATGCAAATGTGTGAACAGTGAGCAGCATCGGCTGCAGCTACGGCTGTTGCTGCCCCGTCGCGGCATGACAAACTGACTTCATTGGAGTGCAGCGTGGAGTGAGGAGTGCGGAACGATAGATACAGGCGAATCCATGTCGTCGGCCCCGACAGCAACTCACATGAATGGGCGCATTCGACCTCGGTTTATTTATTTATATTTGCATGTATTTCCATTGCGCGCTGCCTGCTTCATGTTTTTCTTCATTTCTGCGAATAAGAAAATAAACAACACGCACACACACACGCACACACATTTTCTCACGCAGCCACTGCCAAGGCGAGGCATCAAGCCGCCTGTCGCCCTGCCTGTCCGCCTTGCAACTGCAACAGCGGCATGCAACAGCATCCAGCACTTGTTTGCTAGTATTTCTGTAGTAAATTAAAAACGCTGTGGTATTTTTTATAAGTGCACGCCGAAAAAAAAACCAGAGAAAAAAACGACAAGACGAAGGCGAAATTCAGGTTGCCATGATGCAGCTCCTTGCGCTCCTTGTTATGCTGCATTCTTCCGTTGTGGTTGCTGTTGTTGCTGCTGTCGTTGTGTGCCACATTGAGATGTAAGCAGCCAGCTCAGAGCAAGACTTAAGCAATGCCAGTCCATAGTTCGAGGTGCTGCTTGGCTCCTTGTCCCGTAACTCGTGCTAAGATCTAGCTTAAGTGCATTTTAAGTTTCCAAGGTAATGAGGTGAAACTTTCAGCAACTTTAAGCACAGCATCGTCTGGCAGACATGTAGTAGTAGTAACATTTGGGATATTAAAATATGAAAGCTGCTTAGAAATTTAATATGCACAAATCTGCAGTGCAATTCATGTGTGTGTGGCAAGTGGCAGGAAAATTGAAATACGAACAATTTAGTATTAATTTCGAGAAGATTATAATTGCAGGCAGTAACAAGACAATTCCTGTTAATTTTAAATACCTGAAATGTTTGAATTTAAGCAGAGATACATATTTAATACTGACTGCCGGAACTAGTTGTGCTTGTAGCTAATCAATGTGTGTGTGTGTGTGTATGTGTGAAAGTTTTTTCCATGTTCTCTCATTGAATTCTGCTTCCGCTGTGATTTCGCACTGCGCACTTCAGCACAGACAAACATACATACTTGACACACACACGGAGATAAGTGCGCCACAGAGCAACATCAGCTTTAATGTGCGTGTGCATCTCTGGCGCGCACTTGAGTGTGTGTAAACACACACGCGTATTGTGCCGCAAGTGTCCATTAAATTTTGTCATTAATTTTCGTTTGCCCCAACCCACATAGCATTTCGCGTGGATTCAGCTGACATTCGCGTTTTCTTATTGGCATTTTCTTTTTCCGCATTAAATTTCCTTTCAGAAACTGATTTAATTATTTCACTGCACTCGCACGCAATTTCGGCTTTATGTTTTCACTTGAGAGTGCAACAAAGGCAACGACTCGGAAAAAAACAACAAGTAAAGAAAGCTACAGTCGAACGTGCCCGACAGTAAAATACCATTCGCCCAGTTTTGAAAAATATTATTACAAATTTAATTCCATCAAAAATTGTGGTTATTTTCCGATCGGATAGTAATTTGAAGAATAGATTTGCATTCCAATTATCTATGTCATACCAAAGCAGAAAGCTGTAACTTCAATACTTTTTCAAATAATCGTATATTGTCGATTTGCGTGAGCGGTGGGCGTGGCATCAAAAATTGAAAATAAACTCGATCTACCTATGGTATACAGGAACATTCATGTGAAATTTAATGTCTCTAGCTTTTGTAATAGCTGAGATATAGGCGTTCAAACGCACAGACGGACAGACAGACGGACATGGCTCAATCGACTCGCATAGCAAGAATGTTTATACTTTGTGGGGTCTGCCACGCCTCCTACTGTCTGTTACATACATTTGCACAAACTTAGTATACCCAATTTTCAAACATTTTTGGTGGAATGAATACGCGTACAACATATTTCAATTAAGGCTTTAACTGAAGCCCTGCACACTAAACCATCAGCTGCAGATAGAGAAAGTTTAAAATGAATTTGTGCAATTGAATGTGAATTTTGCGTGTCTTTTCACCGTATCCAAAGCTGTCAAATTGCACTCATAATACGAAAAACTTTTGAACTCTTTATTAGTTTAATTTGCCATACCGACGCACTCAGTTGCAATAAAAATCAAACGATCAAATCAACAGAGACAGTTGAACAGCCAAATACCCTAAAGTCAATATGCATTTAGATAATGAATGAGTCCACAAAATATGCATTTCATTTTCCAAATGAAAATCAAATTTTAAATTTATTTACAGCTTGCATTGAATTTTGCTGTTTACTTTAATGTAGATTTGCAGTTATAAATAACCAATTAATGTTTGTTCAAGCTATTTCCTACATTATATTGATTTTTTAAAAAGCAAACTGTCTTCGCTCAGTCTGTCTACGTGTGTGTGTGAGTGTGTGTGGGGAACTATTAAAACGGTACAGGTGAAAAATCGCAGTGAAAATTGCATGTGCTTGGCGCTGTAATAACCAAAATTGATAACAATCAATATGGACATGTGCAGGTGTCGCCACCGACGTTGGCTTCGTTGTCGCTGGCGCTGCCGCGGCGTGAAACTGTGTTGTAGACATGAGGTCTGCCGCACGCCTTGTTGCTGTCGTTATTGCTATTGTTGTTGTTGTTGTTCTTGCTGCTGCTGCTGTTGCTGTTATTGCTGGCGCTTAACCTGTCATTGTCAGTTTGGCCTGCAACCCCAACCGACTAGGACTTGCATGCTTATAAAGCGTAGAGTGCACGCATTGAGTACTGATTGCCTCGCACACACACACACTCAGTTGCACACAAAATGCAGGTAGCTTAGTTTATTTCAGAATGCACTTAAAATTTAATTTAAATGTAAATTTGTGCAACGAAATGTGTTGTGTCGAAAAAATGTTTATGTAAACAGTGTAAGCGAGTAACAGCAACAACTACAACAACAGCAACCATGGCAGCAGCAGCAACAGCAAAAGGAGCAACAGCAGTAGGAACAGCGACAATGGCAATAGACGAGCGCACAAAAAAAAAAAACATGAAAGAAAGGCTACCTTCGGCACGCCGAAGGTTTTATACTCTTGCTGTTACTTCAAATATTATTGATATTATTATTAATATTAAGTCAGTCGATAGGTTCTATGGCAGCTATACGATATATCGGTCCGATTTTGATAAAATTTGCACAGCTATGAATGGATATACTAAGGCATAGTTTGTAAAAGTTTCTTAGCGGCATCTTGAAAAATGTCAATAATTGACCGAAAGGTTCTATGGCCGCTATACGATATATCGGTCCGATCCGGATCGACTTATTTACAGCGTACAGCAATAAGAAGCATGTATACTAAGTTATATCAAGATAGCTCTAAAATTGAGAGACATGTTTGCATTGCAACAGACAAACGGACGGACGGACGGACGGACGGACAGGCGGACGGACGGACAGACGGACGGTCAGACGGACGGACAGACGGACGGACAGACGGACGGACAGACGGACGGACAAACGGACAGGCGGACGGACAGAAGGACGGACAGAAGGGCGGACAGACGGACGGATAAACGGACGGACGGTCGGACGGACTGACGGACGGACAGACAAACGGACAGACGGACGGACAGACGGACGGACAGACGGACGGACAGACGGACAGATGGACAGATGGACAGATGGACAGATGGACGGACAGACTGACGGATAGACGGACAGACCGACAGACAGACGGACGGACAGACGGACAAACGGACGGACAGACGGACGGATAGACGGACGGACAGACGGACAAGACTAGTTCGACTCGCCTATTGATGCTGATTCAGAATATATATTACTTTATAGGGTCGAAGATGTCTGCTAAGGTGCGTTACAAACTTCTGGCCAAAATGAATATACCATCTGCAATGATAGAAAAAAAACGCGAAATAGAACGCAAATGCAAATATTGGCAACATCGAGAGCAGAGTAGCAAAAAAAAGAAAGGTGTGTGTAAGCTGCTGGCTGCTGACTGCTGACTGGTTGCGAGCAGAACTAAGAGGAATTTATATGCAGATGTGCAAACATTTTGCACCCTATTCGCAGCAGCGGCAGCGGCAGCGGCAGCAACAGTCAGTCAATGGCAAGGGGACGTGGCATTGCCAGCGTGTGCATTCATTTTCAGGTTTTCCGGGGAGAGAGCGTAGCATGCGTGAAATTTAATAAAGCTCAAGTTGCCGTTTGGCAACGTTGGCGCTTTCCTTCGTAAAATTGCTGAACACAAAGGGAAAGCGCTGCTTTGGCTGCTGCTGGTGGTGGTGGTAAAGCGCCAACGACTGCACAGTTGCACTTGATGTTTATTAAATTTCATTAAATTACGTAATTCTTGAGCAATAGTTGCGCAGTGCACGAGCCGCGGGAGCAACAGTCACAGCGACAATTTCAAATGCAATTCGGAACAACTTAAAAAGCAAGCGCGCCGCAATAAAAATGTCTGCTGCGGCGCCCTGCCATCCATTTCCGCTATTGCTGTTGCCGCATGCAGCATTGTGGCAATGCCAGTAAGTCTCTGTGTTCGTGTGTGTGTGTGTGTCTGTTTGTGTGTATTGTGGGTTGCATGCCGTGCACCCCTGTAGCGCTGTTTTCACATTGTTGCTTCACACTAATCTTCTGTCAATGCAACATGAGGACGAAAGCGACAACAGCTTGCAGCTTCTGTTGTTCCTGTTATTGTTATGCAGTCACCCACACAGAGATAGAGATAGAGACAGAGACAGAGACGGAGACAGCGCGATAGAGTCACTTGCACAACTTTAAAGACCAAAAAGTGCAAACCGCAGCCGCAAACGTTTCAGTGGCTCCGGATAGCTGCAGAGCCGTCTGGTCTGGCTGGCATTGGTTGCGTGAGTGGGCCAAAAGATTTTGCCCTCCCCGGCAGAAACCTCAACATGCAGCGGCAGCAAGTTGTTCTCTGGCTGAATCTCTGGTTTTGTCTTTAAGTGTAAAAACATTTTACTTTTGGGCAAGCAATCCCAAGGCTCCTGCTGCAACGGGCAACATGTTGTCGCCATTGTAGAAGCGTGTCGCCAGCATCAGTTCGTTCGCTAGCTGCGGGCAAGTGCCTCAGAGACTGGCTGTGTGCCCCAACTGCACCAACTCCAGTTGGTTGTGTGTGTGTGTGTGTGTTGCCAGTCAGTTGCTTGTTGTGATGTCACTGCGGCTAATGCTCTTAGCCGATGCTCAAACATGGTCTGCGACTAACGGACTCTCCCTCTCTCTCTCTCTCTCTCTGGGAGCAACTCGGTCTTTCTCTGCTTGGCCATTGGTCAAAACTAATGCAATATTCTCATTATTTGGCTTACTTTGTTGGCTCAAACTGTTTGCATTATTTTGCTTTATTTAATATAATTTGGTTTTGATATTGTTGCAGTGTTGCTGGCGCTGGCGCTGGCTCTGGCTCTGGCTCTGGCTTTGGGTCTGTCTCTGGCATGGAGCACAGAGCGGACAAGACCTGCCCAAGGCTGTGCATGTTATGTTTGTGCTTTGTGTTTTCTTTGGTGGCGCAACATGCAGCTGCTGCAACAATTTGTCTTGCCGGAATGCGTGCAGCGTGTAGACTTTGCTTGCTCTGCCTCTGCCTCTGCCCCTGCTCCTTGTTTATTTGTGTGCTTTACACTTTGCTTTTGCCTCTGCTTGTGTTTTTGTTTTCTTTCATTTCATTTTGTTTTGCTTGCTGCTTTCGTTGTTGTTTCTGTTGTTGTTGTTTTATTAAACGTAATTGCTGCTACACTTGTACACAGACACGGACATGGTCACGAGGCACGAGGACTGTGCCACATGGCACAGGCAACACCATTTCTTATACTCTATGCACAAGCTCTTTTTTTAATATTTCAGCAGCAGACGCCATTTGTCTTGGCCGCCAACTGGACAAGCGCCTTGGCAGTCGTAGCCATGGCTAGCGTGGCTGGTGTGACTGGGGCAAATTAATTTCGTATTAGCGCACTTTGACAAATTAAAACCGCAGAGTCAACAGCTTGACTGCTGCCCCATTTAAATATGCCCAGCCTGACTGGCCAGATCAATGGGCCAGGGGCCCACAAATTATATGCAAAGTAACAACTAATAAATATTCAATGGCTGTCACATTAATCTTTAAACAGTGCAAAAGGCCTGGCCGCAGTCGTAAAAAAAAAATCATTGCTAATGCCAATCTGCAATCTCTTAGCAGGGTCCCGGGCCCGGTTCCGCTGCCTGTTCCCTTTTCTTGCTCTCTGGCAGTGTATTTTATTTTATAAATTTAACAAATAGTCGACACTGGGTAAAAGGGGCGCGTGCTTGGGCCATAAACAACACAAGCAGTGTCGCTGGCGTTGCCACCTCCACATCCACTTCCACATCCACTGCCAGGGCCAGGGCCAGAGTCCGGGACAACGACAACGACAACGACAATACCTGGCCCGGCCTGACCTGTTTTACCTTTGGCGCTCGCATTGACCACGCCGCTGACCGTGCCCGGTGATGTCGAAGCCACTCGGCAAAACCCTCAGGCACTTTTTAATCTAACAAAATCCAAAGAAACCGCACGTCGCATAAATAATGAGACTGATGAGGGTCCATTATGGGCACGTAAGCCGAAGAGTGAGAGTGGCGCACGCTAACCTCAACGAAACGTTTCTCGGTTCCTCGATTCCTTCCCTGTTCCAATAATCGTACCCTACTCGGCATACGCCAGGGGTGCCAACAGTCAATGTTTGAGCAACGTGTTTTTTAAACAGCGTTAGGTGTGATAACAGTTGTGGTCGGGTCTTGGATCGCCTGACCGATGGGGCAGATAGGCGTAGGCAGTGCGGGGGCATGGGGCAGGGACAGGTGAGGCCTGTGGGAGGTAGGTCAAAAGCATGACAATGACAGCATAATTGATTTTCGAACAAAAGGCAAAGCAATATAAGCTACAACCACAGCAACAAACACAAGCAGCAATTTATGAACTGGCCGCACAAACACACATACACGTACACGTGTGTATGTACACAGAGGTATAAGAGTGCAAACAGTTGGCGAACAAAGTTTGCGGACAACAAAACAACACGCAAAACTACTTAGGTTTTGCCATGCACTTTGTAAACTTTGAACAACATTTTATAAGCTGACGCTTCTTTTTATGTTTCAGCTTAGGTAGAAAATATTTTTCGAAAGATTTTCAAAAATTTTAAAACTGCATAATATATTCAGTCAGCCATATGCAAATTTTGCTCGACGCAAGCAGAGCAACTGGAGAGAGAGAGAAAATGTGAATATCTCAGGGAATTCAACTCTTTAAAATGTTTCTTAAACTGAAAGTGCATGTAAGTTGCATGTAGGGGAAATGCTTAAAGTGCACCGAGTGCTCCTCTGCGCAAAAGGTCATTTGTGATAGGTCAAAGCGTCATCTACATGTTGTGTCGTGCGCAAACTTAATTGGCCAAGTGTGTGCTGCGAACGTACAGTGGGGCATTTCTCATGGCCAATGGCCGGTGCCGTCGACCGTCTCTCGTCCCTCGTCGGACTTGGCTTGTGCTTTATTTAGAATTTATTTAAATGAGCCCGAACGTATAAATACCGCCACTTTAGATGCAATCAATGGCTTAAGCATTTCAACACACAGGGCTGAAGTCAAGATACGACTGCGAGACAGAGACAAAGACAAAGGGAGCAAGAGTGAGATAGAGAGAGTAAGACGAATGGCAGTGGGCGCTGGAACTGGAGGGGAATGCACTCTAACATGCTTCAACAAATTCAAACAGATAAAATATGCAAAAATTAATTAAATACTTGCGCTTTGCATGTTCCTTGAAAACAATTTGCCAGACACCAAGGCTCATGTTGAAAGGTGGCCAAGTGTGCGAGCCGGAAGCGAGCCAACCGTGCGGCTGGTTGAGTTGTATGTGGGTTCCTCAACCGTAGCCAGAGAGCTGTGGCCTGTGAACTGGAGCTGGAGCTGGTCGGCGACGTCAAATACTCCGGCTGTCCAGGTGTGGAAAGTGTGCTATATAATTTGCAGCATGCTAGCAGGCGATGCAAAAACAACAAAAAGAAAGCGACAAAAAGAATAGAAAGCGTGTAGCGTAGGAGGGGGAAAAGCGGAGTAACCGGGTTAAAAAGTGTAAAGGAAAACAAGAGCAGCAACACGCCAAGGCAGCGTCAGCGGCGCCCAAAGCAACAGCAACAGCAACGGCAACAATAACAAGAGAGGCAAGAACAACAACATCGATTGCAATTTACTGCCTGATGCACTTAAGAAAATTTATGCAAATACCCAAAAATACTTACTTTACCTCACCGGTCGACGCTCGACGCCCGACGCTCGACGGCAGACGACGACGACGACGACGCAGCAAGGACAAACGGGTATCCCAGCATAAATTTTATAGTGCAGCTCGTCCAGGTCTATGAACCTCGTGCTAGCGACGGAAGGAGTGAGAGTGAGAGAGAGATAGCTGCACACTATCATCATACACTTATAGACATCTATGTGTGTGTGTGTGTGTGTCTACTACAACGCCACGGCATACTTAATGAAGCAGCACCCACAAAACTGCAACGGGCTTGCTTCATTACTTAAGGACTACGAATTGGGGTAGGGGAGGGGGGGAGGCCGTTACCATTTTTGAAAAATAGTTAAAGCAACGAACCGAGAGAGAGAGAGAGAAGTAAGAAGAGCGACGAAGAAGTGCAGCCTGCGCTTAAATATATGGCAACTTGAGTTACTTGGCCGACTGGCAAACGCCTCGAGTCGTGTGCAAGGCGAAGCCGCGCAGTGAGTTATGTAACTTGGCACGGAGACTGGCCAAAAAACCTGGTCAAAACGCAGGCTGCATCTGCTTGCGCAGGTGGTCCACATCTCTGCCTCGCTGCAGCATCTTTTTGTTTGCAACGTGCCGCATAAATCAGCGGGCAGCTCAGGCTACAAACTGACAGCAGACAAATTTGGACTGCCGCTTCACGCTGCACTAATTTGCCAAGACATTCGCTCATCCTCTCATCTGCTGATCTCTCTCGGCGACTGGGCCAAAGTGAGCCAGATTGATGCGCCTGCAGCTGAAACAACAGCGCAGTGCAACGCGAGAAAGAAGAAGAAGCAGACGGACACAAATCAGTGGCGGCAAGAAAATTCGTGTTAACCAAATGTTAAAGCCAAGTGCTCGGGTGTTGCTATTGCCCCTGAAGGGCTGCAGGTTGCGGTACGGCTCGGGTCGCCAGACCGGCTTGTTCTGCTGCTTGCCAACTTGTATGATGAAGTGCAGCCATGGCTCAGCACCGCCACCCGCGTCATAACACGCTGCAAGCGTTTCTTACCTGGTCCGTTTAAATAAGTAACTGGCAGCAGGTGTTTTTTACACATTTCTTAGCTGGTCTCGCGACGTGAAGGAAGACAGCTGCATTGGCTGCTAGCTCAGCTAGAAGAACACACACTCACATACGTACAAACACACACACACACATACAAATACATAACCAGGGCTGCTGTGCGTGTGTACATAACTTAAGATCTACGAGGATTTCAGCTTGTTTAGTGCCGTGTAGCAAGCGGCATTTTGCGCAGCTCACGTTGGCTTTTTCCCCTCTATCTCTCTTTCTCTCTCTGCTGCTGCTTTGCCTTTGCTCTTCTGCGTTTTTATTTCACTTTTTACCTGCGTTTTTTTTTCGAGACTTTTTGCTCTTGCTGATGTGTTGTGAGGCCCGCACTTAAGGTAATTTGCATTGCAGAATTTGCAGAGCTTGGCCAAGGCAACGGTGTCGTCGTCGTAGTTGCAACTGCAACCAACGTGCCGGGCATGAATGAAGTAAAGTGCTACAAAGGATTATGCAAATTAATTATTTTTCGCAAGGCAGCCACCGCTGCAGCACACCTACGAAAAAAAAGACAGAGATCCCTTTCCTCCCAGCTAGAAAGTGTAACGACAAAAATGTAGGTGGCTGCATGCCTCTCTGACCTCTCTTTCCTTGACGCCCCCCGCGGCGACTGGCAACAATGTCTAAAATGCCGTAGTCTCCTACGTCGTCGTCGTCGTCGTCGTCGGCGTGCCACCATTTTGCAACTGCCTGCAAAAGTTGTTTAGTTTTTCAGCAACATCGTCATAGTCGTTATTATTATTTCCACTTTTTTTTTGTGCCGTTTTTAGTTTTAGTTTGGCAGTTTCTAGATTTTGGTTGAATGCATTTTAATAACCAAGTGCTCAAGGTTGGCACTTTTGATTGCATTTTGCGGCTACAGTGGAAATGTTCACTCCGTTGTCCATCGTCTGTCGGCTTGCCACAGGTTGTAGCTAACTACCATTACAGCTTTAGGTGCACCTATTAAATTCTCAACTCTATCTCACTTACTCTCGCTCGCTTGCTCTCCTTCTCTCTCTTGGTCTCTCTAGCCTGGCTGCATCTCTGAGTCTATCTCTGGCTGCTGGTGTTGTGGGTAAAGTTTTGTTTAATGAAATGCGGCAAAAAAAGACCGAGTGCAACAACAAAACAAGCCAAATAAGCATTTAAGGGTAAAGTTTTGCTATTAAAATACTACGTAAATTTTAATTGCCTTCCATTTTTTGCCTGCCTGTGTATTGGTAAATGGTAAATATGCAATTTAAGTCAATTTAAGGCACCACAGCACACGCGCCACGTGTGTGTGATATGCCCAGCAAAACCAACATTAAACGTTCGCTTAACGTGCCGTGTTTGTTTATGCGCTCATTGATTAGTTAGTACACTGTCTCACACACATACGGACACAACCACACTGATTACGCATGGTCGCAGTCAGTCGCACTTTGTGTTTGCGGCCGGGTTTGGTAATGCGATTGTTTAATTATATTTTGTCAGTGTTTTTTCTTTATTTACGATTCGGTTGTATTAATTAATGAAATAATTCCACTTGCTGCGAATACACAAATAGTTATGTTTCAACTTGCAACATTGTCATGCAACGCCTGTTCGCTGTGCATATAAAACAGCTGAACGAATCTGACAAATACCGACAGATTTCTTTAATCCCGTTTATGTTTATTCGGGCGTATTCGAAATTATTACGAAATCTCAGTGCACATAAAATCGGAATTTTTGATAGAAATGATTTCTGCAATATAAATTTACTATTTATTGTTTTAATTGATTGATTGATTAAAAATCCGATAAACTATTTAATACTTTATTATAGCATTGCAGATGGTTCAGATGATTCATTTTGGCCAGAAGTTTGCAACGCACCTAAGGAGACATCTGCGGTCCTCTAAAGTATATTTATTCTTAATCAGCATCAATAGGAAAGTCGAACTAGTCATGTCCGTCTGTTTGTCCGTCAGTTCGTCCGCCTGTTGTCTGTAGTCTCGCAGTTTTAGAGCTATCTTGATGAAACTTTGTATACACGCTTCTCATTATTGAACGCATTAGATAAGTCGGAGCGAGCCGGTTCGGGCCGATATATCGTATCGCTGCAATAGAACCTATCGGCCGATTTTTGTAGTTTTTCAAAATATCCCCATGAAATTTGACCGATATATGTCTAAGTATGTCCCTTAAATACTGTGAAAATTTTATCGAAATTGAACAGATATTTGGTTAAGCAGCCATAAAACCTATCGGCCGATTTAATATTTGGAGTAACTGCAAGGGTATGAAACCTTCGGCGTGCAGAAGGTAGCTTTTCTTACTTGTTTCATTGTCGGTCACTGCGGCTTTTTCTACAGGTGTTACAAGAGTTCGCACATTAAAATATATTATTTAATTTGATAGTATTTTCCGAATGTATTCAATCTGTATTAGTTATGCATTCACAAAGCAAACCCAATATTTAACAGTCATATGAAAGTTTCGCAGATAAATCATATCAATTACTACCCTAAACAGTATCATGGTTTGTCATTTTAATTTAGTTGACAGCTTTAATCGTTTATGACCATTGCTTTTCTAATTTCAACTAATTACAGTTCTGGCCACACACACACGCACGCACGAACACGAACACATTGCTCTGGATTTGATGTGGAATGAAAACAGTTAAATTGCATGTTCGGACAGAAATACGAGTAATTGATGTAAACTATGCAAATACTAAGAGCACCAACATGTAGTTTAGCCCAATCGCTGTTAAATCAAATTACCTTTTTGGCCCACGCCACGCTCTTGTTTGTTGGCTGACACAAAAGCCACGAAATTGAATACTTTTCCGAAATGAATATTTCGCCAGAAAGGGCAAAGCAACGCCCAAATATAGAACGGAAATGCGATTCCCCACGCATAATGCCCAATGACTTCATAAATCCAATAAATTAATAAACTTTTGAAATACGCTGAGGTCATTGAGCAGCGCTGCCGCGTCGATTCGCGTCGTTGTCGTTACGCACACAGAACAGAACAGAACCGAACAGGAACAGATCCACTGCGTGCCCCGACAAACCCATCATAGCCCCATCCAATTACCATCTTCCATCCAAATCCCCGCCAGCAGTGCCAACCCATTCGCAGCGCACCCACTTCAACAACTCCAGCAACGCACATTAATCATTGAATTTTGGAGGCCAACTCCCGGGAGATCTGAAGTGTGCTGAAGCTTCGAGCCAAGCCGAGCCGCGCCGCGCCGCGCGGCGTGAATAAAACGCAAACAAAATTGACTTATTGCCGGTCAAACACCTTTTCAAAGAGCCTGCGTACGCGTGCACAGTGGGGCGGCCCTTCAAATATGAAATACTTATGCAAAACTTTTACTGCCTGCCCAGCGAGGCGAACATTGAGAACGGCCGAGCGTGTTTAAATTACACTAAAATTCCAGCTACAGTTATGCTTTAAGTTCTCCCTCCTTGAGGTACTTGTAATTGTGGGGAAATTTGCATTTATTTATTAAGAGTTCTTTAGTTCGGCAACAAGTTTTGCCACGGCATTTTGCGAGTTAATAAATTAAATCTGAGATACAAAATATTTAACTGAGATAGCAACAGCTCTGCAAAGTGTGAGGGAAGTATAGGTATAGAGGGTCCACTTTTTTGTAGGGCAGCAATCGTTGTTGATTATGCCGGATTTTTTATACCATTCGACCGTTGAAAATGGTCAAAAATGGTAAACTAAGTCTGTGCAAAGGCGTTTAGAGGCGTGGCAGACCCTCACTAGCCGAGTCGATTGAGCCATGTCCGTCTGTCTGTCCGTCTGTCCGCTTGAACGTCTAGATCTTAGCTATTACAAAAGCTAGAGACTCCAAATTTCACATGAAGGTTCCTGTTTACCATAAGTAGATCGTGTTTATTTTCAATTTTCGATGCCACGCCCACCGCCCACGCAAAACGATCAATTACGATTATTAGGAAAAGTATTAAAGTTACAGATTTCTGCTTTGGTATCAACTTAGATAATTCAATTATAACTCTATACTCCAAATTACAATCCAATCGGAACACAGAAATTCATCTAACCAATAGGTGGATGGAATTAAATGTATGATAATTTGTTTCGAAACTGGACGAATGGTATCTTACTGTCGGGTGCGCTGGACTGTAGCTTTCATTACTTGTTTTTTTGGGGCCACCCCAAATGCTTTCATATATAATGGAAATTGTGGCGTAACTTAAATTAGAGATTTTATTTTTTCCGCATTTTAATGTTCGCCAACTCAGTCAGGTATATATGTATGTATGTAGGTCGGTCGGCAGTTGCTTGTTTACCTTATCATGAAATTAATAAATTTCAAGTAACTTTAACGCGTATTCAGGCTTTGGCTTGTTTTTCGGCTTGTTTGTTTTGCCTTGGACAACGTGGGGCGCTCGGACTGCTGCGCGCCTTAACAATATTTCTTCAGTTTGGGCCATAAATTTGTTTATTTGTATGAGGCCGACGTTTGTTCTTGTTGCTGTTGTTGTGGCGCCCTTTTTGTATTCAATTTTTTTACTGTTGGATGCTTTTGGCTAAACATATTTCTCTGCAGCCAGGCGAGTGTCACACGGCGAAACCCAAAGCCGAAAGCCAAAGCAGACGATGAGGCTGAGGCTGAGGCTGCTCTGGCCATCGTTCCATAGTCCTTTGCTGCGTCCGGAGCTGCCGTCCTGTGGTTGTTGCGCCTAAAAGTAGTCAAATTGTGCGGACTAATAAATTTTGTTGCCCGTTGTTGCGGCGCTTGTTTCGCTTGCCTTTTGCCCGCACGCCCGCACGCTCGCTCGCTCTTCCTCTCTCTCTCTGTCTCCGTCAGCCACTCAATTTGCGCTGCGCTGTCGCTGTCGCTGTCCCAGTTGTTGTTGCTGCTGCCCAACGGCAATTGCTTGTTGCTTGTTGCTGTTGTTGTTGCTGTTGATTTTGGTGCTGCTGCTGCTGTTATTCATACGGCAAGTATACCACATCGTGAATGCCGGCTCACCTTGTTGCTTCTGCAGCACGTTCGTGCCTCGTTCCACTTCGCCACCCACACACTCGCACACACACACACACACACCCGCACACCGCATGCCACAAGCTTTTACCTTTTTGAAATGACATTCATTGGCTTTTACGTGTTTATTTGGAATTTCATTAAAAATGATTAGAAGCTGTTTTGTTTTTTCGTCGGTTCCGTGGGCTTTGCCTCGTTTTATGTGGCCAGCAACGACGACAAGGAGCAGAGGGATAAGTAGAGGGAGTTGTTGCTGGAAACATACCACATAGCAGCGCGTACGCGCTAGACTGGCTCTCCAACTGTGTCTTTCAGCCAGTATATAATAGCGCTTTCATGCTTGTGAATTTTATTTGAAAATTTTCTTCCGTTTGGTTTTTCGCCTCTTGTCGTTCACGTTGCTGTCCTCGTTGTCGTCGTCGTTCTCGTTCCACTTCGCGTTGTCATTGTTTTTGTCGTTCCTGTTACGTTTTTTTGGGCAGCATTTTAAATTGGTGCATACTTGTTGGCTTTTGTTTGGCTGCAGGCGCGCCAATTCGCCATTTCGGTGGTGCTGGCGTGTCTGTCTGCTGTCTGGCTATAAATTTTTAATAGATAATATGCGGCAGGCATGTGAATTGGCCTATGCTGGACTCGTAAAGCTTTTAATCGTCGCTTATTGTTATGTAGATTGTCCTGCTAATACCGCCTGGCAGGACCCAGCTGCAGCTGCCACTGCGCATAATAGCTCTCCAGTGTGTGTGTGCGAATGTGTGTCGCTTTTAGTTGGCTCTATTTATAACTGTAATGCATAAATTAGCCATGACGAAGTTAAAGAAGATAACGAGGCGGGCTTAAGCGGGCTTTGAATTTCAACAGTTCTATGGCAAGCGTGGCAGCAGGCAGCAGGGGCAAGAGGTGAGAGTCGACAAGCGTATTTGCTTTCAGTTTGCAGTTTGACAAATTCAAATTTTAAAGTCGGCTCTCGCCTCGTTAAGGAGTTGCATAAATTCAGCTGCAAAGTATGCTACAGTTTTAGCCCGATGCATGCGCCCACTTAACGCGTCTGTTGCGCAAATTTTCGATTGTTGAGTCGGCACTTCATATGCAAAACTGCACACAGTCTGTCTGACGTGCCACTGCAACTGCTGCTGCCGATGCTGCTGCTACGGCTGATGATGCAACAACAACTATGCTTATGTGATGTTGAAAATCTGGTATTTGTTGCTTTTGGCTTTTTAGCTTCTGTTGCCGCTGCTGCTGCTGCTGCGATGCAAAGTTTTGAAGCGCACTTGGCAAGACATGAATGCGTAATAACCAAAAGCGGAAGCAAGCAACCATAAAGCCAAGGCAACTGCCACGCACTCAGAATATAGTCCAGACCCAACGACGACGTCGGCGTCGAGAGAGTCAGGGCCAAAGTCGGCATGGGCCCCCAGCACGAGAAAATTATAGAGAAGTAGTTGGCAGAGGGTGGCGCAAAGGGTACGAAACACGACTCTGGATGGCAACACATATGCATCAAAAGAGCTAGAAAAACAACGGCAAACAATGCAAATGTATTTAGCATAATGAGACAGGAGAAATGTGCAAAAATGCAAACATTTGCGGGCGCAGAATGGGCGCATGACCGTGGAGCAGGAGTTGAGGCAACAATCGAGGCAGCAGCACCAGCAGCAGAGGCAGCCATCTCACACTTTATGTGTGAAGGCTGCTCGAAAATGGCAACAACATTTCTCTCTTCCGCTGCGTGCAAGCGGGTGCGTACGTGTGTGTCTGTGTGTGTGTGTGTGTGTGTGCGTTGGTTTTCAAAATGAAAGTCATATGCCAACTCATAACTCAACTTGTTGTTGTGGCAGTTCAAATGCCCGTGCCCAGGCGCAAGTTATTTCATTTGGCATTTCAAGTTTGTTGGCATTTGAATGAAGTCATTATGAAGGCGGTGGTGGCGACGGCGGCGGCGGAGGGGGGAAAGGTGGAGGAGCAGGAGCAGAGTCAGGCAACCTGCCTGCAGTTGTCGGCAACAACTAAATTCGCATTTTTTCTCATGCTCGCCCAGAGGCATTTGCCGTTTTTGTGCTGTTTATTGCCAGCGTTGAAGCAAGTGCTTCTAAATAAGCATTGACGTACAGACACACCACTTGCACACACACACACACACCCAAAGAGAAAGAGAGAGAGAGAGCAAGAGAAATACACTGACAGCAGGCAGCTCGCAGTGCACACCTGAAACAGAATGTAATTAAAGTTGAGTTGGAAACTTTTGCTTTTATTTTTATTAACTTTACTTATTTATTTATTTTTTGACTCCTCCTCTTCCTCTGCGTGCATCGCTCTGTGTGTGTGTGTGTGAGTGGGTGTGTTAGGATGTGGGAAATGTGGCTTGCTATGTGTCGGTTTGAGTTGCCTGTGACTTTAAAAGCACTTTCAACGGCTTGAACTTGGCACAGGCTTACGCACAAACCCATTAAAGAAGCTTACGAACTTTTTTCTCGCTACACACGCAACCTGAAAAGTATGCAATGCAAAATGTGCCACACGGCGAGAAGGAGCACAAGTAAGGAAAGCTACAGTCGCGCGTACCCGACAGTCAGATACCATTCGCCCAGTTTCGGTGGGCGTGGCATCAAAAATTAAAGATAAACTCAATCTACCTATGGTATACAGGAATCTTTATGTGAAATTTAGTTTCGCTATTTTTTTTAATAGCTGAGATAAAGACGTTCAAACGTACAGACGGACAGGCAGACGGACATGGCTTTGCATAAACTTAGTATACCATTTTTGACCATTTTCAATGGTCGACTGATATAAAAAGAAAGCCTCCTTCCGCCGCCGTTGCTGCTGCTGCATGTACGAAAAGTTTTTACCGCAGAGCCAGACAAACAGACAACGTGCGACTTACAAATGCTGCTGATGTGTGGCGTCTCAGAAAAAGAAAGAGAGGGAGAAAGAGTGAGATAGCAAGGCTGTGCACGGGTTACAGCGTGCTGGGTGCCGTTAAATGGGCCTGGTTAGGCTCGAAGACTACTGAGACTGGGTACGGGGCTTGGCTGCTGGGTGCGACATTAAGCTGCGTGCGTACAAATACCATGAATCTGTTGGCATGTAAAACACTTTTGTTACGCCCAAAGCTGGTTGGCAGAAAAAAAATGTTGCTGCAGCAATTTGTCAGAAAATTTGTACAGTTTCCTGTTACTTGTTACTTCTGCAGCGAACCAGAGGGACTTAAGCCGCATTCGCAAGTTGGCAAAAGTCATGCATTGTGGGGGCCACGGGGTAGCAAAGTAATTGCGCTTATTTGTAGTGCAATTAATGAAATTAAAAAAAGTTATAGCGAACACACACACACACACACACACACAGAGAGAGAGAGAAACAAACAAAAAATGCAATGTGCGTAAAGCAAATAAAATGTTGCACGTGTTTGTTAAATAAATTTGCTTGCTCAGGCGATGCAATCAAAGCTTGGACCCGGCGTATCCCGGGCGCGTTTAATTTATGCGGCGCATTGAAATTTATCACTGGCCGAGCATCTTAATGGTTCATTAAATTCATTATTCGGACGACTGCAAAATACAAAAAAAAAAAAAAAAAAAACAAGAAAACAAAGGCAACCAAAAAAAAAAAAAAAAATACAAAAACCAACAAACAATTGGAATAAAACATTGCACATACATTTGTTGTACACATGTGCGAGTGCGGTTCTCTCACTGTATGTGTGCGTGTGTGTGTGCTTGTGTGTGCGTTACACGTTTTTCCTTTGCGCCTGCCACATTTTAATGAGTTTTTGCTTTACGTTAATTTATTTTCATTTGAATTCTTTCGCCAAATGGCTTCAAGGCGCGCACAAAAATGCAATTATGCATTCATTAAAGAAATTAATTGCAAACAATGTCAGGCAAAGAGAGAGAGAGAGAGAGAAAGAGCGCGACTCATGCGACTCACATGCGATGCGAATGCGCCGTATTGAAAATTCGACAAATTTGTAGCATGTGGCCAACTTGCAACTGGCAGCTGAGAATCAACAAGCTGGCTTTGTCTTAGCCCTGTCTGTCAGTCTGTCTGTCTGTGTGTTTGTCTGCTGCTGTACGGGCTGCTTGCTGTGTCGTAAGTAGAACATTACCAAGGCTTTTATCGTAAATGCCAACATCTTTTGCTTGTAATTTTCTGTTACGTTCGCAACACTCACACTCACTCACATTCACATTCGCATTCACATTCGCATTCTCATTCAAATAATAATGGTTGTCTTTTACGTAGTTGTGCAATGATTACGTGATGCTTGCACAAGGGCAAACACACACACACACACACAGAAACGCAAACACAGTCATACATATCCCCATTAGATATGAGATTTCTCGTGTACATCTTGGCTGCCCTTAGTTGCCCCTATTTGCCCTTATTTGCTGCGTGCATTTGATTTTACTCGAATATCATATATTTTCGACTCACACACACACACAAAGAAATACATAAACATAGACTAAATTTGCTACGGTATAACGATGCAAGCTCTTTATTTAGAGATTTTTACCAAGCATAAAATCCCATACTCATATAAACTGGGTTAAAGGGCGCTGTCGAGCACAAAAGGGATTTATTTTCGACTGTCTGAGTAAAAGTTTTTACTATTTGCATGTTGCGTTCCTTAAGAATTAGTTTAACTTTAACATGATTCTATTTTAGAAGCAAGAAAGCAACTTTCTGATTGCATAATGTGTTGAATGCTGATGGACTGCGAAAAAAAATGTATATTGATATGAACAGCCATGATTGATTGGGTGTATGAGGCGCCTATGTGAGATTGAATCCCATCTGCTGAAGTAGCTTGTTCGTATTGATGGACTATTTTGACTATGATATAATATGAGTAACTTTCTTAATTTAAGAATTTAATTTTGGCTAGGAGCTTGCAACGCACCTTAGCAGACATCTGCAAACCTAGAAAGTATATACAGCTGTGTTCTTAATAATAGCAGTGCTTATTAGCTGCAACTTTAAACTTAATTTTATATATCAAAAAGTAAATGAATGTTCACAAATTAAATTTTGTTTAAATTTTGTGTTTATTTTAAACAAAAACAAATCAATTTATTATTCAAAGTGACAACACTTAATTTTTTTTACATTATTAATTAAAACAAAAAAGTGCTCTTTACAGCTGTTCTTAGCAATAGCAGTGAGTAACGAAAACAGTGGAATTAGTTGAAAAATTGCTTGAATGCATTTCTTGCACTGCTATCTTTGTGAACACAGCTGTATATTCCTAATCAGCATCAATAGGGGAGTCGAACTGGCCATGTCCGTCTGTTCATCTGTCCGTCCGTCTGTTGCAACGCAAACTAGTCTCTCAGTTTTAGAGCTATCTTGATGAAACTTGGTATACATGTTGTTGTTGCTGTTGCATGTATCATATTATTACGTATACGTACATGGCGCATTAGTCAACTGTATGATTGTGTCTGGACGAGCGCTGTCGCCGTTGCAAACTGCAGCCAACAAAAAACAAACAAAAAAAAAAAAAAAAACAATGCAACGTGCCACGGACTGTCGCTGGCAGAACAACAATTTCGGGCTGTAGCTGAAGCTGCATCTGCTGCTGAAAACTGAAGCTGATGCTGATGCTGAATCTGATGAGGATAATGCCATTGCCATTGCAGAGATGACGTCCCCAACCTGCTACTCTGCTGCTGCTGCTGCTGATGCTGCTGCAATTGCGTAAGTTGTTGTTGATGATGCTGATGAGTTGTGCACATGGGGGGGAACTGCAGACAGAGCTAAAGCCGCTGTCATATGTGCGATACTTTCTTGTTACATGTTAGTGAAGCAGAAATAAGTACAGTGTGTGTGTGTGTGCGTGGGTGAGAAGAGCCTTTAGCTGCTTTGCTGGTTCGTTGAACGCATTTCTCATTTTCATGTCCATTTCAGGAAAATCCGTGCGATTCAGAGTCATTTGAATGTATTTGCCAGCAGTGGAAGAGGAAAAGAGACAGTAGCAGCAGCAGCAGCAACAGCGAGCAAGACAAACAGCCAAATTAAAAACAAAACAAAAGGGGCAAAAAAAGAAGAAGAAACATGTTGCAAATATCTTTGGGGTGTACTTAGTGCCTGATTTTTGTAGTGCGCTGCTGCCTTTTGTCTCTGTTGGGCGACCGACGAGCAGCGCTTAAGTGGACAGTAAACTCCTTTATGTGCGACAGTGACAGTGAGAGGGGGAAGGAGTGCGCTGTTGTCTGTTTGTGTGTCAGGGCTTGCAGCTGTGTGCACCCGCTTTTGGCTTTTGAATTTGCTGTTAGTCCAGAAATTGCTATGATACTCGCATGATATGCGAGTTGCTGCCTCCTGTTGCTGTTGTTGTTGTTGTTCTTGAGACTGTTGTTGTTTTTGATGTTATTAGTGCTGTTATGGTTGCTGTTGTTGTTGTTGTTGTCTTGGTTAGGCGCTGCTGTGCTGTTGCTGTTGCTGTTGATGCAACTGCGCGCGAGCATAATAGTTTAGTAAGCTCTCTCTGGGGTATTCAACTGCACGAGATGACGTTTTATTTCCCAAGGCAATCTTTTACCACGAGTGTTTGTACACTTCTCTTTGTGTGTTAGTCAGTGTGCATGTGTGTGTGTGTGTACAGTCGTATTTGTGCAACTGAGGACAAAAGTTTCGTTGGCTTTGCAGCGGCAACAAGCAAACACAAGCGCATTCAGCATACCCAACCCAACCCAGCCCAAACCCAACCAGACCAGACCAGATCCGACCAGGACAGGCCAGGCCAGGCCAGACCAGAGCACAGCAGGCCGCCTGCTGAGTCCTATGCGTCGTTTACACAAAACAGAAAACAACAGAAGTATGCGCCGACAACGCTAACAACAGCGGTAAATTGTTGATTTTGATATTGGAATTCAAAAGTTCTGGAACAATGTTACAGCATGGGGACCCGCAGCGAGAGAAAGAGAGAGAGACTGAAAGCAGACAAAGGACGCGTTGCATGTTGGAGCATCGTTAGGGCTAAGCAACCAGGAAGCAGTTGCACTTGCACCTCACTTGCAGCTTAAGCCAAAAAAATACCATGAATCATATCTATAAGCCTGGCAAATACCAATAAGAACTTCGAGACACTTCTAATGGACAACATTCAGAAACGAATCGAAGTGGATTACTCAAGCCCAAGTGGCGACAATCGAAAAAGTTCAAGGGCTCAGAGTGAGATAAAGACAGAGAGTAAACTATACTTTTCGTGTAATTTTTAAATAGTACAAAAGACTTCATAATGCAGCAGCCAGTGCGATTACATGAACTGTAGCCAATTTGTATTGGTCCACAGTAATTTGCCTGCTTGAATGCATTCATTTGTAATTTTATGCAACTGTAGAGACTCGCAGTGCAAATAAAATGCATCATGTTATTGACTACCTTCCTGATACCCTGTAATGCTTGCCAGCCGACGCAATTACGCATACGACCTGTGGGGCATGCCGATTTCGCTCTGTCCGTTGAGCTTTCAGTTTTTGACTTAAGCATTTCTGTTTGTCTTTAAATCGACAGACTTTTAACGTCTTGACTTCCTGCTCCCCAGTGTGTCGCAGTGGAGCTACATGCTTAACTTTCTGCTCGGCATGGAAATGGCATCCAGTCTGGCTCCCGCTCGGTTATCGTTGGCCCCTCTCGTTGTTTAAGTAGCTGCAATGGCAATGTAAAGCGTGCAACTTCACAGCAACTTTTATGGTCATCCAAAAAGTATGACAACTCAGGCTATTGCTCTTGTTGTTCTTGATGCCACGCAGAGCAACCCACACGACGCACGCACACAGACACTCACACACACACACACGCACACACATGTGACATACTATGAACTGCTGCTATGTCTGCTCCGCTGCTCGTACCGTACTTATTTATATACTTATAGTTTACGGCGCTGCGGGACATATTGTGCTCGACTACATATATATATATATATATATATTTTTTGTTCTAATGAAAAAGTTATGACCATCAAATAAAGTATGCTGCTTGCCCCGCACAACAAAAAGCTGAAGCTCAAAAGTGAAGCAGCAGCAACAGCTATGCTATTAAGTGACCGACCGTAAGACCTGCAATCGTCGTGCTCTTGTCGTCGTCGTCGTCGTCGTTGTCGTCGTTGCTTGCTGGTGACCTCTTCTCGAGAGTTGACTCTATTGTGCTTCCTGTTTATGCTGTGCATTCCTATTGTTGTTGCTGCTTTTTGTCTTCGGCTTCTTGTTGTTGTTGTTGTTATTATCTTTTGGCTATTGCTTTTGTTGCTCTCATTGCTCGACCATTGTTGTGGCTCGCAGCTCGCAGTTCGCTCTTGTTTCAGCTCTTGTTGCTTCCCCTTCTGTAGTGGTAGTTGTTGTTGTTGTTGTTATTATGCTGCCATTCGTAGTTCGTTTAATTCAGTTTTCATATACATATAAACATAAATATATGAAAGCGTATGGCAGCGCGTATCGAAGTGTGTATGCTGGCGAAACCTTTTGCCCACTGGGCGTATACTTTATCATACAATATTGTTTCGTTTTTATTACATGTCACTCATATGTGAATGTGTGTGTGTGTGTGTGTGCGTGTGCTTGTTTGGCTGGCTATATGTGACGGAGCGTGTAAAGTGCGTTCTTTGGTTTTATATGAATTTTTTAGAGTCTTTTATGCACTCAGCACGAAAATTTGTTCGCCAAGAGTTTCACCACAACAACAGCGAAAGCAACAGCAACAACAACAACAACAACAGGAAACAGCCGAAAATTTCATTTACCACGTGCGTTGTCTGCAAGCCTGCTCGTGAGAGCAGAGAAGCTCTGCTTAGCTGCAGATATTCTTTCAACGTTCTAATTTGGTTTTGCCAAAGCACATACATTCAATTCCTATTTGCATGTGTGTGTGTATCGCATGGTAGCTTCATAAGCCAACTAACTACCCAAGCACACGTACTCTGCTCTGCTTGTTTATGTGCCGCTATTCATATATTTTTTAACGAGTATTACCATAAAATTACATATGCAAATACACATATTCTCAAGTCGACCCAGTATGCACAGTAGGCACCCACGGCAAACCTCTGGCAAATCCCAAAGGCAACTAGGCAAAGATTTAGCTATTTGTCTGCTGTGCGTATAAAATCTTCAGGCTGAGCACGTAATACGTGACAATTACTACATTTTGGCTAAAACATGCTCATTAAATCATTTGAGCTTAATTTGGCTGAGGCAACGGCAACGGCAACGGCAACGGCAAAGGTAAAATTGCAAAATCTGCGTAACTTTGCCGTGAAGCCATTGTTTTATTTTATACTCTGCACAACTGACGATGTCTAAGCTCGACGATGAGTAGGCTACCTGAGAGAGCATGTGAACCACAAAGTATTTGTCTGCAGTAGGCTAAGCTAACTTAAAGCCCGGCCAGAGCAGACAACTAGTCATCCCTCGCACACACACACACACACACACGTATTATAAACAATGGAGGACAGCCTAGCTGCAGGCAGACAACAATACGTGTGCCTCACTGTTAAAGGATTTGAAGGGACGTGCTGACGAGGACGAGAACAACAACGGCAGCAACAGCAGCTGATGAGTGGAGATGGAGCCACTAGGACTGGCAACAACTAAACGCAACAAGAGCTAAGGAATTTAGAGCAACAAAGCCGACGGACAGGCTGACTGGCTGCCAAATGAACAGACAAGGCAGGTCGCCAGCCTGCTGCCTGCCTGCCTGCAGGAAGTGTAACATCAGCGACAGCATCCTGTAGTGTCCTTTCGGCGCACTTTGCATGACGTTTAGCTAGCCCAAGTGCTGGCCTTGCACCTCTCACCCTGCCCTGACGCGCTGCACACTTGAAAGCATCGCTTACCTTACATTACTTATTATGATTATTATTATTTAATGCAACAACACGACAGTGACAACACCACGGGCAGCAGCAGCAGCAGCAGCCAACGCTCTAACAGGCTGTCAGTGCTGAGCACGTGACACGATGCCAGGCAACTTTATGAGGCAAATATTGTTTTAATTGAATTAGAATTCATTTAATTGCCTGCCTCAGAATGTGAAGTAACCAACAGAGGCGGCTTCTGTGCACTTGATGCATCACAGCATGAAATTGTCATTTGTTTAGTTGACACGATAAAATCACGCACGCATCTGTCAGCTGCGTGTGCATAGTTTAGTTACACAGCCGCGCCCCTGCGCCTTGCCACAGTGCCGCTTGCAGCGTCGTTTGCATTGTTCACTGCCTTTGTTCGGTTCACCTAGGCGGCTCTTCTAGTGGCCACTGCACTGGCCGGGGCCCCCTCCGCTGCTTGTCTTGTTATTCTTTTGTTGCATGCACTTTTCCCCAGTATTTCGTAATATTTGTTAAGTATGCTTTTGAAATTGTGGTCTTCCACCATTATGTCATTCTTGCGAGTCCAGTGCCAACAACGTGGACAACAAAAGCGCGACAGCAACAACAATAGACAAGTTGACGACCGAATCGCATAGTGCTGCCGCTGCTGCTGGTTATGTCGTTAGACTCGTTATTGAAAGAGATAAAGAGTGGTTACTTAGGCACACGCCACTTTTATTGTTGTGGCTGCCTCTGCGGCTGCTGCTGTTCCTCTTATTTGTAGCTGCCGTCAGTGTAATAATGTAACATAAATATTACTAATTTCAGGGAATTTATTTAACTGTAGTTAAATTTAGTGCACTCCTCGGCGACTGCAGTATCGTGTGCGCACACACATTGCGCATACGCCGCGTGGAACGGGCACAGCCCACAGCTTGAGGCTCGAGGCGTGCTGACAGGCTGCATGGCCAGACAATCACAAAGGCAGACAGACAGACGGGCAGACCCTGAACGGCCTGCAAGCGAAATTTGTTCTTTATTAGAGGCAGCAACTGCAAGCTGCAACTGCAAGCGAGGCTGAAGTTGTGCATCCGTTGTGCATGTCGACAGCATCCAGCGCCGTCGGCGCAACGTTGTTTAAACGCACAGCATTTAGGCTTAAATTGCGGTCACTTTGGCGTCTTCCCATGAATTTCACTCGCCATCTATCTGGCTTGCGTGCGTGTGGTGGGCGTGTGCTGCTGCTGTTGCTGCTGCTATTGTGGGCGTGGCCTTTAGACAGAGCTGAGCTAAAAGAGATAAATGGCGACAGCGACAGTCGTTGAACTTTTTGCTTTGTACAGTTGTTTATGCAATTCAAATGAGACAGAAGAAGACGAGGAGCGGACGAGGGAGGGGGCAGCTTGGGCAATACATTTTATTTGCAATCTTAACCCTAATTTAGTTTGCGAAACTCTAGTGGCTTGACAGTTGGACAGAGCTCTCTGCAGCGCAAAGCCGTCTCAATGAAATGAAAGTGCACAGCAGAAGCAGCAGCAGCAAAAAGCACATCTATAAACATTCAGAGACACACACACAGGGATATAAACAAACACTGCGTGGAATGCATTGCCGCAGTGGAAGAAACAGCCGAAATAAGAGAAGGAAGCGGTGTGGGGGGAAAATTCCTCTTACTTTGAGCAAAGCCCAATGAAAATGACTAATTTAGAGTTTAATTAAAATGCGCTAACGATTTGGCGCGCAAACTACAAACAGCAACAGCAACAGTAGGAAGAGAGAAAATTACCCGCATTCGAGACTCCACTTAAGCTCGAATGTCGCTCAAGAAAATAGCAGCAAAATGGATAAACAGTTGCTGCGCGATAAAGATACAACAAACTGAATGAAAATAAAATGCATTTCACTGGCTGCAGATCTATTTGTTTAATTGCCTCTGCAATGACGTCGATAAGCACGAGATTAAACGTTCTTTTAAGGCCATTGTAATCAGTGACAGACAGCCAGTTTATTGGCAACTCGATGTGCTTTTCCTTTGATATTCGATACAAGTAATACCTCTTATACTGGGAGGGAGTGGGGAAGGGCAGGCAGAGCATATGGCTGGGCGCTGCCTGGCAACCGCATAAGTCGCTCAAGCCATTCGCTATCCTTCAATTATGATTGCCAAAATGTTGCCGGGCGAAATGGGAAATTAAGCGATGTTAAATTGACAGCGCATTAAACCCGCACCGGCAATTTTAATACACTCGAAAATATTTTGCCCGCATTGTTGCTGTTGCTACAGTGAGGCTGAGGCTGCTGCTGGCGGTTGCTTAGCGCCCGTCAGTCGTTAGCGCCGACTTGGCGTTATTAATCGCCAGGCATTCATAATTGTGGCTGCCATTATAATTGTCATTATGTGCAATACATGGATAGATAGTTGTGCCTGTCAAAATGTCGCTCGCTGTCTTACAGCGTCCCTTCTTTATGTATTTGTGTGTCGGTGTCGATGTCGATGTCGCCCTGTGTCTCTGTGTGTGTGTGTGTCGCTGTGGCAATGTAATTGACTGTGAATAATAACCGCTATAATAATTTTCAGCCACAATGCCAAGCAGAGCAGAGCAGAGCAGAGCAGGCGACGCCAGCGACGACAATGTTGTTGATGATGATGACAACGCCCCGACCCAGCGCCATAGTGTCAGCGTGAAGAAGGAGAAGGCAGTGAGCAGGGAGGGAGGCAGCCTCACAAAGCACAGGCACAATTTGCGATTGACAATCCTATTAATAACAACCGCAGCAGCAGCAGCAGCAGCGAAGGAAGCAGGCAGCAGGCAGGCAGCATGAGGCAGCGCCTAATTCGCGTCTCGGGCATAAACAATATGAGGAAAGGTTATGCTGTAGTCCCATTGCCAGTTCCAGACCCAAAGTGGCATCACAATCACAAATGACATTGCTCAATTGCATTTGATTAACTTAATTGTTTTTGGCTTTATGGCCGACCGATTAACAATGAAAGCAGCGCGCACAACTTTGACACGCAGTCGCTGTCAGCGTCGCTGCTGCTGCTGCTATTGTTGTTGTCATTGAGGTGGCTAATAGTGGGTGAGTTGTACCAAATGTCAGCAGCGTTGGCATTTCTGTATTGAATTATTGACATAATTTACAAAATCTGTGCCTAATGGGCCATGTGACTGCTGGGAGTGGGGCAACTGCGCAGGACGACCCAACTGCGCCTGTATTGTGTTTGCGTGTGTGTATCTATTTGAGTGTGTGTGTGCAGTGCATGTCAAAGTGAAATTTGTGTGTGCTTTGTGGGGCAGGCAACAGGTTAATTTATACCGCCTTCAGTTTATTGAATTATTATGCCTCATTAATGACCCTGCGGAAATGTGATTAGGCCCCCAGGTGCACTTCGAGGAGAGGGAGTAGTGCCCTGGTTATCTCTGCATTCAAGTGCCCAACTCAGTCCAGTCTGGGCTGCTTACATTGTTATTGGATTTTATCGCTGACATTTGCAGCGTGTTAGTCAAATGAGTCTTTAGCTGCAATAAATTATTTATTTTTCACAGCAAAACGCGGCTGTCACTCAGTTGTTGTGTGTGTGCTGTGCCTGGCTGGTTGCCTAGCTGGCTGGCTAAACCGCCAATAGAGAACCGCAAGTGCCAATATCAGCGGTACCAACAACAACAACAACAACAACAACGACAACTGAGGGCGCCGTGTACAATGTAAACCATAAAACTAATCTTATTTGACAGATGAATTAATTAAAATCAGTGAAACGCATCTGGCTGACAACGCTGTTTGGTGTCCGTTGCCTGCTCCGTTGCCTGTTGCCTGGTGTCGTGTAACTGGTGCTGGCCAGGGACCAGGGACCAGGCACCAGGCACCGCTGCGAACTGCCCTCGGCAATGGCTTGGCGCTGCAGTTGAATGTTACCTAGGCCAGGCGAGGCTAATGGAAATGGAAATGGGATTGGGGAATGGGGGAGTGGGGAATGGCAGCACAGAGATACAGATACAGTTGCATGTACTTTCAAATTAATTTAACACTGTCAATTTGTTGTCCGGCTTACTACAGCGCCGGGCGACGCCGAGTTGGTTAGCCCAGTTGTTGTTATTGCCGCATTTGGCTGCTAAACGTTAACTAATTCCATGGAAATGTTGTAGCTGGCTACGTTGGCCGTCGTCGTGGCTGTGGCTATTTGCATTTGCAACCGCAGCAGAAGTGACACAGTCGACGCCGGGTGTCCCTGCCGAGTGATGGCAACAGTCAGTGACATTTAGCATGATTTAACGACATTGCTGCGGGGGCTGCGAATGTTGAATGTCCATCCAATGTAAGATGCAAATCACAACTGGCTAAAATTGTATTTGGCTCGCGAAAAAGACGAGTAATGTCACTGAAAGCATTCTCATGTTGCACTGGGCAGTGGCGATTGGGGGTAGGGGTCGAATGCAAATGTCATTGTGTTGTTATCGATGTCAAAGTTGGCGCTAATAATAAACTTCAACTGCTATCGCTTGGGTGGGAAGGGGAATGTGAAAGGCGAGTAAAACAAATTAAGCGACTTCCTTTTGTCAAGCAGCAAAAGAAAAAAAACAAGCTAGAAAAGGCCAACTTCGGCACGCCGAAAGTTTCATACCCTTGTATTTACTTCAAATATGAAATCGGTCGATAGGGTCTATGGTATCTATACGATAAACCGGTTCGATTTTGATAAAGTTTGTACAGCCTTTAAAGGACATACTTAGGCATATAACCGAAAAGTTTCACAACGGTATCTTGAAAAATAACGAAAGTCGGCCGATAGGTTCTATGGCAGCTATACGATATATCGGTCCGATTTTGATAAAATTTGCACAGCTTTGAATGGACATACTAAGGCACACATTGCGAAAGTTTCTTGGCGATATCTTGAAAAATGACAAGAATCGGCCGATAGGTTCTATGGCAGCTATACGATATATCGGTCCGATCTGGCTCGTTCTGACTTATTTACAGCTTGGAGCAATAAAAAACGTGTATACCAAGTTTTATAAAGATAGCTCTAAAACTAAAAGACTTGTTGACGTTGCAACAGACGGACGGACAGACGAGCAGACGGACATGGCCAGTTCGACTCCCCTATTAATGCTAATTAAGAATATACAGCTGTGTTCACAAAGATAGCAGTGCAAGAAATGCAATCAAGCAATTTTTCAACTAATTCCACTGATTTCGTTACTCACTGCTATTGCTAAGAACAGCTGTAAACAGCACTTTTTTGTTTTAATTAATAATGTAAAAAAAATTAACAACACTTTGAATAATAAATTGATTTGTTTTTGTTTAAAATAAACACAAAATTTAAACAAAATTTAATTTGTGAACATTCATTTACTTTTTGATATATAAAATTAAGTTTAAAGTTGCAGCTAGTAGGCACTGCTATTATTAAGAACACAGCTGTATATACTTTCTGCTAAGGTGCGTTGCAAACTTCTGGCCAAAATGAATGTACAATCTGCAATGGTGTAAAAGGAAGGAATTGCGAGCAGTCGCAATGGCACGCAGCAGTTAACGACGCCACCCCCCGCTGTGGGCCAAATAATTAATGAACTGCAGCAGGACTCGCCCCACTCGAACTGGAGTCACATGACGCAAGTGAGAAGTGCTACGGATACACTTCCGCCAGTATTAGTCAACGGTGTTGACCAGTTTGAGTGGCCCAACTCCCACGCACCCTCTGCAGACCCCATGCCATGCCTCTGGCCACAAGCTACGTGGGAGTCGCCCAAAGAGGGCTAGTTAATTAAATTCCCATAATTGCGCCTGTGGTTTGCACTGTTTATTTTATTGCAAACTTTTCCTTGGTTTATCAATTAATAAGAGTTTTTGTTTAACTTCAGTTTAAGTTTAAAAGTTCTACACATAAAATATGTTAATATTGAAGGCTCTAAATTCAGAATGCTGAATAAAATTTGTACATGCAAACTTGTTTTATTACATTTTTATTTTGTTTCAGATTAATCATTTCATACTCTCGCAGCACCCCTCGCTCTGTGACGGAAGGCGTCAGTTAGACAAGCGTTTGAAAACTATTAAACAGCGTCCAAAAGTTCACATAGCACGAGCGGAAAATGGGGTCGGAAGGCGCGTGCTGTTGCCTGTCAGAGCTGGCCCGCTGTCCTGCCCAACTATTGTTGCTGTAGTTGTTGTTGCTGTTGTTGTTACGGCGGTGGGCTATGGCAAACAAACTATGCAGGCTTTTAAGCATTTGTGTAACATTAATTAAATTTATATTCAAACAGCGAGCGACTTAATTTCTAATTTCCGCCTCAGCTTGTGACCTGGACGGAACGGAAGGAAAGGGAAAGAGAGGGCACAACTTTAATTGGGTACGAGAGGAGCTGCTCGCGTGGCAGCTTTGGCTATGCGGTTGCCTAGTGCCGCTCGGCGAGGTGGTGGCGCGGCCTTTGAGTGACTGGCACTTTAAGCCACCTTCCCGGGGCGTCATTAAGTTTAATGCGCCGCTTTATTTCGCAGCAAACAAATGTCATAACAACCTCAACCCGAGCAGGCACAGGATCATGACTCCGGGCAAGCTTGTTGTACAACGGACTCCCCAAACAAGTGTAAAATTTATGCCAGCTATACTTTTGTCATAATTGCGGCTCCGTTGGACTTGTTGAACCATTTTTTTTTCTGCTTTACTTCTCTTTTTTGCTTTTTGCGCCTTGGCTGAAAAGTGTTGACGGCTTTGAAATATGAGGCACATGCAAAAGGTAACAGCCCTGACGCTGCCGACGCGACACAACAACATAATCAGCAGCCAGCAGGGAGCAGGCAGCGCACCCACACAGTGGGCCCAGCACAGTGCTTCACTGCGTCAGTGCGTCACACGTTGACAATATCTGCTGTCGGCTTATTTGCCAGCTCAGTTGCCATATGAATGTGCAGCACAGCACAGGCACCCAGTCGAGGCCCCACTCTCTCCCTCTCCATCCCTCTCTCTGTCTCTGTGGAGCTGTTGCCGCTCACTTCTTGGCCTGCTTCATTTTATGCTTGTTGAGTTAATAGTTGCCTGGCACCTCGATGCGAGTGCGTAGTTGTTGCTGCTGTCGGTGCTGGTAACTGCAAGTGCCGTAATTTGTAATTTCAGGCAAATGAATTTTTGGCATTTCGGCTTGGGGTTGAGCTTGTCAGCAGATGAACGAGGGGGGAGGGGGCACAGAAGGGTTGCTCGTGCCATGCCGTGTTGGTAATCGTTTTGCCAGGTTTACTATCTACGTTAAGTTGCCAGTTGTAGTTGTTGTTGTTGCCGTAGTTCAATTGACCAACAGTGCTGCCTGGCTAGCGCGTTCCGTGGTTTATCGCTCATCGTTGACTGGCCATCCCTCTTCGCCTCCTCCCCCTACTGACTTTTAAATAAACCATAAAACAAGACTATTCACTTCAGTTGCGTTTGCTCCGGCTACGGGTTACAATTCGGCACTGTGGCAATGTCTGCCCGGCTTAAGCGTTTTATCTCGTTTTTATCGCTTCTTTAGTCCTGCCCTGGTCGCAGCAATGAGTCGCTTGACTGACTGCCTCTAACCTCACGACTCCAGCACTGACTTCAGCTCCAGCTGCTGCTTCAGGTCTGGCTTGTCTGGTTATTACTGCTGTCAGCCGTGTTCAATTTCATAGGGTTCAGTTCCCGTGCTTGTCTGTCTCTTGTTTTTTTTCTGCTCTGTTATTTTTCTCCCCACTTGGTGCAGTCGCTCGTTGAGGCCACATAAAACAGACAGTAAAGTGAAATTGTCAGCCTCGACAATTGGCTAAAAATAGCCGGGCTCACAGACACACATCTCTGGCGGCAGAGATACGGCCAAAGCTAGCACCAAATCGAGTTCTGCCTATAATTAGCATTAATTTTATAGTTCGGCTTTCGGGCAGAGCTTTGAACTGCTTTTAAGTGCAAACGTAATGCAGATACCGTTATTCCCGCCCACTGCCCACTTGCTCGTTGTCAGTCAAGAGTTTTGTTTTCCAGCGCGCTTAGATTGGACCTTATTGGAGCGAGGGTAAGTAAACCGTAGGGATCCACGCCAAGCCCCAAAGTCAATGGCAGCCGACGCGGTAGACAAGTTCAAATGAAAATCAGCTACAGTGGAGTAAAGCTTAAATCTAGAACTGAATATGAATATGTAAAATAAAGGTAAATATTTTAGATAGCAATGAGAGGAGTTTATTGCCCATGACTTCGCTTATATCTTCTATAAAACTTATCACCAACTTTCAAAGAGAATATGGCCAAGCTGATGTAAAATGATTTTGTATTCGGTTCCATAGTGCAGGCGCCCTCTCCCTCTCTCTGTCTCTCTCGGGCTGCATCTCATCGTAAAAGTTTTAAGTGTTTGCCAGCCATTTTCTCGTTAGCTGCGAGAGCTTCCAAGTTATTTGGACACTGTCCATGTTCATGTCCGCATCGGCAGCTTCGAACCTCCTCGGGCCTGGGGCTTGCTTGGAAATTCTCGTTAAAATCAAAAATTAGCTGAAAACTTTGCAGCAAACAAGTCAGCAGCGACATTTGTCTAAGTTGCTGCCATTGCTGTTGTGGCTAAAGGTTGTCCTTGTTGTTGTTGTTGCTTGTGCCTCCCTGGTTTGTCGTTGACTGCGGTCAGCCTAATTTTAAAATTAAATTTTAAGTAGCTGGCCCACTGTAGCCAGCCACGAGCCGTGGCCCATCAGCAAATTGACCGCTTCCTTGTGGGTTGCCCACTGCTTAAGCCGAGGCCGAGTCGAGAAGCCTTTAAGATGTCCCCGCGGGCAGCAAGAAGGATATGGATATGGCTATGGCTATGGCTATGGCAATGACTACGACTATGGCTATGGATATGGCTCTGACTATGGGAGTGCAGAGGGTGGGCGATGCAAAAGGGATATGCCGTAGCCATTCAATAAATACCACACAATTTTCTATCATGTATATTGCCTCGGCATTGGCATTGTAATGCGCATAAAGTATTTTCTTTTTATTTTCAATATACTTTCCATTCTGCGACGAGGCTTCCTATCGTTTCGTTTCATTTCGCTTTTGCTGCTCTTCTTTTTACGACTATGACAAATAAAATGTGCATGATTTTATGATCTGTTGATATTCCATTACAATTTTGTAAATATTTTGTTGCTGCTCGCACTCACTCACACACACACACACTCACACACACACACACTTTGGCGCAGCTCTTACAATAGACTTACAAATACATTGCACACATGTGTGTGTGTGTGAGCACACTTGGATCACTCCCCCCGCACAGCTGGTACAATTTTAAAAGGATGTTTCGAGCTCTGCTAAGCATTTGGCACAATGGCTGAGCAAGTTCGCCTTGCCCCCCCTGGCACCCTCTTCCTGCAAAGGATTCGACTTGTCTGCCGCTCTGCCTGGCGTCTGATTGCTTTTACCGCCTGCCACAGAGTATCGAAATATTTTTGTATTTTTTAAGCTTATTTTTATCCAATATGCACAATGATGCTTATGGGGTATATTGCTCATGAATATACATATGGACACATGTATGTAGCGTGTATCGCAGATTATTGCATATTATAAGCTTTTGCAGCTTAACCACCCTCCCATTCGCAGCATTTCCCCTCCACAGAAGAGACACAAGTCGTGAGTGCGCTTAAATTTTTAACAAGCAAAATTGTTAAACAAATTTCGCTTGAATTTTTATTTCAACGCAAATAGCAACAGCAACTTGCATAAATGATTTATTGCCACAAACAGAAAGCCGCCGTTGCCGTGGCCGTGGCCGTGGCTGTTGCTGCTGCCACTTCAGCTGCCATTTCTAGTTAAGCATCAAAATTTGCGCCGTGACCAAATACAGGCGCAGGACAAATTTGTGTGGCAGCCACAGCAGCCACGACCAATGCCTGCGTCAAACGGAGAACAGAAAACAGAGCACTCGAGACGAGGCCCAGGCCCAGGCACACGCTCGTAAAATTTTATATCCAATTTTACGATTTCTGACGCAAAAAGTGAAACTAACCATTTCGACATTAGACATGAACGCATCTCGGCCCCGACTGGGCCGACTGTTTGGGGCCCCCGCTCAGCCACGTCGAACGAGCGAGGACATTTCTTTTGCACTTGCTCGGGCGTCAACGAGCGAACAAACGTCAAGGATGCTCTGCACGCACACACACACACGCAGACATAAACATTTTTTTGACCGAATGCTGTTGCCCTGCACACAACTTTGTTGCTGTTGTTGCTTTTTTCTTTTTGGTTTGTTTTGTTTTTCGATTTTGGTGATGACAGCCAGAGCGACATTAAATGCGCCGCTTCAGTTGTTTGCGCCTGTGGTGGAGGCCAAGTGGTCGTCTGGCCATTGCCAGCTGGTCTATATGAGTGGGGCATTGGCATTCGTCGTCTCATATTGATGGTCATGGCGCCGCTGCCGACGCAGGCCCCGCAAAAGCAGCGTAAGCAGCGCTCAGGCTGCGACAATTTTACGGCCCTGCGAGGGTAGCTCAATAGGTTGTCGGGCAACTGTAGTGTTCTCATCGAGAGAGTGTTGCTGCAACCCTCGTAGCTTGGCCTGTGTCCTTTGACTGACCGGCATCGTCGTCGTCGTCGTCGTCCATTGACTGCTGTCCCTGCGGCTGTGTTGACTCAACATACTAGTTCAAGTTGCCCCAACGCTTTGCCGGCGACACTCTTGTCCCAGTTCTCGCATGTATTTGGCAAATCAATGGCTGGCCGGGTGTCATTAAACGGTTGATCGTTTAATGCCCCTGCCCCGGCTGCTCCTCTCCCCTCCTCGCTACGCTCCTTGCTTATGCTCAAGCAGCAGCTGCTCCGGGTAAAGTATGTGCTGGGGTTTCTGCTGCCGTTGCTACTCCCGTTGCTGTTTATCGTTTCGCACTTCCGTTGGTCAACTTCCTGCAGCGATTGGGAGAAAGCAACAGCAACAGCAGCAACGACAGGGTCCAAAATCAATTGGAAATTAATTTCATGCTTTGATTACCGGTTGTGTCGCACGTTTTATGACCTTGAATACGACACATTTGTGTCGTCGCTAACGTTGTCCGCCCCGTTGTCCCCGTTGCTCCTTATCCTGTCCCGTCGTACCCTCGTGGCTGTGTCCATTTCCTCACTAAATTAGCCAGGCAATGGCATGAATTGAAACGAAACGACCAGCTGAAACGAAGCTGGACTCCCTGTACGTTTTGTCGTCTTGCCTCTGTTGCTTCAATTTATCAAAGCCACGGCTCATTCGTCCTCTCTGCCTGGCAGGTGACAGAGCAGAAGCTGGGGGAGAGCAGAATGTGTGGACTGAAAACGGAAAAGAGGGACAAGTCCCAGGAACAGCGATTGGCATTGGAATTGGGGCAGTGGGTGACTGAGTGACTGGGTGACTGGGCGAGTGCTACGTGTGCACCAAGCTAATTGAAATGTTTATATGACTTTTTATGGGCTGCCAAAAAGGCTCATTACATTTACGGGATTTCAATGCGCCATTCTCGCCTCATTCGACCGCTGATTAAAGCAATTCGCAGCCATAACTCTTGTTCAGGGGTCGAGCTTTACGCATTGCCATTCATTTGCGGTAAATGCGGTATACTTCTATGTAAAAATCTTAAAGCAAACGTACTTTGTTCGAGTTGGGCAAAAAGGGGCTGCAGTTCCGGCTCTGCAGCTGTCCCGCTGTGCTCTGCTCTGCTGTGCTGCGTTGCGTTGCGTCTTTCACCTTCTTTTGCATCCTTTGTGTCAGCAAAAGTTTTCTGCACGTTTGTGCAAATCCATTCAATATGGCACCCACTGCCGGTTACCTCCAGCAGCTTCTGCTGCTGCATAGCTTAAACACCTTGGCCAACATTCTTGCACTGGCTGTCGACTGCCTGCAGCTTGCAGCCTGCAGCCTGCACCTTCCGTCGGCTCATTCGTTTATTCAATGCTTTTCTTCGATTTTGCAGCACAGTTGGATTTTGCCTTTTGATCAGGAGTGCGTTGCTGGCAGCAGGGAGGGAGGAGTGTAGCAAACGCATTTGAGGATAACCAAAAGGTGCTTTTATATGCTTAATGGAAAATCTAATTTATGACCTATGGCTTTTCTGTTCGTTGCGTTTTCCAAAGCCAACGCCAACGCCATCGCCGCCATCGTCGTCGTCCATCGATGCCTCAGACATTTGTGCTTTAGATTTGTATTTGTCCTTTTGCAGCTGGAGCTGAAATAGCCGCAGCAAAGGCAGAAACAGAAGAAGAGCTAGAAGAAGAAGTAGAAGAAAGAGAAGAAGAAGCAGCAGCAGCAGGAACAGAGAAGCAGCACCAGCAGCAATGCCGCCAGTCTATTCTGAAACAAATGAAGATTAATGCGAATCGAATGTGCTGCCTCTGTAAATGTGCCCGTCAAAGTGTGCGGCTCTGCATGTGTGTGTGTGTGTGTGTGTGTGCAAGTCCTCGCCGCTGTTAGCCACACTATTCAAAAATTAAACATTCCGAATGCATTTATAATTTAAATGAATAACCCAGTCGTTTTTTATGCCTTTGCTTCCCGCCAACCCCCTTGGGTGCCAAATGAAAATTGCATGCAATTTTTCTACTTCAAATGAACGGAAGTTTTAGCGCATAAATTTGAATGTAGGGATAGTCCCAGGACGTTTCCTCTATGGCCAGCTGATGATGAGCGTTGAGCGATGTGTATGGTGGGTGGGTGAAAAGGGAGAAGTAACACCAGCCCGCCCACATGTGGCACGCAATAAATTGGCGCAAAAATTATGTTTCACAAAACTTGCCGCAAATTGCGCAATTCGGCGGAAGGTATCGAGCAGGAGGCAGGCAGGCAGGCAGGCGGCAACTGCGCCAAAATGCATTGCAATTGACGGCGATTATCGCGCCCGAAAATAGTTAGTTTGTTTGTTCAACGTTTTTCGTTGCACGCTGGGTCTATTGGCATTTTAAACGTTATCGAAAACTAACCAGAAACTCGAAAACTATCGAACGGGTGTGTGTGCGGGTGTGTGTGCCATAAGTCCCTTCTACATTTGCGGCGTTGCGCCCAGTGGCTGCCAAAAGTTGCAGTTGCAGTTGCCGTTGCGCTTTTTGTTCGCCAATGCGTCCCCGTCGCCCCCACTTGCCCCCTCCCATTGCACCAACGCCTCATCGCATCCTCTGGCAGCCAGTTCAATTTGGAGCAAAGCGGAGCAATTAAGTGTAAAAATGCGAAACACATACGCTCAAAGTGCGCATACAAGCGATACCCACACACACACACACACACACTTAGGCATGCACAACCCAGTTGGCAGACGGCTCACGGTTCCCGCTGCCGCTGCGGCCGCCGCAGATGCCACGCATGTTCCATGGCCGTGTCACCTTCTAAACGAAATGAGCAGCAAATTGGCAGTAAATTTGTTTGCTATTTTTCTTCTGCGCTGCTATTGATGTTGTTGTTGTTGTTGTTGTTGTTGCTGCTGTTGCTTTTGTTGTTTCTGTATTGCTTTTGAAGTTGCTGTTTTTGGTTGCTTTTAGAAATGCAACAGTTTTTGTTGTTTTTGTTGCACTGTAAACGAGTTTGGCGCTCACTGGACAAATGGCTTCAGGGCTGGACTCAGGGAACTTACTGGGAGTGGGCGAAATGCGGCGTTGCTGGCGTTTTGGGGCAACACCCAAGCAGCAACAAAAACGCGCCGCGACGACAGCGAGCTCTCTTTCCTTGCCACAGGTGCCCCTGCAACCACTTTGCCACCACTTAAACTTGTTCTGTGTGCAAATTTAATTTTTTCGCCGCTTTTGGCCAACTGAGATTCGGATTACATGCCATAAAGGCAGCCGATGCTTGTTGCAGTTGCCGGCGCTGCTGCTGCTGTTGCTGTTGCATCTGCAACTGCCGTCGGCTCGATTCTCGTTTTGTGCCAAACGCACAGCGACAACTCCAGCTGAAATAACTGGCAATAACTCGAAATCAAAGCACAGCAGGCAGCCAGCAGGCGGCACTCCACCGTCCACTGTCCACCGTCCACCGTCCGCTGTCTAGGCACTCTGTCATGCACTTGCAGCGAGCACGCCCAGCGTTGACCCCGCGACCTCAGTACCACCCCTCTCTCTGTCTCTCTTTTTGTGTGCGCGCTGTGCGGCATCGTGGACATCATTTACTGCTGCTGCTGACACGCGCTTGAAACCAGCCCCGCTGGGCATTCCGCGCATAGCCGCAGGCAACAAATTGCGTAAGTGCCGAACACATACAGTGAATCGATTGACTATCGGATTGTGGACAGACACACAAACGCTCAGCTCCGCAGTCCGAACGGCCCTAGAGCAACTGCTGCTTTTAGCTATATCGTCGACTTGACGCAATTGTTTAGCACAACTCGCTGACAAATATGCGAGCAGCAGTCGTACACATTGCACAGGCCCATAGGCCAGCCAAAGCCCTAGTCCAATGTCTGCTCATACTAGCCGACCCATTAATTCCCCTTTCAAGTCGACTGAGCTTGCACCCCTTGCAATTCCTTCTGGCCAGTCCAAAACTGGTTGGGTCCAACGAATGGACAAGAAGTGAATCCGCGCACAAATCGATTGGCAAATTATTATGTATTGGCCCTTCTGCTGGCATGTTGAATGGCCTGCCCCAAGGTGTTGTGCCAAAGATTGCAAAATATTGATGTGTCGGAATGTAAAGGGGCGTTTGAAACTTGATATTTTATAAATCACTGTTTTATCGCTTACCAAAGCACGATCAGTCTTGTGACTCTTGTTAGCAGGCAATTTAATAGACCATAGCTCGTGATATATTAAGGCTCTTTTTATTTAATTTTTCTGAGTGTATAAAAGTGGAGCAAATAATGTTTACGGCATATATTCCATTTGTATTCGATATAACTTACTTTGTTATAATTATTAAAGAACATATAATAAGCATGAATTATAATTAGTGTGTTATTAGTATTATGTAATACCTGTGTAATTTATAGTTTTTAATTTAATTTACCCCAAAAGAATTGCTGGCCCTCACGCAAATAAACTGTTACGAAAGTGTTGCCAGAATTACGTTACTTTTTATGGCGTTGCCGTACCATCAAATGCAGAAACCATGGGCTGCCGTATCGTCAAAAGAAGAAGTATTTCGTGTAGCACAAAGCTTTTACATGGCAAGCGCACTTGCTCTGCAAAGGTAGTTGTTATACGAGCAATAATCATACAATTAGAGAAAAGTACCGAAACAATGGGCTTTAGTACATACGATATTCAAGGGAAATAGGTTAAAAGTAGAAGTTTTGTGGGTTGTGTCTTGACTGAAAACATCGAATGCGTCGTTAAAATATTTGAGCTTTTGATCGGGTTAAATTAAAAGTTCACTCCTCATTTAACACATCCCTTATTTAAATAACAGAATGTACTCCACTCTGTAAAGTAAAGGAGCTAATAACTTTTGTTCTGTTAACTTTACAGCAATCGTTTCTTTTTGACTATCGACAAAAGTATGCAATAGAATTGTCAAACCAAAGTTAAATTAGTTTGACAGCTTTAATAAAATGTATAGCATACTTTTGCGATGAACGAAATTGTTATAATCAATTTGTATCGTATGCGTATGTCGTATGTGTAGCGTTAAATTATCAATATTGATTATACGATTGGCATAATTGTTGATATGCATAGGTCTTATTTGGTCAACTTTAATTAATTTCCCTTGTTGGGATTACGCACATATATGGAGTTTTATTTTAATTACACGTCGGTAGTTTTACATGAAACTTCTCGTTGTAGTGACGACAGAAATGGGACTCGAAATTATAGCGAATGCTGCTCTGCTCGTACGGTTCAAATTGCTGCAAAGCAAAGAATAATAAAGAAATAATTTAAGCGCATTAAAAGTTATGTCAGCTTACGTTATCGAACACAATAGTGGGAACAAAGGACAGTCCCAGGGCAAGAGTCTCCTTGCCGTAGGGCAGCAGAATTTCCGCTGTTTTGCGCGTGCGCTTACACTCCTTGGCTGCCGTTACATCAAGGCTGAGGTGTCTGGCGCAGCCATCGATGTTGTTGCTGTAGGAGCGCAGCATGCAGTTGATCAGCTCGAATGCCTTTCGCAGCTCCATATGCTCCAACACGCAGGCATGTAGGGCATTCAATTCGCACTCCAATTCGTCATGTTGACAAAACACTTGCAGCTCTCCGATTTCTGTGTTGTTGTAGAACTGAGAAAAATAATCACAATACGGTGAATCAATATGTGATTAGCAGCTACTCACGCTGGCTTTCCCAAAGGGATATAGTTTCAGTTCCGTGCGCGGCCACCAATCGTTGTCTGCCAGCGCATCGTACAGGCGCCGTCTTATGAAGTACATGCTATCCGGGCACAGGGCCTCGTAGTGTATGGCCAGCAGCAGTTTTGGTATAGTCGGTGACGCAGGCGTCGATGTGGTTGTTCCAGCCTCAATCTCTTCAGTCAATTGCGTTTGAGCACATGCGGAACTCAGTAGCAGCAGCAGCCCCAGTGTGGGGTACAATATCCAAAAATTAAAATCCATTGCCGGAGAACGCTGATTGAGCACTGACTGTGTACAGCCTCACAAGTGAAACACAACTGTTCGGACAACTGCTGCATTATAATCAGCTGACGCTCTCGCGCCTCTCGCGCGCTATGCAAACTACGCATGGTCCACATTTAGTTCTTTCTTTTTTGTTATCTATAAAAATAAATTTGTATATGTATGTACGCATGAGTGTGAGAATACACGGTCGCATATATTTATATATATTAACAGTACGATGATTAACCCACTACAGATATGTTTGTTTTGTCAAGCAAAACTTGTTCCAACTTATAATCGATTATTTATTTACTTAAATTATAATAATTTTCCCGACTTCACTGCGATTTACGAGCAATTCAAATTGGGTTTAACACTCCATCAGTTATTCGTACAATTCAATTAAGCTCGCGTCGATTTTGTCAATTCTCCACTGATCACTAATGGGTTAATCGGCGTGCTGTGGTTTTGCCGACGTCACACTCGACGGCTGGGGGAGCGCGCTTCTTACATATTCATGTCCAATTATGTGTGTCCATAGAGCCGGTTGACATTAACAAATCATAAACAATGCGAGCAGGAGAGGATTGCAAGCGCAACAAGTTCAGTGCACCGACAATGCCGCGCCGGCGCTAATTGACAGACAGCTCCATTTTGAAAACCAAGGCCCGCACAACGGTTTCTGCGACAAAAGCCAAACCAGTTGGACTCGATGTGAGTGGGACCACGACACACACAGGCACACGCACACGAGGAGTAACTGTCTTGGCTCGAGTGCCATTGACCAGCCAGCTGAGTTGGACTTGGGCAATTTCAGTTTCTAACTAATTTTCAATGCCTTTAATTGCCTTTGAATTCTTCAGCGGCATTTATGGTGCGTGTGTTTCATGGTCAAGGCTTGCGCGCAAGAATGTCGCCTGGCTGGCCAGGTTAATTGTCTTGCAACTGCAAGTGGCAACTGCAAGTGGCAAGTGGCAGCTAAGCAAACCAGCCGAGACAGCTTGGCAGCGGCAAAAAGTGACAGTGGTTTATGACGCGCCTTGCCACATTTCCGCACATTAATTGGCAGCTTAGCTGCCGCCGCAAGAGATCCCAATTCGACTGCAACTCCAGCTCCCACTCTGAGTGCGATTTCCAGTTCGAGCGAACCAGAGCCCCCAATGCGTCACAACGACAATTAACCCAAATTTCGTTTTGGCCAACCGATTGGGCGGCAACCAAAAACTGCACGCCCAGGCTGAGTTCCAGCTTGGGGCTAACTCACGACTTGGCGTTGAGTTTTATCTCTCACTGTGCCGGTTTCTCTCCAACTGTGGCTCCACAGTCGTTGTTGTTGCCTTTGCTGTAGTCGCCAATTCCGATTTCGATTTGCATTTTGTGCTTGACTGTTGCTTTAATTTGCTTTTCTTGCTTGTCTTCTGAACTTAAAGTGCCGTTATATACCCTTTCAGCTAGCGAGTCTAAGGTGTTGCTATGAAAGGTATGAAAGTTTGTATTAAGCTAAGTAAACTGCACAAATTTTCTTGTTTTATACCAGAAGTTTGGCCAGAAGTTTGCAACGCACCTTAGAAGACATCTTCGACCCTATAAAATATATATATTCTTAATCAGCATCAATAGGGGAGTCGAACTGGGCATGTCCGTCTGTTCGTCTGTCCGTCCGTCTGTTGCATCGCAAGCTAGTCTCTCAGTTTTAGAGTTTTCTTGATAAAACTTGGTATACAAGCCGGTTCGAACCGATATATCGTATATGTGACAAAAAAATTATCGGCCGATTTTTGTCATTATTCGAAAACTGCTCTGAAACTTTTCTGATATATGTCTAAGTATGTCAATTAAATGCTATGCAAGTTTTATTAAAGTCGAACAGATATATCGTTAAGCTGCCATAGAACCTATCGGGCGATTTGATATTTGGAGTAACTGCAAAGGTATGAAATCTTCGGCGTGTCAAAGTTAGTCTTTCATTCTTGTCTTACAAAAGCATGAACCCTGTAGAAACTTTAGAGTGAGTAAGTTAGGGTATCCACTCGTCGCCTTCTCTTGCAATTCCGTATATGCTTCGCTTTCGGTTCTTTGTTTTACGAGCAATGCGGTTCTCATTGCAACATTTTAGCCGCTAGTAAGCATCTTTTTGTTGTTGCCGATCTTGTTTTTTTTTGCGTTGCCAAAAACGCGTACATTAACCCTTGTGCTTTTTTCTTTAGTGAGTAAACAACTATCGACTTGAGCTGGCATAACTACCACGCAGTGGAAAAGAACGCGCTGAGTTCATTGTACATTCTTAAGTGGAGCTTGTCACCGTTGAGTTCTCAATTGAAACTCTTCGATGAGGCGCATCGATGCTTTCTTTCGTCATCTAAGCAAACATTTCATAATTTGTTTCTTTGTTGCTCAGCATTTCCTTATTATAATTGTTGAATAATATGAATAATAATGAAGTTCCGAATATAACTTTCACACCTTCACCGATTTCTTAATAAAACTAAAATATAATGGTTTTTTATGTGAGCAATCCTCATACAATTAAGTTGCGCCCACTTAGCTGCTGCACAAGTGTTAAAGACGGCTCTTTGTGGGTCACGGTGGACCAGTTTTCGTTTGGCAGGAAGAAATTTCCTGCTGCGCATATTATTTGGAACAACTTTTTCAAGACAAACTTTTACGAACATATCGTACATATTTATGCCCAGACACGTATGCTATGTGCATGTGTATGTAAATGTGACACAGTTTAGCTGTATCCACACACACATATATCTGTCATTATCTTTTGATGCAGTGAGTGATTTTCGGCTGGAAAATTTCACAAGACTGACAAAAGTGATAACCGTTATACGTTATTCGCTCTGAGGGTTAGCGGCATAGTGTGCACACGATCTTCTCTCTAAGCTCGATTCGCTGCAGCCAATACACGTCCGAAGACGTGCCCAGGCACAATGCGAGTAATGTGCGTCTTATGCAAATGATCCAAGCGGCTGCAAGGCCTCACAAAGTACCGTCGCCGTACCGCCGTACCGCAGTACCGTCTTCTTAAATGCCTAATTTCCGCTGATTCAGCGGCATTGTCAATTTCTGATTCTCCGTGGCAAACAACCGCGAGTGTCGAGACTTATTAGAGACACTCTGGCATAACTCAGCCGGGGCTTGCCTCATCGCTACATTTCTTGGGTGTTACATGATGACTTGCCGTGGCCCCCCCCTCAGCCCCAGTCCCGGCTCTGGCTTGGCTGTCTTTCGGCTTGCATGCAAAGCTCTTATAAAATCCAAGAGAATGCACTTTGCTGTCAAGGTGGTTGACGCGCAGATACGCTGTAATTTTCATTAGCTGCTAATGAAAGAATAAATTATGCATGATCTAGTATAATTTTAAATTTATAATATCGATTTTGATCAACTATTACAAACATACAAATCCAATTTCCCATATATCCATAATTACTACCGGAAATTGCTTTGTCAAACCAATAATAAATCACTTTAATTTGTATACCTCTCGATCTAAAGCTCCACTTTATTTGATAGCGGTTTCAAAATTATTCATAATTAGAGATTAGAGAAATTATAGCAACTTTCGTAATTGCCTAAGCCAAAAATAAAAGTCAGAATTCGAAAATGCTCAGCTCTCCGTTATTATGAAAATCCAGTTTTGGGGGGGGAAAAAGCAAATTGGCAACACTCGCAAAGACAAAAGCCGCAAAACATGAGCCAACCAAATGATGCCACAGCCCAAGCGAGATGCATTTTCCATATGCAGCCAACGCCGACGCCCAAACAATTTATTGGGTTTTCAATTCGGGGCTCGACTGAAGCTGGGTTCGGCTTCAACTTTGACATTCCACACATGTGTGTGTGTGAGTGTGAGTGAGTGCGTCCAGCTGTCACAGGGTATTGCGAGAGCACTCGCCTTTCTTGGCATCATTAAGGCATTTCATAAAAATATGCGCGCTCCACTTTGGGATCATAATCGACAGAACATCAACTTGAATCTGTTTCGCATTCCCAGCCGGGGCAGAGTAGGAAACTGGTTCTCATCTGTCTTTCGGTTTTGCGGTTAAGTGGCATTTACATCTTGGCCACGTTATGGGAAGAGTCGTTTTTTCATGCCACTTGTTACTGGACAGCGCAGACGCAGTGCAGTGCAAACAGTTAGTTCCGATGCCAACAACCTGAATACGCAGTACGATTGCATAGACAAAGTATTATGTGGCATGTTTATACCATTGCGGATGGTATATTCATTTTGGCCAGAAGTTTGCAACGCACCTCCAACCCTATAAAGTGTATATATACTTAATCAGCATCCGTCAGTACGTCTGTCCGTCAGTCCGTTTGTCCGTCAGTCCGTTTGTCCATCAGTCCGTTTGTCCGTCCGTTTGCTGCAATTCAAACTTATCTCTCAGTTTTAGAAATATCTTGATGAAACTTGGTATACATGCTTCTCATTGCTGCACGCTGTCAATAAGTCGAAACGAGCCGGATCGGACCGATATATCGTATAGCTGTCATAGAACCTATCGACCAACTTAATATTTGGAGTAACTGCAAGGGTATAAAACCTTCGGCCTGCCGAAGGTAGCCTTTGTTTCTTGTTTTATTTTTGTCTGTGTTGCTTTTGACGCCACTGCCTTAGATACTCGGACCATAAATTATATGTGCCTGTCCAGATAGCGATAGTGAGCAACACCTACTACTAACGTGTCTTGTCTGATGAGACATGAGCTAAGCGTCCAAACGGGACCAACTGACGCAAGGCAAAACGCCTTGGGCTGTAAGTAAGTAAGTCGTCAGCTCATTCGCAGATATGGAACACTTGTTTATAATATTCGCAGTTCGATTCGAAAATAGCGGCTGAGTCAAATTGAGAGCAGGCGACTTTGACTGATACAGACTTTAGTAGGGCACAGTTGTTGGACTAACCTGTTACCTGTTGTCTTTAATTGGATTTTGAGCGCACAAAGCAGACAACGAAGTACACGATACAAGCAAGATAGATAGACAAAAGAATGTGCGAATGTTTATACACGCATATGTACATAAATAATTGAGAGGCAAAGGCAAATAAACACACACATTTGCGGCTCGCATATACCCTACGCCAGCTTCTATTTATACATACATGCATCGACCCATTAGCAGACCGTAGAAGACCTCAATCTGGTTTTTCTTTCGAAAAATTGATAAAGAAGTTTTTGTCAGCGTATATTTTTGTTGTGTTAACAAATATCTGAGAAAGTAATATATCACAAAAGATAGGAGAAAATTGGCTGAGAAAGTTGGTTGGCAAGCGAATTCGATCTACGGAATGTTTGGTTTTTGTTCGCATCGCACAGAGAATAGAACGAAGACGATGCACCATAAAGTAGCGAAAAAGCGGAAACGCCAACAAGAAATTTACGAGCATTGGCCATTGGCTTCGTTTGGCAAGGCTGGCGATGGCGTTGAAGCGTTGGAGCAACAAGTGGTCAAGTCAACGTCTCAGGTTCTAATCACATTAACACACTGACCAACAATGGGCCATTTGAATGAACGTTCACGACCCGCTCGTAATTATGCGGCTCTGCAAATATATATGTATGTACATAGACGTATTTTAGAGCCCGGCATATCCATTGTTTGACTTGGGCCCGGCTTCGAGGTGTTCACAGACCACAGCCCACGCCAATGAGCCATTGCGCAAGATTTATAACGCCTCTGGCCGGGGATCTGCAATTGTGCATACGTAATAGTTGAGGCTTCCGTTAGAACAGCAATTGCTTTAAGCCAGATGTGCCCCGCACACACACACACATTCGTCGAAACGCGACATACATACGTCGAAGGCAAATGTGGGTCTAGGTCGTTTCGTTGAGGTTGACGTAGCCTGCGGCTAGATTCGGTGTGCAGCCAGCTGAGAAATTCTTTGGCGTCTACAATATCGGCCGCCTTTTCGCTTCGGTTTCGGTGTCTGTGACACAAATGTTTTTGGGGGAGGGGGGATTGGCGAAAAGAAAATTACAATATGCTGCTGGCGTCGTCTGCCAAGTGACGAGTTGACGAATGTGGCAGCCGAAATAGTAGAGTGCGATTGGAGGCAGCAGCAACACACCATGGGATAGCAATTTAGAGACGCCGCTGGCACTGTCTCGCTGGGTCATTTGTACGCCCCCTTTGCCGCCTTCAATGGAAACTTGTTTCCGTCCGTCTACCTTGGCTTTGTTTTTGTTGATGTTGATTACAATTATTTTCAATTAAAATGCGAGAGAGAGAGCGAGAGAGCGAGAGAGAGCAGCACAGCCGAAAGCTTTTTCACAGTCTGTTTACATTTTGTATAAGCTGAACAGCTGTTTTGCCTCGCAACTCACGGAGCGCGAGAGCGCGCACGTGAGAGAGAGAGAGAGACGCGCGTTGTAAATGAAAAGCAAAGGCCCCAGCAAAAGTTTTGTCAATTGATTGAGCGCCAGCAACAGCAGCAACAACAACACGAATGCCAACACGAACACTGACACGAACTACAACTACATTCGCAAGCGAAGTGCTCGTCGTAGTGTGGAAGAAGCAGCAAAGCCAAAGCCAGCAAACAAAACTCAGAGGCCCGCCGCTGTGCCCCAGTCAGTTGTTATCGGAGCTTGCTGCCGCTGTCATGTCCGAGACGTAGACGCGCACGGTTCACGGTTCGTTCGCCTGGTGGGTTTTGGACTCTGTCTGTTTTGGGTCTGGTCGGGTCTGGTCTGGTCATGCATAGATTGCCTTGCCTTGCCTTGCCTTACCTTTCCTCCTGCTTTTCGTTCGCTTTTCGTTCGCGCGCGCGGTCTCTCTCTCTCTGTCTGTCACTCTCTCACTCGCTGTCGCTTTACATCTCCCACGCGCGCTCTCTTGACATCATAAAAATAATACATTTTATAGTTGGTTATTTTGTTTGTGGCTGAATCAGAAATATTTAAAAGCATACCAAATAGACAGCTAATAATGCTGTGTGCACTATCCCGACTTGTATATAGAAATACCTACTTGGTTTTATCTCTCTAAGTTGGCCAGTCAATGCAAATTTAACTTACTACATACGTCTGTACATGTGTGTGTGTGTGCGTGTGTATGCACATATAATAATCAATTCAGAGAAACCAAATTTTTTATGGTGTGCACCTCAAGTTCACGGATGTGATTGTTGTCGTTGTTGTTGCTGCTGCTTTTTTCGGTTGTCAAAACAACATTTTTCGTGTGTGTACTTGCTCAAAGTGAAATTGGTTGAGTCGGTGAAATTGTTTATAACAATAATCAATGTAGTTTTGCGCTATTGCCACACACACACATTTGTGCATGAGTGTGTACACACTAATGAATAATTTCGTCTGCCGGCCGCGGCGTTTTATTTTTCGATTCTATCCGATTGTCTGTTATCACTATCTCCTGTTGTTCTACTATGTCACAGCACAGCGTGTTTGAATGAATGTACGTAGTATGTATGTAGTATGTGGATATGTACTAAGCGTGTATAACACGATGCTGGGCTTGTCTTGATTGCATTGTTGTTCAATTTATGCCATATCTGTGTTTCCATCTCTGTCTTTATCTATGTACATTGTCAGCGATAAGGCAGTTACTAGGTACTAAGTAAGCCTCTCTCTCTCCCTCTTTCGCGCAATTCACGTCTAATAATTGCCCACAACCTTATCGCGCTGACCCCTAAGCACCGTTGATTTGAATAATATACAAACCGGACTGTATATAATATTTGTAAATTGTAGTGAATCTCTCTCGCGTGTGTGCTAAGTTTTCATTGTCGTCGTCGTTGTCGTTTGGCAAATCAAATCATTTTGCAAAATGTCTTTGTGAGGCGACGCTCGTGTGCATAAGAAAAGTTCATAATGAAATGTAAAACGACGCAAAAAAAAAACGCGACGCGAGTGCATTAATAAAAATAATTCATTACTTTATGTATTTTTAATTGCATTCAATTCGAAGCGGAAGTACACACACACACACACACACGCACGCATACAGTGGTGCACAAAAATATATAAAAAGATTGTTACATTGCAAGTAAAAGAAAATAAATTATTGCACACAAATACACGAAAGATTGCTGTAAATACCATATGCAATAAAGCGAAACAGCAGATGGGAAACATCAAATAAAAAGCTAAAAGCTAAACGCTAAACGCTATTATTACAGTTGCATCAATATCGAGTGGTAAGTTTAATCACTAATTAGCTAATTCATCACTTATCTCGTTAAGTAATATGAGAGACCCATTGTTGCTTCCTGCAAGTCAATTTGCTGCGTCCACCCACTTACACACACACACACACAGCTCACCTGCTGGTAAAAAACAGCTAGAAAATCAATAAAGCCGACTTTTAACGCTGCTTAACATACATACAAACGCCACACCTCCCCCCCTACCCGTCAATCGTTGAGCTTACTGGGGCTTTTCATTAGCAACAGCTGATTGCACAAGTCGCTGACAAAATGACCTCCAACCCCCGTGCGAGCCCCCACCAAGTATCCTAGCCGTTAATCGCCTAACCTTGGCGCGCCTTGCCCGTGCCTGGAGGTGTGTCGTGCGCCGAGGGCGTGTTGTGTCCACTGTTTGCCTGATTTTGGTCTCCCCCCAGTGCGTAGATATATTCAAGTATTTACTTGCGTTTAGTCGCTTAATTACATCCACTCCCATTTCCATTTCCATTCCTTTTCTCTGGTTCCTCTTCTAGTGGCAGCGCTGCACATTTGCTACTTCATCATGTCAATCAACGTCGCGACATGTCGGTGCAAGGGACGCGCTTTGTGTGCGCCACAGTGCCCTCGTATAATCAGGCCAACTTTTAACAACAAACTCACACCGGACCAAAACAACACCACGTAGCGGCAACGGCAACGGCAACGGCAACGGCAACAACAATAACAATCGCTTTGCTTGTTTTGACAGTAGCAACGCATGCGAACAGCGTGTCCTTGCGTGTCTCTCTCTCTCTTTCTCTCTGTCTGTGCGCTCTCTCGCATTGGGTTGCTCTCATGTGCTACCACGTGATTTCCACATGCTCTCATGTCCGTCAGCTGCACTTTGACTTTCCTTACTAAGCTCCAGGGCGTTAAAAGCTAAGCTAAAAAGCTCTGGCGGCTGTTGCTAAGTCGCCGCCAAATGCATCCTAGAAAGCTTTACTGGAAGTTCTGTGCTCTGTGTGAAATTCGTATTTGCGCACTTGTTGATGCCAATTTTAGCACATTTCGTTTACCTTTTATCGGTTCATACAATAAGAGAAGTATATTATATATATAATAAGGTAATTTGTCGATCTTATTTAAACAATTGTGAAATTTGTGAGTGCGATACTGTTTTAGCTGAGCGTTGTCTACATCATTCTGTGCAAAAAGGACGGTTTCTCCCCGAGCTACTCATCCGGCGTGTGTAGGTCTTTTCGCCATACGGCATTTGTGCCCAGCTTGCTGCACTTTCACTCGCCTCGCTCGCATTCTAAAGTGAAAGGAGCAAGCTACTTATGTGAACGTATGCACATACATGTGTATGTATGTATGCATAGGTATGAGTTGATGGTCGCTTTGGTGCTTTCTAAACGATGGCCACTTACCCAAACGTAGTTGGTGCCGTAAAGCCATTCACAAAACCCAACACACACACACACACGCACGCAGATCCACTTTGGCCAATTGAAAACGGATCGTGGACTGCGAAGCACCCACATCGTGCACAGACGATATGAACCCAACGAAAACTGGCAAACAACATTCTATTTCAATTAGTGTAACTGACCTATGGCATTTACAGTGCTCTCAACATTAATCAGCACATTTGGTGTCCATTGTATTTGTATAGCCCATGTGTCGGGCTTTGTTTATGCTCATAAAAACTGGACAAACATATGTACATGTGTCCGATCTGTAGCAGCTAGCGTAAAATTGTTCATATCTTTAGTGAAACGCCGACATCGGCAACAGGAATGTCAAATATGCTTTGCAAATTTGAACCTGATTAAAGTCCAACTTATAACTTAATCAATATTATGTAAGTCTTGGGACCTGTTTACTCTCCAAGTTACTAACGTAGTTTGCCTATTGTTGTGTTATATATTCACTATAAATTGTCGTTATATACAAGTACCAAGTTACAGTCATTAACGTCGATTTTCGCTTGATCAATTATATAGTAATAATATTTTCCCGTATTTGATTGCTTTTAAAATTGACGAGCTGTCCGCTGCGTTTGATATACTAGCTGGAAAATTTGTTTTTAATGCAAACTGGAAAAAGCAGAAATTACACGCGATAAATAATATATATATATAAAGTATATGTACTGTAGCTTTATTTATATAGCCAACAGTTTGTATTTAATCAAAAACATCAGGCATCATCATACGATATGGTTATGAAATGTGTTTTTGACATTGACGTTTAATACCTGTCACGCTGCAGTTTGCCTTTATTGTCATTGAGGGGGGCTTTTACCGTTAGCTGATTGATACCGTGCCCCCTGCATTGCGTGCCCATAAAAACAAAAAAAAATTGGTATTGGGTTTTACCTACTGTACATTTCTTTTCGCTGTCTACCTAACTGTTTTTTAAACGTAGACATATAAAATGCAAGTCGGCAGAATTATACAATAAAGCACATAAAATGCTTAAAGCATACAAATGTCTGTTTTGTCTTTGTCAACGCTTCAAATTACATTTGAAAGCAATTTTTGTCATTACTTTGCAATTTATTATTTTCATATTTCGAATATTTAAGGTATTTCTCTCGAGGGAGCTTAATGCGTATTTTATGGCGCACACAAACTTTCTAAAAGCTCAACGTTTAGTTTGACTTTCATTATCAAGGATTGCACATAGATGGCGTCTTTGAGCTTTGCGCTGAAGCGCTTAGAGTTTTCCGCGCCTGAAAGCTTAGTCAGCACCTGTTGCTTTTTCGAAATCAACCTTTGGTTGACGCATCAGCTTTTTTAAAATTTGCCTGTAATTGGTTATCAGCAAAAGCCGGTAGAATTCCTGATAAACAGCAGGCGATTAACTGATAAGCTTAATTAGTTTCAACAGAGCTGCAGCAGCTTATTGTATTTGTTATTTCAAAACAAAAGAAATAATAATAATAATAATAATAAAATACAATATTTCAATCATTTGCTTATCTTATGCAATTTTGTATGACATTTGTTTGTTGAAGCGAGGGACAAAGCTACAGTCCAGCACGACTGAGGGTAAGATACCCTTTGCTCCACTTCGAAAAACCGTTGCAAACACACTTTGTTTAAAGCTGTTTTAGATTATGTTTAAGTGTTGATCAAGAGCTATGTCCAAATGTGCTAAGCTGATGCTATGTAACTTTCTTGACTGAACTTTTAACTTACTTACTCTCCACCATAACTTTGTCAAAAGTCAACTGACTCTCAAGTTAGATGACTTCCAGTTTATGTCTTGACGCCTTTAGTAATTCTACATATCCAAAACTTTCATATTTACTATATTGACACAAACTATTTCAATTTAAACCGATTCCTCGCTCTTGCAGTTTCATTTGCACAAACTTAGTATACCCTTCTTCAACCGTTTTAAAAAGGGTCGAAGGGTATAAAAATGGAAACTGCAATATTTGATAAGAAGCTGAAACAGCGACAAATAAAAACGTTCGGTTATTGCAATGAAATAACTGGAAATGTCACGTTTACGTAACACACATAATGCAGTTGTTGCTTAGGGTTGTTTAAGAAAATATAAAATGTTCTTATACTAGCAACAGATATGTATGTTTTAGAGAAACAGAAGAAACAGCAAATGACAATTGTCGATTTAGAAAAAGTGCGCACAAATTTCGTTTTGTTGTGCATCAGGAAATTTAAAAAATAAATGCAAGCGCTATAAAAGTCAGCTCCCTAAGCGAATCCAAATTAAATGACGTGACATCAAAACAAAACAAAATAAAAAACAATAAAGAGTAACTGCAAAATGTAAACTACACAGAAACGTGCGAGTCGCGATTTTGCACAGAATCTTAATGAGGACAGCGAAAAAGAGAGACAGCAAAACATGTTGGTTTAAAATCTATCTATATGTATACTAGACGATGTTTAGAGTTGTTTGACTACACAAATACTATGTATTTCTCGAAGAGACTCAGTTTAACTACCTGTGATACCAATCTGATGAATTGTCTGGTTGTTCAAATTCCTCGTTTCGAACGTATGGGAAAGTTCTAGTGATGCCAGTGACACATTTTCATTTATTAGCTTGAACCAATTAAACATTTACCGTATGTTTGTGTGTGTGTGTCTTATCAAGTGAAGTCATTGATCGTTAAATGAATAAAGTTTGCTTGTCATTTCTTTTGGAAAACCGGTTTGGTTCTGGCCAGCTCTTGCAGTCCCCGGTTAGTAAGTAAGTTTGTTTAAAACCATCGACTGTAGCATTCTACATAAATTTGCATATGTTTAAAGAAACTCAACGACCAAGAAACATAGCATTGGTCGGGCAAGCTTTTAGTATGTATTTCTCTGCAGCAGACGAGTTTGCTGCTGACATAAAAAATAATCGGAAAAAACACAACGACCAAAAAAAAAAAACCCAAAAACTGTGTCAATGAAATTTTCGTGCATTAAATTGCAATAGTCGCACTGAAAATGCTAGACGGCTGCCTGTGATGTCATACTGCGCACTAGCCGGCTGCTTTAATACCCTTTCGCTTGAAGATAACCTAGCTATTATGATAGCCTAATAAATATTATTGATAGATCGCTGTGTGATTATTCACTGTAAAGTCAATTTAAAAAATGATTTAGCTCTAACAATAACTGTAATACTAACTTTAGCAAGTTACTAACAAGAGCATACGTAGTTGAACTTAAATCAATTTTTCTCCCACTCCCGTGTGATTGACAAACTTGTTTGTTTTCATTGGCTGCAAAACGCCGACCTCACATTGCCGTGCCGAAGCCTCGTTCAATGGGCTTGTGCCGAGTCGAGTATCTACGATTATTTAAACAATTAGCTTGTATCATTTTGAGTCTGTGCTCAAATACATCGATTCAGCTCAAAACTAGTCAGACTTGTTGTCAGTATAATTATTTTGATTGAGTATTGCTCACAGCCAGTCTGAGCCCCAGTCTGAGTCTGTCATGCGTTCTTTGCCCATATACGATGATGAGCGGACGGTGTTAAATACCTAAAATATTTTATCTTCCATTAGTATGCGAGGCAGCGCGTTGGAGTCTAGAGACCAGGAAGCACAGCACATGCCAAGGCAGTTTGGATCTTAAGTCATGCTGTTTTGTATGCTTTGGGTGTGGGCCTGTTACATTTGTTGTATCATAGCGCACTCGAGGGTTTTTTTTATATTTTGCTTGCCCATGCAAGAGGTTAGCTTTCTCCATGCAGTCGCAGTCCCTTATGTTGATTATGACTTTTATTGTTAGCTCTGTTGTTGAAAACGTTTCCGCTGCATTCACAATACAATTTTAATCGGTCGTTGCACCCTGTAAGCCCTCACACTATGTCCACAGCTGCATAAACCGTTAAACAACAACTTAACCCATTTTGTGTATCATCAGTAGAATAGAAGTTAAATTTTGTTTGAAAAACTAAAGCATTCTGATTGTCGTTGATCTTACTTAGAATTCTATTGAACCGCATGATTAATCAGAAATATAGTTATAATTATTGTTGGCTAAATGTGAATATCATTGCCGAGAGACTCACAAGTTGGCTCAAGTGTTGTTGATTTAGCCCCTTCGGCCGACTCAAGCTAATGAAGCGCATTAAATGAAGCTCAAATGTGTTGAGTATCTTATAGATGCTTACGAGGCGCTGTGCCAGTGACACAGAAGCAAGATACCAGCACAAATACACAAATACACAAATACAAATACAAACAGAAAACAAACAGTACAACAACAAGAAGCAGATACGAACTTCGACAGACGCATGTACCACGTGGAGGCGCAGAGACGCAGCAGACGCGGCGAGAATTTTCTCTGGCAGTCTGGTCGGGTCTGCTCGGAAAGGTTAATGAGTAATAAAACTTGTGGCACTCGTTGTGTGGTGTAAACGATACGCATTATTAAAATCCCTTTTATGCGTATAACTGTCTGCCTGCAATTTTCATGTGTCGGAGATAATTTTGTTTCACTAGACTCGCTAGCCGACTTGATACAGATACAGATACGCACAAATACAGAGACAGATGCAGGTACAGATACGGATACGGATACAATTTTCTTTCGGCTTTGTTACGCTTTCCAGAACATGACTGGCTCTTTTTTTCGGCATAGCTTTCATTTTTGGGGGGAAAAGAGGCTCTCAGAATTTCACGCCAGCTTTTGGGGGCAGCATAAAGACATCACAAAGCAGAACTATAATAGCATTTATTCAGAGAGCAGAGCGAAGAGTCTCAATCTCAGTGGCAGCCGTGGCTGCGAAACGACCCAGAAACTGTGTCAAACATTTTACAAAAGTGCAAAGCTCATGGAACAGAACAATACCCAAATGGGGGCCAACAAACGGGGCAGCATTTAGGCAACCAAAGCTGGAAATAAAAAGTGTAACTGTTTTTCTTTTCCTTACCTTTTTTTCCATTTCGGGTAACTTCTTGTACAGGTGAAAGATGGAGCCGTAATTAAATCGTATAGAATACTGTATAAGAAAATAAAGTAACTAAATTGCTGTGTTGGGTCTTGCAACAGTAACAGCAACAACCACAACGGCAACAACAACAACAACAAGAGCAACAACTGAAACATTGGCCATGCTTGAGTTGGCAGCCACAGCTTTGCGCTTACGGTTCTTTTTTTTCGGGCTAAGTATTTCGGATGTGAAATACGAAATACTCGTAGAAACATACTTGAAAAGGTAGCAGACGAACCGCAACCGAACACGCTAAGGCCCGAGAGCCCAACCTTAAAACACTTAAATCGTCCATAAGTGACAGTTGTAACTGAGAAGGGCGTGGCAAAGCCTGTGCAATCTGAGTTTCTCGTTTATATCTAAAAATGTCGCAATATGGGCAAGCTTTAGCCTATGGCTCTGGGTTAGACCTTAGCAGCCACGCTTCGCTCCATAATAATTTAAATTCGAACTAACACCATGACATTTTTGGGACTAGTTTTTGCTGCTGTGTCTGATCGATTTGTGAGACTTGTTTTTACACTTCTGTTTTTCTACTCTTTCAATTTCCATGAATTTCGTTTTGTTTTTCTTCTGTCTACTGCTGTCAAAATTCAAATGCTTTGGTAGTCGTATTTATCCATGGCTTACATTTAATTGCGCGTTGATGACGCACATTGTTAAATACTACGAACTGAACTGGGATGAAAAGAGGGGCCCAACGAGATTGTGATGAATGCGACGTCATGACGACGTCAGCAGACCAATCTTTGGGGTTTTTTTTTTGCTCACGCAGCAGGTTGGGCAGGCTATTTTGGCAACATATTTGCTCTAACTTAGTAAGGGGGGGTCTTTTATTTAACTTGTATTTGTGCTCTGCTCTTTTCTATTTTTGGAACTGTGTTTATATGGTATATCCATAAATATGTCACAAAATACTATAAACATATCATTTATTATGCTTGGGCGTAAAGGAAGAGGTAAAAGAAAGATCGAATTCATATAAAAAATTAATACAAAAATTATACACGTAAATTTGATATTGTATATATAACTTTCGTTTTGAATATCAGTTATTTAAACTATTTCCAACTCATAATTTTCTGTAAAAATGTGCAAAATGAATGAGAAAAAAACTAATTAAAAAACGAATTCAAACGGTTGCTCATTTATCTGTATGACGAGCATTTGATACTACACTCATGGAATGCAAAGCAGGAAAAAAATCGTTTCAGGAATCCAGCGATTAAAAGCAGGATGTATTGGAAGTGTGTGCAGTGCAACATATTTATAATTAATTTTCACGCATGACTTCAAATCAAATCAAGTAAATCTTGTGAATTAAGAGAACGTTTTTGAAAGCTTAAGTAGAGGAAATATAAAAAAAATTAAGTTTCTGTTGAAGAAATATTTCCTATAAATATTTTCATAGAGAGTACAAAATACTATAAATAGATGCCGCCCCATTTTGCTGCTGTCCTCTTCTGCTGCCTTTTGGTCACTTAGCCTTCGCATTGCTTAATTTCTGGGTGCATCTGTAGTAATTAGTTTTTAGTGCCTCGCTCTGCCCTTGTTTATATAAATTGGTCAGCCCGTTGTAATTGTTAAAAACCAAATTAAAATACTCTCTCACACTGTCCGCTTGTCTGCTTGTCTGCTTAGCTGCCCGAGCTGAGAGCTTTATAAAAATAGACGCCTCTATTTATAATGCTCTAATTTAGTTTGCGTGCTGCTTAGCTGCTTAGTTGCTGATGTTTGATACTGATGAATTTGTTTCTAGTTCAAAATTTAAAGCAACAACGCATATTTTGCGAAATTTAATTTCGAGTTTTGCAATTGTTTACTTTTAATTATAAAACCGCAACGTCGACCGACACGAACTGTGTGTGGACTGTGTGATAGACTGTATTACTTTCGGTAATGTTGGCAAACGTTTGTTGCTGTTGTTGTTGTTGTTGTTTTTGTTGTTGTTGCTATTGTTTGTAAATTTTCGACGCTGCTGCCTGTTTATCAATTTTCAATATTGACCTTTGCTTTTCCACCTTTCCCATCGCGTTCGTCTTTTTGTTTACTTTTTTAGTTAAGCCGCATTAAATATACATACAAACATACATACCTACTATGTATGTCCTCCGTGAACGTTGGGAATTTGTCCAGTGTTTGTTTTTGTCTCTGTCTTCACACCTTGGGCCTTTGGGAGACAACACACGTTGTTGTTGTTGTTGCTGTTGCTGTTGCTGTTGTTATATTTTTGGTTGTTGCTGGATACCTGGCGACAACTGCGACGCGACAGTTGCGCAAGCGAGAACCGAAGAGCCACAAATATTTGTGTAAAGTTTTTTTTTTTTCGGGCGAATTTTCTCTTGCCTCTGGTCTTTCTTTCGTGTCTGGCGGCTCCCTTCTGTCCTGGTCTACCGCAAACACACAATTTCCACGCTCTTTGAAAAATTATCGCTGAAATGAGAAATAGATTCGCTCTCCATGTTAATTGAATTAGACCGACAATTGCGAGACGATCTGTGCCTGAGTTAATTAATTTGAAGTGCAAGGCATAAACAATGGCGTTATTCATTGATTAGTCACCGTCGCACTGAGTCGGGCCAATTGATAAGCGGAAGCGCACTTAACCCAATTAGGTAGTTGGCCAAACGATGATAAAATAATTGCATTTTTCTTTAATTTGATTTCAATTGCTCCGCCATAGCAAGAAGAAAAAGAAGAAGCAGAAGAAGTTGAGTGAAAAACGAAACGAAACGAAACGCTCTAAACTAATCACTTTATCTTGGATTCGCTGCTTCTGTTGTTCTTCAATTTCGATTTCAAGCTGCTGAGATTTCTACTACATCGTTTCCCCGTTCTGCTCTTACTTTCTAATGAGACTTGAGTTTCATTGAAAGTTCAATTAGCGTGTGCACAGAGCGAAAGTTGATGCAATAGCTGAGACAATGGGAGACGAAGAAAGAGAGTCTTAAAGATAGTTTCTTATATGCTTATAAATACAGTAGATAATAATATAATTAGGTATGCATTAAACTGGGCGACACAAGTAAATTAAATTGTCTACATTCATAAGTGAAATTGGTACAATTAGTATCAACTGCAATGGGCGATCTTTACTATATTTTATTTTGGACCAATTCACCTAGAGTATTAAAACATTGTCAACACGAAGCCTATGACAAGTTTAAGCAGAATTTAGTTAGTAAATTAAACGAAAACACTTTGTAAACAATGAAAATAACATGGTCCACATGGATTAAATATTTTTTTAAATTGAACACGGTAGATGAAGGGTTCATTCATGATTGACGCAGACCGAAAAATGTAATCAAAAAGTATTCGACACTGGCTATGCTGAAATGAACGCTTCCCTTAGGGAATGGCTGGTGTGTTTTTTTAATTGGTTTAACTTTGATTATATTTTTATTTTTCTTGCCATTTTATTGTTTTGTATGTGCACAGATTTTTCTTTTCAATTATTTTTTAGAGTTTCTGTTGTTATTTTTCCTGGGCAGCGTATGGACAAATTAATATTGTATACATGTATTGTTTGTTACGTATACGTATCGGTGGACGCGAATTTAATTGCTGTGTAATTATAAAGCCTGTTTAAGTGCATTCAGTCTATTTAGCTACGTGTCTAGCCAGCACCAAACATAAAATAATGAAATATATAAAAGAATCGAGTCTGATTTTTTTAGATTTTCAATGGTAGCGCTGTTTGGAGAAAAAAATCACGTTGTTATTTATGGCAATCACATGACAGTTTCGAATCGAAATATTGCTACTTGCAATTTGTTCCTCTGCCAAGCCATCGAGTTTTTCTATGGTACTTTTATTTTATTATGAATTGTATTGTGAAAAATATACACATACATTTGTAGATGTGTGTATACGTATAAATATGTACGCCGTGGACAATGTGGTGTTAAATAAAATGGAGATGTGATTCTGTGAACCATTGGGCGGGTTTCACTTTTTCTCTAATGGAATCGGATTGTTTTGCACAAGTTTCTCTTTTTTTCGCATTTGCTGTTGATGTTGTTGTTGTTGTTGCTGCGACAAAAACGATATAAATTACTGGCGTTATTAAAATTTAATTAAAGCGCGAAAAAAAATATGTGAACGCATAAAGATATTAAAAACATTTACAAGCCGGCATATGCATAAAAACTTTGGCTTTTGTGAGTGACATTTTTATTTACAAATAATATTAACTTTAAGTACAAAGAGAAAACAATTAATTATTTTTAATTAAACAGTGATTTTTTCAATAAATCTCAACTTAACAGGCACCGTGGGAACTAATAAATAGACAGCAGGGAATGCCTGAACTTGTGTTTTTTCATGCTCGCTAACTTTTTTTGGGCTGACTGCATATGTATCTAATTGAGCTTTAATATGATATTTAATAAACATTTATGCGTTACAGTTTTTTCTATGCAGCCGTGTGAATTTCATTTTCATCTGAACTGCAAACTCAACGACTCTTGGATTCTTTGACTGTTCGCTGTATGAATTTTGTTGCTCATTTGAATTAATGATATTATAATCATTTATCGTCATGGTGACAGCGTTTCAGGCTTGCTGTAGTAGTTGTGTTTTGTTTTGTTTTTTTTTTCGATGTTTCTGTCATTATTAATGACACTTTGTTGGCAATACATTGTTCGGCTTGTTGTTGCGACACTTTGTCCATTACTCACGGATTGATTGGCTAACCAGTCACTATGCTAGTTGATGACACCTTCCCAAAAGGTGTTAGATTCACATATGTATGTACTATGTATCTTATAGTTTTAATTTTGCAAACTAAACTAAATGACTTGGGTTGGGTAAGGCAATGTGTCACACAATGTGTTACTCGTGTTACTCAATAGCTGGTGAAAAATTGGCCTCGCAACCTTGCTCTGTTATTCAGTTTACCCATGATAGTTGAGCTCATTTAGTTAAAGTCGCATGTCAAAAGCCATTTGAACTCTCGGCCATTTGGCCACTTATCCGCCTCCCTGCAGCCGCCTCTAACTTCCGTCTAGGCCTGCTAATTATTTTTATGGCATTTTAATGACTTAATTAAACAATTTACTTAGAGCTGCGCGATAGTTCAATTATGCAAGCAGCTGCAGGCTGCGCCCAATCGTGAAGACGTCGGGTTGAGGTAGGGAGCTTGGGTGGGATGAAGATCTTTGAGTCAAAGCCGAGACGCCCGCAATTAAGTGTTCATTAAAACTGGGCAAAAAGAATTGCAGCACAAGATTAAGAGAAGAAGCAGCTCTTTGGTTTTGCGGGCAGCCGTTGCTGTGGCAGCAACAACAAAGAATCTAATTGTATATCAAGTGCAAGTGTAATTGAGGGTGTGGGTGTGAGCACGGGTGTGGGTGCATGGGGGTGAGCGTGTGTGTATGTGTGTCAGCGGTTGTATGCAAGCGAATGCATTTGTACGCGCCAATAAACAATCCGCAGACCCAGAGGCGAATGCCTTGCCTCACTCGTAAACTAATTCAATTAACAACTAAGCAGCTTAACATTAAGTACTCGCAGTGGTTGTGCGAATGCATGAACACATGTGTGTGTGTCTGTCAGGTTTAGGGTACATAGGTGTGTGTGTGTGTGTGTGTACGCCTTTGAGCAGCTCAAACTCAAAGGCTGACCCATAACTCGGCACTTTACTAGCAGCAACAACTGCAAAAGCAACAGCAAATGTCTTAATTAGTTAGGCGCATTTGGCACAAGTCAAGGCATATGGCTCTTTAAACATTTGCACATGTCGCTGCGATTGAGAAACGACCATTAAAGCCAATTGTGAAATTTGCCAAGAGCTGATAAATGCTAAGAGCTTAGGCAGCGCACTCTTGACATGTCACTTGTCTCCGACTTCTTGACAGCCTCAACCAAATTGTTATGCACTTTTTTATGCGACAGTCGGAAACTGACTTCCATCTGCGAAACTGACTCTGACTCGGGGTCTGGGAGTGGGAGTGGAAGTGGAAGTGGAACTGAGACTGAGACTGAGTCACGTCAAGTGCATTAAGCTCGTTTTGCGGTTTAGCTTGCTTTGCTTAGCGGAAGTGTGCGAGCTAGAAATAAGAAAAAAATGGGTTGAATAGTTAATCAAATTGCTAGGCATTTGCATATTAATCAAGTTAGCTTTTTGCTCTCTTTCCAGGCAAAGCGCCGCCGACTGGTGCAGTGAAGTGGGTGAGTAAAATGCAGCCCAACAATGCTGTGAAAACACTTTGGACAAATAGACAGACAGACAGTTTTGCAAAAGACTTATCAACTGGGTATTACGAATAGTCTCACAGCGAGAGAGAGAGAGTGAGCGAGAGAGAATTGACGTCAGGCATTTTTGTCGGACTTATCAAGCTGAAGTCACAGTTCGGATAGTTCCCACATTTGTTTTGTTATCTTCAAGCGCGTATCTGATTCTGCGATATCACATGTGGCAAGTGCTGTAGTTCCCTTAATTGTGGACTTATCTAACTTAGTACGTATACTTCAAGCGCTAGCTTTTGTTGTCACTCTTCTATTTGCCCCATGGTTCACACTCTTTATTAAATAAGCAACCAGCTGATAATTAGATAGCAGCCGCAACAATATCAAAATAGAATTGCATTGTGTTATGTTAGTCATGTGCTACATTTGATTTGCATGCTTGCTAAAAATGCCTCTTAGCTGGTAAATATATACTCATAGTACACATTCATATATGTATTTGCGATTCGCTTGCCCTGGGTGTGGGTCGCATATAATCGCTAGGTCTTTGCATATCAACGCAGGCATTAGCATGTCAGGGGCAGATAAAAATATGCGCATGGACACAGTCTATGGAAAGACAGTAGAAAGGAAGCACACAGACACATACATGATGTATTTGCAAATGTGTACATCTGTGCGTGTGTGGCAAATAAATACCTTAGTTCAATATTTGCTAGCCTTAAATTTGTCTGTTTTCAGCTGGCAAATCGAGGCCTCTTTCGCTGCACAGGAAACTGCGACGTTGTAATATTTGATAAAATTTCCCAAGAAAACGCAACAAAAAAATAATATTTGAACAGTGTAAAGCAAGCACACGTCTTTCAGACCTTAAACATATTTTGCTAAGCATTCTGTAAAAACAGAATTGCAATACAGGCACCCTTTATTTATTTTTCTCACAGTAAAAGGTTTAGTAAGCTAAAGAAGCGTACCTGGAGTCCGCTTAAAAAAATTGTTAAAAATTTGTAGACTCTTAAAATAACTTTTCCTTACAACAGCAATTTATAAATAGCTTGATTTTTGATCCCATTCGCAAGTTGAATGACACTTTGAAATCAAATCGCTTAGCTTGATTCACGTCAAGCGAAATCTATTTAGATTTTGATCTAAAGTCAAAACAATTATTTTCGTCATTCAAATGGCAAACTAATAGAAATCATTGATAAACAAAGGCAAGTCACTTTACACAATGCTCGTTGGCAGCAGCTTAGGCAAATAAGTAAATATTTGTTTATACAGGTATGGGTATGTGCGCTATCGCAACGAATTTACACACAAGATTCACACATACGTTGCGTACAAGCCAAAGTAATCAGATATTTGGGAATCAACGGTGAACTTTGGGCGAGGAAACTTTGTTGAGAAAGCGACAAATGTTTTAAGAATTTAGCAACAAGATTTTCTTATCGATTGCCAAGTGAAGCTTGTTATCGATATGGTTTAAATATGCCAATACTACTTAAATTTGTTTGATATAACTTTGGGACTTATCTATGAAAACTTAAATTTGTTTACCTTTTGCAGTAATTGACCCAGTTATAACAACGGCCTGCTTCTGGCCTATTTCTGTGCTCCGTCACCCAAGGCAGCTTCTCCTCCTCCCCTTGGGGTAAAAAACTTTTGCAGTGTCGAAAATTGAAAACGTGTACGAGAAAACTAATTTGATGCGCAAATATCGCCGTAAAAACTTTGCTGGTAGCACTTTTTTCATGCCCTCCACTGTTGGCGTTGCTTTTGTTGTAGTACAACTAATATTTGTTTTAATGTTGCGAAAAGTTTCACTTATTTTGTGAACTTTGACTTAATATATATTGTTATTCGTAGATGATTTTCTCTGGTGCTAGTGTCGATATAAAGTTTCCTGTTGAAATGCATGTCCGAAATTGGCACTGAAATTTATAAACTTAAGTTGATGCAAATTATGCAAATTAAATTTAGGCATGTCAAGCCAAAAGGTCAAGTAAACAGCGTTGTAATTAATCCGCTGTAGAGCCGCCCACTTGCAATTAGCAGTGAGTATTTTTATACCCAGTAGTTTTGCTTCCGTATGGTGTTCTTATCTTAAAGTATTTGGGCAAATAAAGAAATTAGCATCAATTTTCAAAATCCAACGCAAAGTTTCTAAGCAAAGCTTATTTTTATCAATATTTTCACTAATTTTACAGTAAATTGAAAAGTTTTAAAATCATCTCAAATTTGTTATTAAGCGACTGAGTATCTTAAAATCGAGTGTGCTCTTCTTTTGAGTGCGCCTCAAAAAGGTGTCAACGTATTTTACCAAGTTGAATTTTTCGAAACATGAAAAGCTACAAGAAGTGTGGAAAAAATATGCTAATTTTAGGGGCCTGGCATTGAAACGGGGCCGTAATTGAGCCAAGAGCTCAAGCTTGAGGTTTCGGCTCGAAGCCAAAGCCCAGCGTTGTCGTCTTCATTAGCTTTTGGGACTATGGTTCTTGTTCCCTTGCCAAATTCGGAGCGTAATTAGCGTGAGAATTTGGTTGCATTTTCCGTTTTGTTTTTTTCTTGAGACATTGTTAATTTAGACATTGTTAATTTGTGTCGAGTTTCTTTTTATTAACGTTGAAATTGACTGGCCGGCAAGATGTTTTCCTGCGCTTTGAGATTGTTAACTGTAATGAAAATAAAGTTGTTTCAGGGTTTTCTCCGTGGTCACTTTCCCAAACTCAAGCTTAATTTGTTTAGCTTTTGGGTTGGTTTGTATTATATTAATCTAGGCACAATTGGGATATTTGTACAATTTGTGCGTTTTTTGTAGGTAAGGGATATTTTTAAAAATAAAACGTAACCTTATCCGTGCATCGTGGTGCTGCTTATCCCATGGAGCCAATTTACATCTAGTATTCTTATACTGGATCTGACAACTCTCTTCACGCAGCCACTTCTGCCAGAGTGTGTGTATGTCCAAGTATTTATCCTTTTGAATCTGTGTTGGCACACAAACATAAACCGTCATAAAGTTGCAATAATAATCCTTGAGCCTATGTCGACAGAGGTTTACTGAATTTTTATTGACTTTCCCAAGTGGGCAGCTAAGCAAATGCATACAGGCAGCCAAGCAGCCAAACAGCCAGACAGTTGCTGGAGCAGCTGGTGGGCCACTTTGGCATCAACCCCAAGGCTGGCAAGGACAATGGGACAGACAATGGTTGTCCGTCCAATAAAAGTCGTCATCATAATTTTGTTGGCTTGACACATAAGCGTCTGGGCGGCGGCGGGAGTAATGGGCCATAAATGCCCGTTGTCCACAAACATTATTCGCACATTTTGCCACGTCTAATGGGCGAGGCAGCCAGAGAGAGCTTTTCGAAGCTCTGTTGTCTTGTCTCCTGTCAGTCGACCATGGAGCGTATGCCTAATCATTATGTGTCTTGCCGCTGGCTTTCTATTCAAGGTTCGCGAAGTGTTGATTTTTATTGTTAGCGAAATAATTTTGTTTTTTTTTAATTAAATTTTTATGACACGCGCGCGCCCTCAAAAGTAGAAATACTCAATGGGCGATGGCCGAAAGTGACTTGCCTTTTTGTGGCCACAGAAAACTTCCTTTCGAACGGGGCAGGGCCGCAGGACAAGGACATTGTCGCATTCCCACTGTCTGGTCGGACTGGTTTGCGTGTTTTGTACGTTTCTCAAGCAAGAAATGATCAAAAAGAACAACAAAAAGAAAAGTAAATACATTTTACCCTTTTTCCCCCAAAGAAAAGAAAAGAAAAAAGAAATGGCACGTGGGTGTGTGAACTGTACAAAAAGGACACGCACATTGTTCTGTTTCGTGTGACAAAAGGCTATGTATGATGATACTGTTTGTCTAATGGGTATATACAAATTGGGACTATATTTAAGCTGCAGTCGAATTGATTTTCAATCCCAGCTCAAATCGCTTGCAATTAATATTTGTATATTGTCTGCAAAGTCGATAGAAGCTTCGACAAATTGTTCGAACTAATTCTTTGGATAATCGAAGTGCTTTAAGCGATTAGTTTTAGGGTATGCAAGATTCGATGATTATTGTGATATTTCTTTTCGTTTACTCTGCTGTTTGTGTTAGTTTTTCAGAACTAAGGCAAAGCGAACCGAAGCGAGAATTTCATTGCCAAGCTTTTTATTGCTTTTCTGCGATGCTTCAACATTTCCCTGTTAGCTATCGTAGAGTTCGCCCTCCCCCTTTGTCGTGTCCCTGCCGCATATTCGCATTTATTTCGCATTTTATATGCTTTTGAGTTTTAGGTTAGTTTGGGGTCGCTTCGCACCGCCTGTTTCGTCTGTCTGGCCCGCACAGTAAGAAATACAAATACATTCATACATACACATGCACATATAAATGTGAAAAAATGTTTGTTCTCTCCATAACATCTGTGTATTTGTGCGTTTTGCAAATTCATTGAACGACCGAACTGGATGGACCTTTGGGTCCTTTGTCCACTTGAAGTCCACTTTCAATGTCTCCAGTTCAATTCAATGGAAAATAATCGAGTTTCATATATGCACATTACGTTGGCATTCTGAAAATTATGCAAATTGGAGTTCAATTGATTGGAAAATGCTTCGACTCGCTCACGCACACCCCCACCCACCCACACACACACACACACACACACACTTGCACACATATATTTGTTTGGCTTGAAGCCTAACTAACTGTGCGTTAGTTACGCATTCAATATGCCCTTCATAAAGGACCAAGCAATATGAATTTGAATGTGATTTTCATTTTGCATACATTTTAATTCCATGTAAATATGCGCAAAGTATTTGGCACGCTAAAATCTGTTTGCCGGATTTATACATTATTCATGGTTGGCATCAATGTATAATGGTCACGTTAAGTTCTGGTCTGTTGCCAGGCAACAGTTTTATGTCCGACTATCTGGCAGTCGATTTACTCTTTACACAACAAAACCAAAGCGTTTGCACCATTTGTTACAGCTCAGCTTGTCCTTTCAATCATTTTAATGAGTCAAATATTTGACGACTCAAAGCCCCTGGCGATTGCCACAAAACCACACTATGCAAATGGACAGACGGACAGGCGGACGGACAGGCGGACGGACAGACGGACGGACAGACGGACGGACGGATTGCATTCATTTTTCAGCAGCGTCTGTGTGTGACACTCGTGTCTGGCCAAATATCCTGACAAAGTATCGCTGCCTTCGTGGACAAAACGGTTGGCTTATGCATACACACGTAATCCTCAATTTTAATTAATTACGTAAAGACAATGAATGAAAAGTATTACGAATGCAAGAGGAGGGGAAAAAGAAACTAGAGTTTATCTCGGCATACGCGGTTACATTACAGGATATCATACACAAAGGCTGCGCCTTTTTTACGCCTCAGGAAAAAAGGGTATCACTCGAGTAATCCAAAATAATTAGAGGGTCAAAAGGAAACTCGCCGCAGGGGGATTTTATTTAGTACCCCTCCACAATGGCGGCATAAGCCGTAATCCTCAAGCTGCAAATATTTTATTTAAGTACTCGCAATTACGTGAAAGCAGTTAAAACCGGGGCAACTAAACAATGCCATTGAGCCGATTTTCCAAAAGGTATATCATCAATTTCAATTAGTTTGATTAATGGCAAAGTGTAAGCGCGACTGGGTAGATACTATATTCACTTACTGAGGGTTGTCTCCCCTGTGGAAGCCTGTGGGCTGGGCGCATTGAGTGTTTTATTAATTGTTGTCATTGTCATTGTGTGTTCGTGTAATTTCGCCAGTTAACTTGGCTGGCAGATGTCAATCGCAGCGACCAAAGATTTACTTTGTTAACTAATTGCCGCCAGCCAACTAGATTATATACAAGTAGTAGAAAGCGCTGGAGAGTTTGCAGGGCGATTTTTGCTTTCTGCTTGTATTTTAATTAGACTAAAGCTGGTACTGCAAGCTGGTCCTTGCATAACAATAGTTCAACGACAAGTCGATAATTTGCTTGGTCGCACAAAGGTAAATAAATGGCAAACGTCAAGTTGACGAAGAGAGAAACTTGAAACTGAAAGGGAGTGATGACAGCTTAGATTTCCTAGAGAAAATTGCATAGATATTGATTTACCTTTTCTTACGCTATGTAAATGTACAAATGCTTTAATATATATAGTTTTTTACATTATTTATTTAAGATCTTTCACTGCTTATAGGGTAAAACTCTAGTAACCTTTTAGCTGCAATTGCTGGGTATTGCCAACGTTGCAGACACTGAACGTGTTGACTCTGACTTGCTGGGCAACTCGCGTGGCCAATTACTTGGCAGGAAAAGCAGCTTAAACAAATAATTTGTTTACACAAGCGACAACGAACTTTTGAACTTTTCCGCGACTTAAGTCGCCGTCGCCGTCGCCGTCGTCGTCTTTCAGGTACTCCGTCAGTTGGCCAGCATAGACAGTGGGACAGACGCGTCTATCAGGCTGTCAGTTGGGCTACTGCCACCCTGTAGCCTGTCTCAATTTCTGGGCATGAGGGTCTACATTTCCATTGCAACTTGCGCGTCACATTAAAAGCATTTTGTGTTTTGGCATGTTTACCTTTGCACTAGCCAACCCCACACCCCACATCCCATCCCTAGTTCCCTACCCCATCGGCTTCCCTCGACAGCTGTCGTGCTGCAGCTAGACAACAAACAAATTGACAGATGACCTGACAATTGATTTCGTTTGCTTTTACTTTTGGTCAAAATGCTAGCTTGGCAGCTAAGCGGCAACGTGCTGTGGGCCACCATCCACAATGGTGTATAGGGTAGTATAGCCTGCCTCACTCCAAATACAATAAACACAATTAAAATGCAGCTGCTGGAAATGCTATCAGCATGTAAATTGCATGGACCAAAGTCAATTACTGCCAGGGCTATAGACAACAAAATGGAAAGTGCCCTCAAAATATATTGAAAGACAGATTTGGTATAATATTTGGTAGAGGTACTGCAAAATTGTGGCTGCCCCGGGGCAACTGTAAAGCGTTAACTTTTTTTATGCTCTGCCTTGCCTTGGCAAATAACAATTTCAATTTCGCGAATCGAGCGAGCGTCGCGTAAATTCAAATTTTGTAGCTGAAACCCCCTAAAGGCGCGACCTGAAAGGACGATACTATTTTCACACGTGCCCCGCTCGTTGGGAAGTTGAGGCTCCATTGTTGTTGGCTCTCGCCTCTAGGCGCGTCGACTCGTGGCGCTCGTAAAAGGCACTCGCCGTGCCACACACAAAAACTAACAATAATGACAGCAAATCAATATCATCGACATGGCCCAGGGCTGGCGTAAAGTAAAAGTTCGGATTGTGATTAAGCTCCGCTGCTGCTGCTGCTCGTGGAGCGGGCGCCCTGTGATTTGCATTTGTCGTCCGTCGAACGTGTCAGCCTGACAGCCATTTCAGATTGTACTTGCTGCGGTTACTTTGTGTCTGTAGTTTTGTTTTTTTCGCTGTTTTGCTTTCAGATTCAGTCAGCACAAAGGTGGTAAACTAGCGGATGAACTAGTAAACATTCAAGGCATTCAAGGCGTCCAAAGCGCTGATTCAAAACAAGAACCTTTCACTCAGCTACGCAGCGCAGTAGAATGGAAGTTTTTTCCAGCTATTTATTACCGCATACCACGCGTAGCGGGGGCGTCACCGTGGCTATCTACTTCATTCTCTTATGTTTCTACCACGGCTGAGAACTTGCCATGTGCTTCCATTTAGTCATGCAGAAGATGCAATTGATTGCAGTTGTTGTTGTTGTTGTAGTTTGTTGCTGCCGGTGTTTTGCGTTATGAATGCGCGGCTCAGAAGCTGCCACCCACTGGCAGTGAGTGTAGTTGTAGTTATGTGATATGACTCGCTTGACAAACTGTAGAACAACTTGTTTTGATTAATTACAAAAATAGTATAATAATTTACGGGAGTTGGCAGTTATGAAAGAATTTTATGGAGTTCTGTTTTATTTTTCTGCACATTCTATGTAATTTTCTGTTGACACTCCTCATGTGGTAATTAAGACTTGTAAAGCTCCTCGGCTTCTTTTACGCGCTGCACATAACTGTCTTCAGCGCTGCCGTCACAATTGTTGCCGCAGTTGCCATTGTCAGAGTTTTCTTGCTTGCTTTAAGTGGACACAGTGTCGCAGTTGGTGTCTCTCTTTTTTTTTTTTTTTGATTTGTTGAGTTTTCACTACAAGCAGATATATTACAGCATCCTTGTCGTTGTCATACGTTGTAGGAATGTATGTACATATGTATGTACGTATGTATGTGTGCATGCATGTAGTACATACTGTGTTGCAGGTAACACGAGATCTGTTGTCTTAGCTGCCCCAGCGTTGCCTTTCGCCGACGCATTGTTGGGACAACACTCATTGTTGTGACTGTTGTGTCATGAAGGTATCCAAGTAAATATGTATTAATGTGCATATGAATGTGCATACGTATGTATGTGCCTGACTAAGTTGGGACTCGAAAGTGAAATTTTCGCATGCGTTAGTGCTTCCGGCTCACAATGCTCGGCTGCTGCAGCCATGAGATTTACGTTTAATGTTTACCTTTGCAATGAAGCCACGATGCCACAATGCCACCAGGCGGCGACTGTCAGTCCGCAGTCGACTCTACGCCAGTCTTGCAGCCGCCACTTGTCGCCGCGCCTCGCTCGTCGCTCGTAGCTCGTCACCCGCCGCCACTCGTTGGCTGACAAGTTGCACGTGAAAAGTGAAATTGCTGGCAGCGCAGCTGAGTAGCAATTGCTTCTAATTGTTATGACTGCGAGGCTTCTCGACCCAACCAAGCCATTTGATAGCAGCATTTTAAAATTTAACTTTGCGCAGAACTTAAGTGCAATGCAATTATGCGATAAGCGAGAGGAAGAGAGAGGGAGAGCAGGAGCGGAAAATGGAGATGGAAAATGGCTGACAAGCGGATACGTTGAATATGACAAATTTTGTAAGGGGATTCGCTTTCGTCGCGTTTGTGTAATAAAAATAATGTTAACGTAAATTGGCATATTAACAGGACGAAAGCGACCAAAGAAATGATCGCGATAAACGCAAATAAAGAATTGACAACAACAACAGCGCAGCAGCCAGAAAACACACACACACACAGACACACTCGCATATAAGCACAAGGACGAAGGGGCAAGCACGCTAAGCCCTCCGCTGAGAGCAATTACGTGGAGCGCGCAGCGACATTAACGGCTCACAGTCGCCGGGACAGACTGGAAGTCAATGTGTGTGTGTGTGTGTGTAATTTTTGAGGCTGGTTGGCCCGCTGGCCCGTTGACTCGTTGCTCCAATGGCTGGCCTGCTTTATTTTCAGTTAATGCTGCATTTCCGTATCCGCGTTGCGTATACGCAATGTGTGTTTTAATAACTGCCGCCGGAGCTACCGTCAGTTGGCCTGTCAATTACATTTTAAATTCTTCGTCGTTAATTTTGATGCCCTGCGCGCCCGGCGGTGACGGCGACGGCGGCGTCGTTGTGCTTTAAAACAGATTAAGGACAGTTTTCGCCAGCCTTGTCTTTTCGCTCGTTCATTTAATTCACCTGTTCCTTTATCTGTGGGACCATTTCCAGTGTCCTTCTGCTGTGCGAAACGTCATTAAATTTTGCCTTTGTAAATGTTCTGTTGGTCATTGTTAAATTGGGTTTTTATATTGCGAGCGCGGCGCGTGTGTCGCGTTTCAGTCGCACTCAGTCGCAGCAGTCGCAGCAGTCAGCAAATTCAACATTTCGGCCGTTGCCGTCGCAATTTCTCAGCAACTGAATTCATTTTACTCGCAACTCGCAATCAGTAACAGCAACAGCAACAGCAACAGCAGAACCAACAGCAACAACAAATGTTTGCATATACATAAATATAAATTGGTTCTGTCCATGGGACAAGCTAGAGACTTGTAGCATCCTCCTGCATCCGCGTCGCTGTCCCTCCGTCCCATCTTCATGTCGCTGTCGCTGCAGCGCAGCATTCATCGGGGTGGGACCTTCGTTTTTTATCAGATGACTCGCTCAGTTTGGGTCAGTTTTATTTACTTGTGCGAACTTTTTCCGTGTGCTCACTTCGTTTGTTAATTTGATTTTTATCTTCTTTTTATTTTTTACCGTTGCCAGTTGGCAACCAGTCGTATACTTCACTACTCTTTAGCACGTCGCGTATACGACCCGATGACGGCGCAACTGCTGATTTTATTAGGGAATTTAAAATATAGTCTCCCTTTCAGAAGTTTCTGCATGAATGTTGTTTGCTGCTTGCTGCTGTTACTCGTAACTAATCGCAAAGCCACCACCTGCTGTTTTCATGCTATTAACTTAGCTACTGCTTCGTTACTGCTTGGCCGGCTAACTCGTTATCTAAGCCGTTACGTAGCCGTTTTAGGGCCTTGCAGATAATTTACCAATTATATGCAACACTGTAATTACTTCCTGACCCAGTGCATCCGCTCCCAAGTACGTTCTTTTAATAATGGTTCCGGATATTTAAGTAGTTTCGAGCATAAGCTGCCGACAACCAACAACCAACAAGCAACAAGCAACAACAACTAACAACAATAACAATAATGCCTCTAAGGGCACTTCTTTGCCTTTTGTGAGCAAGGCAAGCGAAAATATCGGGGCAGAACAAATACTGTATGAAAGGACAGCATCAAAGCACAGTGGAAAAAATATATATTTTATATTATTTTTAATGACACAAAACAAAAAATGCGTGTTGTTTATTTCTTAGAATATTTATAAATAAAAAATATATGTTGAGAAAATTTAATATTATTATAAAAACAAAAAATTTGCTCAGGCTTTTATTTTTTACAGTGTACACACTACTGCTTGAAGCTACAGTAGTAATAGCTGAAGCACTTCGAGTCATTTGTGCTGGGTCTAATGATTTCCGCTAGTTTCCGGTCGACGTCAGCATCGCCGTTGTCATCGTTTCCATCTCCATATCCGTCCCCGACGTTGACAATATTGCGTATACTCAATTTTCTGTACGTAAAAAGTTTCGCTTATTTTTTTGCGCCATGAAACTCAAACTTGAACATGCTACCCATTTGGTTATATTCTGCTCGCGTAAAGTATAAATTATTATAATACATGTGCTGGGGCGAATCAGAACTTTTAATCAAATTGTTTGGTCATGAGATCGGGCATTGCGTTGTGTGTGTGTGCGTTACCCATGGGGCAATTGTTACTAATGGAATTGTCTGACAAAATATACTGTGGCTGGCGTGTGAAATTGTCTGGTTATGAAATTATATAATTGCCTTTAATTTAGCAATTTACAGTTAATAAAAACAAACACGCATAAACCAAGCAAAGCGAGACAAAACGCACTGTAGGCAAATTCAATTAGTTCCTGCGCAAAAACGCAAACCTTGAAAACGAAAAAGAAGCGAATACAAACGCAACTGCAGGCTACCCTGTAGAATGTCAAGGTTAAAAGCTTGCATAATTAATAATGTAAACTATGTTCATATATGTTTTGATTGCGCGCCGTGTTTATTATTATTGTTCTATTTACATTGAGTTGTGAATTAAAAATTAACATCTGCTCGGGTAATACAAATACCAGAGGTGATCTAAGAGAGCAACCAAGCCATATGTACCAATTGAACAATGTCTGTAATAGTATTGTATATACATATGCATAGTCGATTCAAACGAATATGCCACACAATGCATCTCCCTTGCAACAGTCAAATTATGGTAAAAACAAAACAAAAAACAACAACAACAACAACAGCAACAGCAATAAAACCCGTTTTGAGTGTTTCCCATAATCAACAACGGCGACGTCGTGTGAATTTTTTTTGAAACGAGCTGCCTCAACTTTTTCGTAAGATTTCTTGCTGCCTCAATTGCTGCGCTGCTGCACTTAACAGAGAGTACAGCATACCGGGCCTGGAGTGGGAGTGGGCGTACGTGGTTCTCGTTGCAGTTGCTGCCACTGACGGTAGCTACTACTGTAAGTATTTTCACAATATTTCACGGATACGTGCGCATCGCTCTCTGTTGCTGGTGTGGCAAAGCGCGCTCTGCCGTTAAATTGCGCACAATTTTGCCTTTTGGCTTAACAAACTGAGCGCTCAATTGTCGACGTTGTTGTTTGCATTGCCATGAGCGGATGCCCGCGTGCAGCATAGCAGAAAATTATGAGTTAATGGATTTTGTTTAATTCTCGAACACAATTGCCGGCCGGCTGGTCGGCTGGTCGGCTGTCCCGCCAAACCAGGCCTGCTGTCTGTTGTCTGGTGTCTGCTGCTTGCCTGCCAATTAAAACAATTTGCAAAATCGTTAACTTTGTTGACAACGCAGTGTCAACAATGCACGTGCTGGCTACCCCAAGCACGCCCTCCCCGCTGCTTGCAACTTGTTGCTGTTGTTGTGCAATTGGCAGAGCATGAAAGTGTTGGGCTGTTGCCACCCCACAAGCCGCAACTAATTGTAGCAATTTGCCGTAGTTTCAAGTTCAGCGCTGCATAAGAGCCCAAGATCCAAGAGCTTCAAGAGCCATGCAAAAAATATACTAGTATGCAGAGCGCTTAGAGCGTCTAAATGGTCTGGTATAATTAAAGTAATTAAATGCGGAAATTGTTTGGCGCAGTGGAAAAACCCATTTCACGAATTTATTTCGATAGGATTGTAGCAAATGGAGTTGCAGATGCTCTTCTTTAATGTGAACTTAATACTTCATTTGTAGGATTATTTTTCTAAATTTAAAATAAAATAAAATACATTATAAATCAGATGATTAACTAAGAAACTATTTCATATTTTTTCTTTATTAGTTTATGGAAAGAGTATAAGTTGTTGCCCATTGCCTGGGGGCGTAATTACTGCTGCACTTCGGTACTTCGTTTTCGCAATAGATTTCGCAATTATTCGGCGTTATTGCTTTCAATACAGCGAAATTAGGCAACCGCATGCCTAATTTGAAAATGGGAAAATAAATGCATTTTGGCAAATTGATGTGCCATGTGAAAAGAACAATTTTCATTTGAGTTTAAGTATAGTATATAATACTAGTTTATAGTATGTACAACGATGGCTACTGCAATGAGATTACAAAAATCACAATTTTTGTGGCATTTAAGAAAATTAAATGCATATGAAAATCCCGTTAGTTAAGCGTTTCACATCGTAATCGAATTAAATTTGCAAACGGAAAAACGGCCCAAATTGCATGAATGGGTTTCGGACTAGTATTAATTTATGCATAAATTGATTCGATTATAATTCTACTTGCCGCTAAAAGGTATGTTTATATTCGATTTAATTATTTCGTGACGCTGTCATTGTGTCATATAAAATATTTATGTGAATTACTCGGGCACATTTGTGTAAGATTAATTTATTTGCGGCAGCGAGACAAATTATTTATTTAAATTAAAATCCATCTGCGGTTGAATTAGAGCAACTAGAGCAAATTGTAGAATGGCATTTAGCAGCCGGTGCAACAAATAAGATAATATTCGATTAGTTTCTGACTAATGTGCTGCATAAACATAAATACATCAAAATAATTTTTTTAAAATTTATTAAAAAATATTCCGAGCTTAAGTGAACTTAAAATGAATTTTTCATTTTACATAGCTCAGCTTCAAGGAACGGAGAAAATCTTTGTGTAACCTTTTAAAAGAGAATTTTTTATTTAACTCTTTTAACCTTATTGTGCAAGAAATCAGATTAACGGAAAATTCATTAAAAGTATGCTGACCGTTTAAGAAGATTATCAGAAACGCACTGAAAATGTAGTTCATTGTCTGTGACAATTTCACTTTCCCATAAGCTGATTAAGAGCGGCGACTGAGTTTCACCATAAATGGTTTGTTGAGTTTGTTAAATTGAATGAATACCGTATGTGTTCACCTTTTGCTATCCATCACATTATCACTGTAATCAAACGCTTATTTGACACGTCGTTTTGCCTGACTTCGCATTGCTTATCCGTTTCACCTTTGCGGGCTTCCACCCATGCCTCACACGCTCCTAGTTCAAACAAGTTTCTGCAGGTTCGCTGAGTTTGCAGTCAGTTTGCTTCCTCGTTGCTGCTGCTGCTGCTGTTGTTGTTGTTGTTTTTGCTGCTGTGGGTCTTTTTTATGCTTTTTAGAAAAGTGAAATTGCATATTTGCTTTTATTATAATAAATGCCAATTTAGCTGCCTGCAATTCAATTACGTGAGCACTGTGAAAATTTCCCTTTTAGTTTTCGCTTTTTTTCTGCTGCCGTTGTTGTTGTTATTGTTGTTGCTGTTGCTGTACAAAACGTGCAATTGCCGAGAGTCAGTTGGGCTCATAATCTGAGGCTCTTGATCACGGCGCACAAAACGTGAGCATCGTGTATCAATGCCTGAATCTCTTTCTGGCGGAGAGACTCTCCTCGATCCATTACCACAGCATAATTAGGCAAAGCCAGTGGGCACTTTAGCCATAAATTTGCGTTTATAGGAAAATACCGAGGGCTGCACACTGTTGATGACAACAGCAACAGCAACAACAGCAACAACAACTTGGATGCCACGTTTGAGTGAATTGGATAATTGAGTATACTTTAAATGGTCTGGTCTGCCATGGGCTGCAGTTTCCTGTAAATGCTTCATTGTCTTGAGATGTTGAGTCATCATCAATGTAGTATGACCATCTGATATCATCAGCGATAGATACGGGCTTTAAAGCCAGCCTTAATATGTGGCCCATTATAATGACATGCACATGGGCGCCCACAATGCAACTCATCGATATGCATGCTGGGTATGATTGGGTATTATTCGGATAGGTAAGCTTGTGTAGCCAAACAACTGATGTGCATTACATGTGAGTGAGCGCTGTGAGTTGGAGATGGGCGAGTGCGGGGGTGGCCCAACCTGTCATTTCGAGCTGCAAAAGCTGCAGTATCAGCAATGCACAGTCGGCAAAACAAGATGATTTCCATAGCAACACTCAATCGCATAAGGGATAGATAATTGCAAATGAGTTTAAATGAAATGTGGGCATGACAGCTGACAATCCCATTAAGTACAATTTGCTGACTTATTGTATTGTCTCAGTACTGCTATCTCAATCTATCTCTCTGTGGTTTGACTCGACTGGCAACAACTATTGGCAGTGATATTCAATTACCTCGAAATTGCATTGCTTTTCAACATATGCGGGCTAGACAACTTCAAGTCTATGTCAGTTATCTCATAATGTAGAAAAGTTAGTGATTATTCAATTTGAATTTCACTTAATTCTCATATTGTATTTAAAACGATATATACGTTGATTGAGTCTCCACACGACACAAATGCTAATCAAACGAATATTTATTCTATTTACAGTTGATATTTTGGCCTATTTGCATAGCAGCAGCGAGTAACATTGTCATTCAATTGTCAACTGGTGCACGTTGTTTTGGTAAGTGTTTGTTGTAAGTTTTTGTTTTTGTTTTTCTTTGCCTTGTTTTCAGTTCGCTTGTTATTACAATCTGTTTGAAATGCAACCCTCCTCCTCCCCCCGCAGCCAGAGATTAGAAATAGCGGGGCCAAGTTAAATAGGGTTAACTGCGCTTCACGGTCGCTGTTCATTTGTATGTGTGTGCGGTGTGTGGTGTGTGAGGTGTGTGAGGCTGTCATCGGCATGCAACATTTACAGGGCATGTGTGACACCCGCAATGATGTTGCTGCTGTGTAGGAGTGCGTGGAGGTAGAAGAGAGAGCAGAGTCCGTGGCGAATATGTTGAATGCATCATGCAAAGTGTTGCATGTTGCATTTTAAATGAATATTTTATGGCCCCTCCCCCCAACCAACAACATAACGTTGGCAGTGCGGCTTGTTCCTGATTGTTTCAGTTGACTGCGTGCGCGAACGCCTTAAATTATGCAACGCAATTGCAACGCGTCGCATGCGTGTCGCATTTTAATGGTCGTTCGCTGTCGCAGCCCCACTTGCTGTTTTTTATGGCGCATGCAATGAAGTGCACAATAAAATATTTATAGACCTCGCACAGTTCAATTGCAGGGCATCTTAAAGCCACATTCACATTCGATTCGATTCGATTCGTTGCGATTCGTTCGGGGTGTCAAAAAATGCTTTTATGGCGGCGCAAGCAAAGCTCGGCAAATGGACGAGCAGATAGACAGCGCCCGGGCAGATGCTATCGAGTCAATGCCAAATATATGTATGTACGCCAGATATGAATGCCCCAGGAACTACCAGACGTCGCAGCTTGTAGGGTGTGTGTGTGTGTGTGTGTGTGTGGCACATTCATCTCAATTTATCGCTCCTAGTTGCAGATCGAGGTGTCGCCTGTGTATATCACAGTTTCGCACACAGATACAGCACAAGTGTGTGTGCCGTGCCCTGCTGTTTCCGTTGCCATCGCTGCTGCATCTTAGTGCTCGCTTCCTTTAGCCATTTGTTGCCACAGCAAACGAGTCATTTCACTTGACATGCAATTTTTTGTCTGCCTCCTCCTCCTCCTCCCCCACTCTCCTTTCTACTCCTAGTGCACGCGCTCTGGGACAAACAAACAGATGTAAACTTGCATCAGATAGTAGAACCCTACGCTCTATGGCTGCGTTCCCCCACTTTTGATTATTTTGCCAGCGAATCCAGTAAAACCCAAAGCACTCGTATTTCACTGCACAAACAAGGAAAAGTGCCGAAATCATGGATAGTTGCGAACATGACTCGGATAATGCTTGGATAAATAAACACACAATGACGAGGGTGGTAAAGCTGCGACTATAGACTTTGCTGCGACAACTCGAGAAAGAATTTGTATTTATTATTATTAATATTATTATTATTTGTTCTCTTCTCTTTAAATATGTCTCAAGGCAATACATTCTTATGGAGATATTTTATAACCATTTTGAAACTTATTGAGCAAGAATCTTAACCTAGATCTAATTCTCTCGGCAAGACTTCTTACCTTTCTTTAAAAGATCACGATTCCATTTGCTTAAATTTAGATAGCTTTTTTAAACGTTTTCAATATTTTACTTTTGCAATTTGAAAACGGCTGCTATGAGCATTGCTGTTCTCATTTTGCTGCACGCTTTCTCAAGCCAAGTTATTTATTTAAAGAAGTTTTAGGAAATTCAGGCAGCAGCTGAAGCAGAAGATCGTCAATACATTTCGATTGGAATGGCTTTTTTCGGGGCCTTGCTATTCTTTTTCAGCTATCTCTGGCTCTGCCCAATTACTTAGCATCAGCACTTAGCCATTTCACACATGTTGTCCATTTCAGCTCAGATTTGGGCATCCGAATTCCTTTGCACTTTGTTGTCATTTTGCTGCTGGGAAATTATCCGCTTATGCTAATCTGTCTTACGTTTCAACTTCTCTTACTCTCTGTCTCTCCTCTTATTTCTCTTTTCTGTCTCTCTCTCTCTTTGAGTGTGCTCCATTTGAACTTTCTATTTCATTTTTGCTGCGTCCTCGTGTTTTACGGACGAACAGACTGAGCCGGCTTTGAAACCGTTCGAAGGGCAGAGAAAATTTTGCAAACATTCATCTAGGATCTGCTTGATGACCATCTGCATTACGTGGGGTACTTTCAATGTCGCTTACTTCAAGGATATCATTGGCAAGCAGTGTAAGTACCACATGCGTTTCCGCTCTTTAAATCGTTGCAATAACTCATCCGGTTATGCGCCTGCATATTTGAATTGACCAGGGTTGCCTTTGCTTCTCGTTGCTGTGTTCCCTGCGTCGGTCTAACAACTTGTGAATATTGTTATCGTTATCGTTCTCGTTATTGTTTCTTTGCTGTTCCATAGCTGCGTATTTTACTAACTCCAAAACGTTGTTGGCCATTTTCCATGCGCATGGTTTGCCCTAAGCGGGCATTTTTTCCCCTCTAGAAACAGCATATTTAACATTATGTTAAACGGCCGAAAACAAAAGCCGCCTCCCGCTTGAAAAATGAAAAAACTGCATTGAAAATGAAATTGCAACATTTTACAATTATGTATATAGGTTAAGCAGAGCAGCGACGCAGGCAGCGGCAGCGAAATTAGCGTCACGCAACGCAATGCGAACATACGAAATCTGTTTGCTCCCTCGCCGGCAGCGGCGGCCAAACGGAAGGCGGCCAGACAGCGTAGCCAAAGTACCGTTTGCCTGGAGCGTGGCCAGTCCGAGCAGGAGCCCAGTGCCAGGAGGCACGAGGAGGGGAAACGAGGCGTACAGGAAGCCAGCGAACATGGACGTGCCCTCTCGCTGAGCAACCAGCAGCTGCGTCGCTCCATGGGGCATATTAACGGCTACAATGGAAATAATGCGAAGAACAATGCTGATTATCAGTACAGTGTTGGTGGTGGCATACGACGCCAGGGGAGCGTTTCAACAGACATAAATCAATTGCCAATGACTAGGAATCAATCAGCAATAAGACAATACAATGCCGTTAACGGCAATTCAACGGCACGCGAATTTCAGCAGGACACCGTTGCATACTTTGCCAACAAAGACGCATTGGGTGACTTCAGCAACAACAGGGACAACAATGGTTTGCATCAGAGCACAATTCAATTGGCCACAGGGCAGCAGCAGCAGCAGCCACAGACAGTTGACGACTCACCTCGTCGTCCTTCCTTGACGTGGCACGAACGAAAGAACTGGCCAGCAGCGAAACAGTCGGAAAATCTTATTAACAGAAGCATGCAAAAACAGCAGCAGCAGCAGCAGCAGCAGCCACAGGCACAACAGCTGCAACAGCAGCAGTTGCCGCAGGAATCGCTGGAGCTTAAGTTGCCTGGAATCTGGCAAAACAACAACAATGTTGACTTTGGTAATGAAATAACCTGGGGCAATGCCAGAGAGAAATCGTTACCTTTGAGTCACCTGGAAATGTTTCGCGATTCCTTGTCGACAACGGACAATGGCAACGCGGAGCAGCAGCAACAAGGCGAGCTATATACAGTGGGTGCTGCTGCTGCTGCTGCTACTGCTGAGGCTTACAACAACTACGGTGTGGCTGACGCGGAAAAATGGCAGAGTCAGCCGCAAAGTATGCAAAGAGAAAGGTAAATGGACAAGGCGCACCGAGGGGCGTAACAACTGTTAGGGTAACCGTTTTAAAATGTGTTTAAGCTGTTGCAAGTTTAAGCAACAGATTGAAAATAGCTAAAGCTAAAAATTGCACAGTAAATCAAACGCAAAACACTTTCAATTCTTTGCCCTCGATTTGCACAAAAGTTTTCTCTAAAAATGTGTTGGAAATCCTTCAAGAATCGAGTCACAGCGAAAGCGCAACTAACCTTGACCGTTCGCTGACAAGCGAATCGAAACTGTAATTGCAGCAGTTTGTCAATTTGTCAGTTTGTCAGTGTGTACGACATTTGCATATCGAATTGCAATCGGTTTGATTTGCCCGCTCGATTGGACGGACGATAGTGCAAGTGGTTGTTGTTGTTGTTGTTGTTGCTGTTCTGGTTTAGTGGGGCGTCGCCGCTGTTCTTTCTGTTTCGGTTTCTGTTATCGTTTTCGTTGTTGTTGCACAGCTCGTATGCAGCTCAAGTGCAACCGCTAACAACAAACACATAAAATCGATAAGTCTTTTGTCAGGCACTCTCGATTTGTTTGCCACGACACAATGGACGACATTCCTCACTTGCAACGATGCGTGGCAAGCAACGAACAGCTGCACAGAAGGAAAGGGGGAAGAAGAGGAGGGGGAGTGGAAGGGCGTGTTAGCGTATGCATTAAGCGTGTCATTTTTAGCAGTCCGAGTTGTTGTTGCCGCTGCTGTTGCACAATCGCCAACTGTTTCGATTCGACTTGTCTGCCAATTTGTGAGTCAAGATTGTGCGGGTTACGCGTTGCTTACTTATTCGCACTCCCATCAAAATGGCCAAGTTGACTAAATGGGGTTAGTGCGATGGGGATAGAGAGTGTGTGCGGGGACGAGAGAGAGAGAGAGAGAGAGGGAGAACGCGAGCGTGGCGTGGATAGTTTCCGAAATTCAATCATGCGTGGCGAGGCAACTGCGTCGAGTCGAGTGGAGATGCTGGGGCAAGGGGCGTGGAGAGAAATGCATAATCTTGTTGTCGACACAAGCGGGTGAACTGGGGCGAGTTCAGTGACTGCGGCTAATTGAGCAGGAGAAAGGTAGCGGAAAGCAATTTGTCAATTGATTGAAAGCGAGTTTGATTTATACTACAAGGTTGATAATGAGGGCAGCTTGTGCTAGTTGTGCGCGCTGCAAAGAGAAACTGAAATCTCCATCGAAATGCTTGGCTTATTGGCAGCAATTAACTTATCGAAGATTGAAATATTCCACGAAAGTATTTCGATTTGCTGAGTGCTAACTAAGTGAGTTTTAATAGACATTTCGTTGTTGTTGTTACTCTGCAATATCTTATCTGCAAGATTATTGATTCTTTTGACTCTCCCTCTCTTTCTCTCTCTCTTTGTCTCTCTTATTTATTGAACTCTTCTGCTCTTAACACAATTCGCTCTCTTTTTGAGAGAAACAAAGAGAAGAGTGTACGGTAGTTTAATATAAACAGAGCACAAATTGGAAGGGAAATTGCTGTCACTCACTAAGAGCTTCATTGTTGTTATTGTTGTTGTTGTTGTTGCACTGTCAGCAATTGCGTTAAAGCGACACCGACGACACCGACGACGACGCCGGTGACGATGATGTTCTCCCAGCGCCGGCTCCCCTGGTCCATCATTAATACACCACATCGGTTTAATTTAATGCAACGCAGCAATTTTATCAAACAGCAGCACCAACACCAGCACAACAACAACAACATGAACAACTACAACAACATGCGTATACAGCAACTGCTATTAACACGCCTCAGATCCCCCACTTACCTTTATCTACTCTTGCAGGCGCATTGCTGTTTTGATATCATTGTTGTTGTTGTTGTTGTTGTTGCTGCTGCTGCTGTCGCTTATCAGCTGTCGACGTCGTCGTCAATGAGTTGCCGTCTGTGAACTGCGTCGATAGCATTTGTACAGGTCATGTTGCTGCCACCGGGGGGTACGGGGCGATCCATTTGAACTGGCGACGCCGAAGCCGAAGCCGAAGCCAGCGGCAACGTCGATGTCTGCAATTGATTTGATTGTTGCAGACATTGCGCATATCTCAGATATCTCCGCCCGGCACCGCCATTGTCACGGGAGGCAGGGGCAGAGGCAGCGGCAGCGGCAGCGGCTGAGGTAGCTGCCACCATCTGCATCTGGCTGTCAGATCGTCGACTCATGATATGCAACTTTGATAGGCTGCACTGGCAATTGGCACGTTGTTTGATTTGTTTGACATGACTCGCTTCGTTCTCATGAGCGGTTCACATTGCACAGACCGTCGCAAAATACAGTTGATTCCTTTTGGTAATCAGAAGGCGCCTTTGTCGTGTTATCTGTCAGACATCGCTCTAATCGGCAATGAGCTCCCGTCAAATTGGTATTACGATCGCAGGCTCTGTACGTGCTGGAACGAGTCGGCGTGTCTGATGTCTGTCTGTCTATCTGTCTGTATGTCTGCTAGCTTAGTTATGTCATGTCAGCAGTAGAGGCTCTGCATGCGGGTATTAAGCACACACACACACAAACACACACACAAGAGACGAGTTGGCCAACCATTTTAGAGCTGCTAATAAATGTTGCCTGCAATTTGCTGGCATCGTTTGTTTTACAGTTTTTGGGACTGAAGCGGCGCAGGCGGCGCACAGATACAAATGTCACAAGAGGAGAGAGTATGTATTTTTATCAGGGCGGATTAAACAACAAATGTTTGGCTCTTTATGTGGGTGAGCAACAAGCTTCGTTAACTCTGACCTGCCTATCAACATCAACAACGGCAACGGCAATGGCAACCAAAACGAGTACTTTGTAAGCCCCCTGCACGAGCCTGTTATTCCAAATCCCGCCTGTGTGTGTGTGTGTGTGTGTGTGTGTGCGCACAAAAGAGCGCAGTGCAAAAAACTATGTGCCTCATGCAACACAATACAGCAACAAGAGGAGCAACAGAACAGACAATAGGCGGCAGCGGCGACGATTGCAAAACAGAAACAAAAACGGAACGACAAAAAAAATGAACTCTGTCGCATTTCCGGCAGCAGTCAACATGGCGAACGTTCACGGCGTCGTTTTATGCACAACTCCGAGCAGGGGAAAAAACAGAAGGAATAACCGACTGACGGACTGTTCATATTTTTGCCACTTATTCGTGTTGTTATGTCACCTGTACAAGAAGTCAGCTAAAATTGGCGAATAACTTGGTGTAGTAGAAGGGTTGCAGGGTTGCCACGTTTATTACTTACAATCAAATCGATTTTTCAATATCTATCCAAAAAAAAATTCCGAGGCATTCCAAAGGCTGCACTTTATACTGAGCGTAAAAATCGCTATTTTTTATGAAGTCTGAAATAAAAATTTTTTACATTTACTCACAGATTTTTCATAGTTTGTTTTATTGCCCCGGTTTGATTGCACTTCACACAGCAATCTCAAGTCTTGTAGTGGTGGTGGTAGTCACTACATGCCGCACTCAGTTATGCCTGGCTAATGAAATTCTCCTCTCTTTTTGCATTTTACAGCTGTGCGCAGTCTGCGCCGTTGGCCGAGCGCCTGCAGCGATTCCGGCAGCGACAGCAGCGTTACAACAGCGCTGAAATCGACGACAACGACGATTTATCAGCTGAACAAATAACCTTTGCGAATTCGCATAGGCGTAGCCAGTACAATCAACAAGCTAGTGGTGGCAGTGCAAGCGTTGCTGCAGTTGATGCCGTCACACGTTGCTCAACTGACGCGTTAGAGCAGCCGCAAGCAGAGCAGGAGCAGCAGGAGGAGGAGGAGCAGGAGGAGGTAACGCCACGACGACGCGTACTCATAAAGCGTCGCATCGTGCGCTCATCGCGTGCCCGCCAAACGTCAAACTCTGCTTGCAGGTCAGACCCATCAGAGAGTTCTCACCTCGACTGGCTATCCCGGCTGCGGCAATTTTGCAGTAGTGCAACCCATGTGAATAGCGCTGCAGCAAAGTCAGAAGTGACCACCGGCAAGCAGGGCCTCAACAGGCAAGCCAATCTCAATCAACAACCCCCGGCCCACCCCGATCCCGATATCAATCCCATTATGGCCGTCCTGCGTACTATGAAACTTAAAGAGCGCCTAGCCATTAGCCTAGGTGCAACGCTGGTGCTGCTCACGCTGCTGCTAATTGTCGATGTGCAAATGGACTTTGGTGTGGCGAATCGGCATCTGCTGCAGCAGCAACAGCAACAACAGCAGCAGCATCAAAAGCTACGCTATGGCAACAATAATGATTACAACGAAGTGGGAGCTGGCGGCGGGGGACTACTGCATGAGTTCAAACGAAAGTTCCTGCAAAAGAGGTAAGTACCGTTAGGTGATAATGGAAAGGCTTTTAAAAAGAATGATATGTTCGTTGAATGTGAAACCCCGTTTAACACATATGTATGTCATCAATTGCAGATATATAGTAAAATCATGTACGAATGAATACAGTTAAGTTTTGACTTTATAAGACCATGTATTTTTTTAGTGATTAGCGTAGGCGGCAGTAGGCGTGGCTCAATTTTGAAACAACTTTTAGAGCTAAGGACTCACACGAATATTGTCACAAGTTTTGGTAGATCCCGCTGTTTGAGTTTCCCAGATTCAGGCGTTCATACAGATCTATTTCCTTGGTCTAATAACCATTATATGATTAGTTTAAGTTGAACCACTTCAAGAATGAGAGAATATCTTTTTGCACTTGATCTTAAGGTGGTTTTTGATTGCATTTCACTTTCAATGTTCTTTGGTTGCTACATCACGTAATGCTCTCCCTTCCTTCTCACAATGTCGCTTGGCAAGGGCACATTCCTGCCAAGAGCTACTGCCAGACAATGTACATAATTCAATTTAGTAAATGCAACAGAAGTTGCAGCAAAAGTTGCATTAAAACGTAATTTGAAGTAACTTTTCAGATTAAACTACGCCCAAATAAAAAACTTGTAGTATAGTAAACGCATTTGGCAAAAGGTTGAAACTACTCGAGTAGAGTCAAGCTTCTTAAACTTGCAAGTTATGCTCATTACAGAGAGATATTTATTATATCCAATGGGAGAAAGCAGACGAGGTTTTAAATTTTATACCACTTTTCCTCGACCTTAACTGCAGTCTTTCTGTGTGTGTTTGTATTTAAACGTGAGATTATATGAGAAGCGTCGCTATACAACATGCTTTCCTCTGCGGACTGCGCTTGCCACGAGCTCAAGCCCAAACCCAACCACGCAACAGCAGGTGCAACGTGGCTTGTGGGGGGTTACTTAAGTTTCCTTGCCAATATTTTGCAGGCAAATAATTAATTAATTCATGGGTACTAAGTGCTGCTATAAGACGCTTTAGCCCTCGGTTTTCCTGCACCTCCATTCAAGAAGCTGTGCTTTGTTGCTTCACATATGGGCGATTCCTGGCATATTATGCAGGTGCGTGTAGTTGTGCAGTTGTGCGTATAAATTTAATTTGCGCAATGTTTTCTAAAGAAATGCATATTGCTCATCTACAAGAATTTCATCATCATCATGGTGATGCTATAGATGTTCTTGGTTATCTGTGAAATACATATATAGTTTCGATAAAATTTGACCACGCAGATAAAACAATCACTTACCAGCAGAGCTGTGTTCACTGCCAGGGGCATTACTCCCAGCAGACGAATCATGCTTGGGTTCTGGCTCTTGGCCAGCATAAATAGCACTATGCGTTGTTGGCCAATTCTCAGATTGTAAAATGATATGTTGTAAATCTCGTACATGACGTCATCGTTCTGTGAAGGAATTCAAAATATGAGTGGAATCGCAGGTAAATAAAAAATAAATGCTCACTTACGCAATTCTCCAGCATGGTGCCAAGTATACAATAGACATACATATTCGGATAGAGAATAAAGATATAGCAATAGCCTCCTGGCCAGCTGCCGGTGATTAAGACAAACGTAGTCAATAAAATGCACACGACAGAGGTGGCTATTTGAGTGGAGACAATTGAGTAGAACAGATCGTTGCACTGTGAGATGAAGCTGGAATAAAGATAGAATTGTGGAAGCATATAAAGAAGTTAAGAAATAGTTCACTCACATCAAATAAGTCTGATGCCAATGGGCAATATCAATGAGCATTTTTGAAGTCTCATTTTGAGCTGCTTCGTCGTCTGAAATTTCTGCACGTTGGTTAAGTATGTCCACCTTCAGACGCAACACATCCGAGAAGGCATATGCCTGCAGCAGGTGCACGATAATAACCATATCCCCCGCGTACATGCCGATGGCACCAACAATAATGGAGATGGCGTGCACAGCTTGAGTAATCCAGAGGCCCAGCTCGGTCTCTACATCGATGCCCGGAATGTGGTAGTGCATTATAAGGTAGACATTTCCGGTTACTTTCCACGCCAGCAGTGGAGTGAGAAACATGCCAATGACGCCGACTAAATAACTCATTCCGACCAGCTGAAGGACGCGTCGTAACCGGTGGCAGCTCTTGAGCAAAGCTTCCGAGAATCTGGGATCTTCGTTTGGGTCGTATTCTTCGTAAATGCGAAAAATCAACTGGTTCAACTCATACACTTTACGATGCGAGAAGACTCCAATGACCATTTTGTTGATGCCTTGCACAACACTGCCAGCCATAGAAATCGCTTGCAATGTGAACATCCAATTGGCCTCCTCGAGCACGGTCAAGATGGTAAACAAAATGTAAATGAGAATGATTAGAACTGTTAATATAGTGATACGATTAATGCGATAATTCGAATCGTAGGCATTCGCACCGACAATGCTTGTTATAAAGCGAACGAAACGCATTATTGATTCGAATTTTTCCGTAGATCGCGGCGACATTTCAAGAAGTTTTGATTATCTTTTCATTGCAATGCTTTGTTTTATAGTTTCATTCAACTGGGATAGAAAACGGCTGCAATTGACATGTTGCGAGAGTTGATTGAAAAATTACTTAATTAGCTGCACTAGACGATGGTGTGTGTCCAGTCTAAGTGAAGCAGCTGGCAGTGTCACCTGTTTTACGCATGTCACTTGACAGTTTAATGAGCAAACTTTGCTTTTGGTTTAATTAAGTGCACGCCACAACGCACATCGATCCGTGGTGTGCTGCAACAGTGCAACGGAGACAATGTATGCCACACATACATACAAACTTGTTGCCTTGTTGCATCACTAAACAATGTTAAGGACTAAGCTGCCACGTGGCTTGTTAGCAAACATATAATCTGCATTGGTTGTAGCATAGAATCAATTAAGCATATTGCACAAACAGCTCAACGAAGTTCTAAGGTTGTGCGTGGGTTGATTTGCCAGTTGCAAACATTTCGCAGAAGTAAGCTCTTAATACTTTTCCTCACACAAAATGGCATTATGCTTGTGTGTGTATGTGTGTGTGTATGATGACATTAAAAGTACAAAATCTGCTGAAGCTCGTTATGAGATATTCGTAATAAGCCTTGCGGCAAAGATAACAGAGAAGCAGGTGGCGGGGCGACTGAGGAAATTCTGACGCCCTGTTGCGGCTGTAAAGTTTAAAGCTTGCTGGCAACTGTTAATTGAAAAAGTTTCGCACTTTGCCAGGCGCTGCACATGTGCGCAATGCGCACCTTTTGAGTGACACCCAGGGACAAGCGCATAGCACAGCACAACACAGCATTCTACCTGATCTACCCTATATACATACGTACGCATAGAGAGCGAGAGAGTGGGAGGGGAATTTGTTGCAGACTTGAAGCAACAATTAAAAATTATAACCACAATGTGCAAAGTTCTGCGTCTGTGGCAAAACAATTTGCCCCACTTTGATTTGAGGCAACTCGCATCTTAACTCAACTCATCTAAACTCATCTGAGCTCTACTCATCGTATAAGCCCTCTCGCTTAATGATGCAGCCAGCACTCTGGCTGTGCATGTGACCAACTTCTAGTAGGCACACACACACACACACACAGATATATTCAAATTCATTTTAATGGCCAAAAAGAGGGAAAGAGATAGACACTGAGAGAGATAAAGAGAGAGTGAACTGCACTCAAATTACGATAGTACTGGAAAAGCTTACAAGTTTTGTGCTAACGAGCGACTGCAATTTGCTAACAAACAGCCTGGCCCAAGGTTAAGGTAGGCCGTACAGCAACTGCCATCAGACATGTAAAGTTGCAATCTAAGAGCTACTACATCAAAGCGTAGAGCTAAGTTATAATAGTCAATGAAAGCTGTTAAGTACAGCCTGAGGGATGGGTAAAGAGTAGGCAAACCTAAAAATCTTGTTTATGTGCAGCTTAAGCGATGAGACTGAAGATACGAGTGAGTTTATATGTCAGGTTAGACTATAGTCTCAAAATAGATATAAAGTTGTTCCAGAGTTCATTTTGAAATGCATTATACCATTGCAGATGGTACATTCATTTTGGTCAGAAGCTCGCAACGCACCTTAGGAAACATCTCCAACCCTATAAAGTATACAAAGTCGAACTAGCCATGTCCGTCTGTCCGTCAGTCCGTCTTTTGCACCACAAACTAATCTCTCAGTTTTAGAGCTATCTGGATAAAATTTTGTATACATGTTTCTTATTGCTCCAAGCTGTAAGTAAGTCAGAACGAGCCGTATTGAACCTATCGGCCGATTCATGTTATTTTTCAAGATATCGCCAAGAAACTTTCGCAATCTATGCCTTAGTATGTCTATTTAAAGCTGTGAAAATTTTATCAAAATCGGACCGATAAACCGTATAGCTGCCATAGAACCCATCGGCCTATTTTTCTCATTTTTCAAAATATCTCCATGAAATTTTCCCGATATTTGTCTAAGTATGTCCTTTATGTCCTGTAAAAACTTATTGAAATTGGTCACATTTATCGTTAAGCTGCCATAGAACCTATCGAGCGATTTAATATTTGAAGTAACTCCAAGGGTATGAAACCTTCGGTGTACGGAAGGTAGCCCTTCTTACTTATTTTTGCTGCAATAATATTTGCAACTGTTTGTATGGCTTGAAAAATGAAACAATTTTCGCCTGTCTAACATGAAAAGTGCTTGTAATTTTGGTTTATTACAGTCAGGCTTAATGCAGGTGTGTCGGTTTGTTGGTATGTTGGTGTGTGTGCGCTTGAGTGTTGCCTGTCTCAGATTTTGTTGCAATCCGTTTGGGCTCATATAACAAGCTTAACGTTGCTTTAGGGCTGACACACACACATACACTGAACGAAGTCAGGCACTTGTAGGTTTCAATTAGCAGAAAGTGCCTGCTGCATTGTCAAGTGTGCTTGATGGAAAAACTAATTAAAGGCTTTTACAACGCATTTTCTTGCAGCAACTCTTCGGGCTCCAAGGAGGCATCCACACAGGCTCAGGCGTCGGCAGGTCAAAATGGAGGAACAACAAGTGGACAGGAAGCAGTTGTGGCTGGTTCGACGCTCTCGACGCGAAAGCCAGCGCCACACGACCGCTATGTGGATTTGCAGAAGCTGCTGATTAGCGATGAATACATACATGTTATAGTTGACAATGATCCCGATGTCACGGTGGATAATCCCACGCTAGCCGAGGTGTTGCATCGCCAAATCGGGTGAGTGATGAGTTGAGTAGTTAAGTGTGATTGTTAATAGCTGCAAGAAGCTAGCACGGCGGAATGGAACGGAAGCTAGACGAAAAATTCAATTTCCCCTAAGCGGAAGGTATAATGCTTAGTGATTTGCCTTCCTGCAGAGTTTCACTTACATTTGTCAGGCACGCGCATCGACTACCGTAATAGTAGTGGGTGAAAGGAGCGTGGGTGGAAGGAGGAGGGGGAGTGAAAACCAGCCAAACAGCAGCTAAATTCTCTAGCCAGCCTGTGCGGTGTTCGAGTGAAGCAGTTACGGGTTTCTTTTGGCTTTGCTGAAATTGAAATGATTTTTATTGAAATTTACGCTCCATTTACGTGACACATTTACGTTTTAGATATTTGCTCTAACGTTAACGTTTACGTCTTTACCGTTTCTATCTCTGTAAGTGTTGCCTGATTGTTGTTGCTGTGGTTGACGCCGCTGACTCGTTGCCTGGCACTCGGCTTGTTTCTATTTCTGCAGACATCGTTGTTGTTGTTATCGCTGTCAACGGCGTTTTGCAGCACTGATGCCACTCGCTGATAACGCTGATGAGAGTTTAGCGCGATGTTCCAGTGCTTGTCTCAACATTGCGTATACGTAATTTCGTATGAGCGCAATCAAATAAAATTGCAATAAAGAAATCAATGCGGATTCCAGACCGTACTCTCTAGTCTTGGCATCTACTGCGGTGCTTTTGCCCTCCCACTGCCTTGCCGTCCTCTCACTTAATGCTGCAATGAAATTTATTTCGCTGAGAATACATACATTTGATTTCCTTGCACAGTAATCAGCTTAGGTTTTTCTCTTCCTCACTTCACTGACATTTTCGAAGACACAGAAAAATGCCGAAGCTGCTGCCGCTGCTGCTGCTGCTTCGAAATTGTTTGGCTGTCTTTATCAGAATTGAAAACGTAGCGTATGAGTAATTTCATTTGCTCGAATAGTTGGCGCACACCATGTGCAGCGTGCAGAGTAAAAGGAAGGGGGAGAAAAAATAATAAAAATAAAAGAGAAAACGGGGGAAAATGCAAAGTGGTAAAAACTTGTCAAACCGAAAGTCCCTTGTTGCTGTCGCTGCTGTTGTTGCTGTTGTAGGCAGCGCCTCGGGGGCGGTCTGTGGGCGTTGGCATTAGCATAAAATGCTTGATTTTCTAATTTATCGCACATCACCGAAACGAAGGCAAATGTTTTTGCGCTGCACGTAGCACAAATGCAAATTTCATTAACAAGCGAAATTGCCTTCTGTAAGTTGCAAGAGGGAGATAGAGCACACACGTGGCAAGTGGAAGCAAGAATACACTCACCCGAGCAGGAAAGAGAGCTTAGCAGGACATTAAAAAAATATGTAGATCAAAAGGGTGCCCCTTGAATTTGAACTTAAAGGACTAAACCTAAATCCATCTTTTATTTAATTAACAAAAAAATTTAAATTTAATAAAACACGCAAAGATTACTTATGAATCAAGCTTATTAAGTGTCCGCCAAACCTTATAAAAATATCACAAAGGGCTCAGAGTGGGTGCCGCATCTAGCCCGAAATTGGAACCAGGCATAGCTTCTCAGTGACTGCCATCATCAGAGATATCTCATTAAAATTCTGTCGTCTCTCTCGTTGGTTGCCATTGTTGGCTGTCGCGGCAGACGCGTGCCGAGCTCATGTCGTGTGTGGCTTAGGCTGTCTTTTGTCTTGGCTCTTCAGTTTGAGGATGCAGCTGGAACGGGAGCGGGCTGCGAGGGCAAAGCGAGAGTTGTGTCAGCGGTTTTTGGCTGAATGCAACGGCATTCAGGTGACTCTCCCTCTCGCTAGGCGCAAAAAAAAAATGCAAATTCATCTAAAATTACAATGTGAAATATGAAAGAGAAAATTGGACTTGCAGCAGGGCAGGGCAAGGTAACAAGCAGGGGAATCTTTTTGACAGTACGGCAGGCTCTGAATTAGCTAAATATAATTACGAAAATTTGTGCTTGTTACATCAGTGTTTTGAGGTTGCGTCCCCGCTACTGATCTACCATAAGCCGCAGTGGCCTTCTGGTGCTACTCTCGTGCTTTCGTCCTGGCATCACGTCGCCTTGTGGCGTGCGTTTAATTAGTATGACAAATTTTTAATTAGCCTGCAATTGCGACCGCGTCGAGTTGGGACAGCAATCTTATTGCGAGCGAATTACAGCAGGGTAACAAAAAATGAGAGAAACAAAAACGAAGTTAAAACCCAACTGCAAGTTAAGCAGCTGCTACCGCTCCAAACCCAGCCCCGGCTTGGCCCGGTTCGGATCTGACTGCGGAAGGCAGACGCGTCGTAATAAAAGACTATGCTCAATGTCGGCGAGTGTGTAAAACTAAAGTGCGCTGACATTTTGCCAGCTACGCGAAACACGGATGCACCCTTCGTCACTCTTCGCCGCACTTCGCCCATCTATTGCCGGCACAGCTGCAGCTGTGGCTGTGGCTGCGGCTCTGGAGCTGGTGTTGTAGCTGTAGCTGTAGCTGTAGCTGCGCTGTCAGTGGTTTTAATGTGCGCGTTTTCGCTGCTGCGCTGCCTCCTCTGCTTCTGCCGCTGCTGAAGTTTATCCTTGTAGACCGGCAAACGCAACAATATAAGTTTAATTTCATTCTTGTGCGTTCGTTGGTTTTGTAACTCACTTCAAAGTGTCCGCGCGTTGGACGGAGGCGCCTGTCGTCGCTGGATTCTTCTTGGCCGCGGTTGCGTTGTTGGGCCATTCTTTGGTTGCCAGCTCGCCACAATTTCACACGCACAAAGTTTTTCGCTTTCTAAGCACACGGCTATGGCGAGCAAGAGAGAGAGCACAGCAAGAGCTTGTGGCCAGGACTTTCTCTCTTCTCTCTCTCTCTCTCTCTGGCTGTGTGTCGCAGCTGCAAAAAGGAAATCGACGATGGCAAAGTTTCCTGACATTTTCTTATGTTGAAACAATTATGGGGCGGAGCATGGAGTTTTGGCCTGGCTTAGGACAGAGAGACAGACCTGGGACATGCCGACTGACAGCTGTTATTATATCTACTTGGGACAGAGCGAAAACATTTGCAATGACAAAAGCAGGAAGAAAGCACAATAAGAGCACAAAACTTAAAGTGAAAGTTGACCGAAATGTTTGCTTAAAAGTTAAAGGATTTAAGCGCACAATGGGATAGATTTCGAAATTATTTCAAAGTTGGTCATTTCATTTTATTTAATTTGAGAAAACTAAACTTTCTGCTAGCTTAAAGAATTCTACACAGAAACGCTTTGAGTTTCGATTCCTATACCAATTTTTACTTTTATCATTAAATTGAAATTAAATTACTGCATATATCAAGCGTCTGTTCCTTGCTAACCCACAGATTGGGGGATTGGGGCTACAAGCTACGAATGATTCGCATGAATCAATCGCAAAAGGGATTTGATTAAGCATGGCCGACAACAGCTGTGGGACTTCATATAAGCCGTAAACCAATGGCGAAATATTTAAACACGCCGCCAACCTCAACATATTGCCAGTTGGACAGCGTCCAGCATGCTTAGTCAATGTCTAAACGAGCTGCTTCATCAATTACGCAGTGCTTGGCTACCCCATTGGCCCCTGTGTGGCATTTGACAAATGAAACATGCGCAGAAATTCGATTCAGACTCGCCATTGTAGCGGATGTAGCACAATTTCACAATTTACAGCACCAGGCCAAATGAAGTATGATGCTAGAGGCTGCCGCTGCCGCTGCTGCTGCCGCTGCCGCTGCTGTGGTTCAAAGTGTCGACCACACTTAGCAGCTGCGTCTGCAACCTCAACGCACCTTTCGCTCCAGTCCAGGCAGCCTGAACCCATGTCAATTTCTTGCCCAGCTTATGACAATTGCCGCCTGCTACCAAGAAGAACAGAGAGACGGGCCACTTTGCTGTTGTTAATTGCAGGCCGTGGAGGCGATTTAAGAATTTAAAAGGCCACATGCAGCTGGCAGCTGGCAGTTGGCAGCGGACTTCTTTCAAGTTGTGTGCAAATTTGCAGCACGCTCATTACAAGGCAGAGCAGGTAACAGGCTACAGGAAGTTGTCGCTATTTCCATAAAAATAAAAAAGAAAAGTTAAAATATTGAAAGTCATTTTGTGCCGGTCGCTGCACAAGGGGCTTGGCACGGCCCTCAGACATTTGTTTCCTTCCTGCCACACGAAGCGCAAGAGGCGACAAAAGGTTTGCAAACAGCAGCGGAAGAGGCAGCATTAAAGCATTGCCTGCGTCAAGTATCACCAGACGTCATCAGGCAAATTATGAAAAGGATTTCACTGAGTTGAGTTTAGGCTGCCCGACCGACAACAACGACAACGACAACGACAACTCCCCCTTGCTAGGCAGCTGGCAAGGAGAACTGACACAGACTGTGGGACAGACGGCTAGCAACAGCAATCATTGTAGTGGCAGTAATGGCAGTGACAACGAGAAGAGCGATGAGAAAGAGCGACGACAACGAGGAATATGGCCATTGGGAGTTACGTGAGTTCAACCAGGCGTTGTGTTAGTGTGAAAACGGGGCAACGATGTCGAAGCTGAAGCTGAAGCTGGAGCTCGAGCTGGAGCTGGGCGAACTGCTGACTACATTATCGTGATAAACATGCTGCATAATGCCGCAGACAGTGGCCATTGCTCATGCTGTGATCTGTCAACCCGTTGAAAAGATTTTCGCTTTGTAACCAGTAGCTGACCGCCAGCAGCAACGGCAGCAACGGCAGCAACAGCAGCAACAGCAGCTGCAGTCTTCATTACAAATTGCAACAATTCAATTTGTCAGTGCGCTTTGTATTTGAATAAATTTTTGGTTAGGTTTTCAACAGCTGGAAAAATGAACTCAACTGTTGAGTTACATTTAAAGAGCAATTTTCAATCGGTTTAAATGCTGAGACAGCAAGACTGAAAACGAAACGGCAAAGGGGGCTAAGTTAACCGCTTTAAATACAAGCTGAAAAAGTCAATGGCAAGAAGGAGTAAAAAAAAATCAAAGTATACAGTTAAAGAGAGAAGAGAGAAAGAGGGCAAAAAAGACTGCAGCATGGCGTAAGATAGCAAAGTTTGGTGCCGCTTTTTGCCTGAAAAAAAAGTAGAGAAAAGGAAGTGGTTTCTTGTCTTCAGTCTGAAGGCCATAAGGGTTACTGTGCAAAATGCGTACACAGTCTTTGGCTCAATGTGAATTGATGAGAGAGAAACATAAGAACGCATTCGGCAACAAAATTGCCAATGCAAGAAAAATGGGGAAAAGGGAAACTCTGAGATTTCCTGTGCCAGCTGGCGGCTGCTTTGATAAATCAATGTGACAATCATTACGGCGCAACTCGAAACTTCTATCTTCAATGTGGCCCAAAGCATTATCATAGCATACTTTTAAGCGCAGTGTGTTGGTTTTTTCTTCCTTCCCCAGTTGACTGGGCTGATTGTCTGTCGTTAGACGACAACTGACTAAAATTTCTTTCTTCTTTTTTTTCAACGTATTTCTCGCTTCTTTTGCAGAGCAAATGCCAGCAATTTGGAGCGCTTCCAATTGCGCATTACGAAGAAGGAGCTCTACAGCGAGCAGGATACACTGGTCGATGCGGTGCTACGTGACATGATCAAGCTGCCAATAGAGCATGTGGGTAAGTGTTGCCGCCTTCCTGCCCACACACACACACACACACACACACACACCCTTCTACCGATTGAACATATTGTAAAGCAATAAATACTTGAGCATCGTGCCGTGCCGTGCCTTGCCTTGCCTGAATTTAGTTGCATCAAGTCGCTGCTGTCGCTGCATTTGGGAGCGAAACTTACTTGCCCTCTGGCTGGCTGCACATTTAACTTAATTATGCAAAGGAGCAGCAAGAAACTTGCCCGGATTATTGAGACCCGCCAAGGTGGCAGGCAAAACTATTTTCATTTGAAAGTTTACTATGAGCGTAATTTATTAAAAATAAAGTTTTGCATTTTGCGCACAAAAGCGCAGGCAACAACATGCGCAAAATTCGCAGGGCCAACTGCAAAAACAACAACAACAAGAGCGTCACTTATATCGTTTAGTAGATCTTAAAGCGGTGACTTTTGCAGAAATTTGTTCATAACGAATATTTATCATGCCCAAGTCTTGTTAGTGTCGACTGCGTGCGTAATTAAAAATCCAAAAATAAATCTTGTAAGTTTACGTTATGGCACAGTTACAGGATAAAGTGCCATGGAGTCAATAGTTTAATTCCATAATATTTGCACAGGATGATATTACAAGTCTTAGCTGCTCATAGAAGAAGAAACTTCTTGCTTTTAATTACATTTACGGCCAGCTGAAATAAGCTTTTGAAGTGTCTATTATTGCACTGGCCAATTCTCGGATGAATGCTCAGGCCGACAGAGAAAAACGTCAGCATTTTCGTTCCTTTGTGGGCACTTTGCGTATACGCAATATTTTTGTAAGCTTTATTCATTTTAATTGCAATTTAGTCAAGTGTAATTTGCGCATGCACTTTCACTTAATGCAATTTCAATGATTGCAATATCTGAGGAAACCGCTGCTGCTGCTGCTGCTGCTGCTGCTGCTTCTTCCTCTGCTCCTTGTGGCCCAAAATATTTGTGCAACGATGTGCAAATTTTGGGCAAGCCTTGTTTTTGCTTCAATTAAATTCAAGTATGCGCAGCAGGCAAGAAACAAATTTTTACATAGTTTAATTTTTCTGATATTTTTATCTCTTTCGCAGTACAAAAGGAGGGTGGCACACAACTGAAACTGATTATTGAGTATCCAAACGATATTAAGGCCTTAATGAAACCCATGCGGTGAGTATAAAGACGTGGAGTAATTAAAAATATTTTCATAAAAGTTACTGTGTAAGCGGTCAATGGCGATTGCAATTGTTGTTCAGCATTTTTTTGGGCAGAGTAAATATAATTTACCCACACTGACTTCTGTGTGGCCAGAAAATGGACAATTCAGTGAATTTTTATATACTGCATTTTTCGCGTTTAACGCATTGCTTTTGATGCAGTTCGCTGCTGCGGTGGTACTTGAGGCAGCTCGTAATTTAAAACATTTATACGCTTTTTTAATGAGATTTAAAACGCGCTGCTTGGGCAGTCTCAGTCTGGGCACAGCCCACACAGCCCACAGCTGAGTAACCGCAGCAACTGCCAAAGTGTAAAGTGTCCTTTTAATGTTCTTCATTTGCAATTTAAATGAAACGTTTTTTGAATTACGGTGCGGTGTTGCCGTGTAAGTAATTAAGCTGGCACGTAGCAATCGCGCTGCCAGCCACGCCCGCAATGAAGAAGCTCTGCTTGCAACGCAGCGTATCGCATCGCAATGCACCCCTTGTACCCCCCACCCCCATGTTGTTGTAAATGCAAATGCATTCAATTGGCCACCCGCACTTTAAATTCAATTCATTATTTTACACTCTTTTTCTGCGTATTTTTGCATCTGCTTTACAGTTTTCCAAGGGACCAGCAAACGTTGCCCAATCATTTCTACTTCACGGACTACGAGCGCCACAATGCCGAGATTGCTGCTTTTCATTTAGACAGGTGAGTGACTACCCCTCCCCTTTTCACCATGCGCCTTTCCCCTACCCCTACCCATCACGATGATGATGAAGCTGTCCTTTTCAAATAGCATTGGCAAAATGCAGTGAACCGTACAAAAATGCAGTTGCAATTTTTCAATAAAAAAAACCATTGAATTCATCTAGGAAAATTACCGCATATTTGTTTTAAGCTTTATCAAACCCCGCATTGAGACTCTATCATACCCTTTAAGCAATGCTGTGAGCAAACAAAGTATATGAAGGGGCGCATTGCAGGCCTGAAAAAATGGGAACATTTTTATAGCAAATGGTTGAGGAAAAATTTGCCCCTTCACATTTGAGTGCAGGGTATTTTGTAGTTTAGTCAGCTGCCCTTTCCAATGTTTAATTATATTTTGCAAGGTAAATGAAAATATTTATGCAAATAGTTCAACAAATCAAATGCGTTTTTCCCAATGGAGCGAAGGAATGAACTGGGATGGTAGCAAATGAGTGTTTGAAGGTTGGTCTCTAAAAAATCTGCACCTTTTATGATTCACGACTTATGGTCATCAAATGAGCTTACGCAGGCTCAACCCACTGAACATTTCAGAATCGTAACTATTGAGTAAGTTTACTCGGTGCCTTGCAAGCAGTCTGCTTGTATTCGATTAGAAGCTTATGAGTAAGCCCCAAGAAACTTAATATGCTGGTTGAAGGGCTGTCAATTTATTATTTATGGAGTAGTAAAATGATTTACGTCATACGCACATTTGTATTGGAAGTTATGTAATAAGAGCTTTTCACTTAAGCAAATAGTTATTGTATCATGTAAATTGTAATAAGCTTACTCAGTTGAAGTACTAAACAGAGCTTGATAGACGTTTTATGGCTAATTAAATCGCACAGACATTTCAGACCAAGCGGTCTACCATGTTTCACAGTAATTTAGACTCAAATTGCTCACATAGTTGTCAGCTGTCAGACTTAAACATTCAGCAATCAGAGCTCTGATATGAATCTCATCTTGTACATTTGCTGTGGTAGCACGCCAAACAGAAACACGTACAGCTCGGTGCTCGGTGCTCGGTGGGGTCAGCAACTTGTTGGCATTACAATTATAAAATACAACAAAAGAGGGTAGGAAAAAAAAATTATGGCTCTTTCCTGATATCCTCAGGCGACAATTCCCAGAACATTTTTCATGTTTTTCGGGCAGTTCATTTGTTGGTCACGTACTTCTGTTTTTGAAAGACTTTTGCATATGCATACCGGGACTGGAGAAAACTTCTGGAATAATTTATTAAGCTTCCAGAAGCTTGTTATACACATACATTATCATTTTAGTTAAGTTATAAAAAATTTGTTTAGCGAACAAAATTATTCTTCATTATTTAAAACATGACTATAAGGCTGGCAGTGTATCTACAAGTCGTGCATAATCAATTCACCAAGCACTTATATCAATGTTTACTGCATCATTTTATTTACCGCTTATTTCACACTCAACTCTCATCATACGCATTCTTTTTTATTCTGTTTGCAGAGTCCTGGGATTTCGGCGAGCAATGCCTGTGGCAGGTCGCACACTGAACATTACGACCGAAATATATCAAAAGGCCGACGAAAATTTATTGAAGACATTCTTTGTTTCACCATCGCTTAATTTATGCTTCCATGGCAAGTGCTCGTACTATTGTGACACCTCGCATGCCATTTGCGGCAATCCGGATATGCTCGAGGGTTCTTTTGCCGCCTTTCTGCCCAGCCTGGACTCTTCCAATCGCAAGGTATGTATGCTCCCTACGCACATACATATGTATGTTTGTATGTAAGAGCACCTCTCGACGCACAACTCTCAGCACTCGACACTTCACACACACGGACCTCATGGTGGTCAGTCTTGCACTCGCTCTCTTTCTCTCTCTAGGTCGCATGTTGCTGGTCCATTGGTGGTCCATAGCAGCTAAGTGGTATTTGATTAATGTACGGCAACTCTCAACGTTGTGTCAGATTACAATTTATATTCGCCACCCGCTTAAGTCTGCTGCCTTCATTACTAATTTCGTGCACTCGCTCTAACTAAATAACAAATCACATTATTTACTTGGCATGTGTGTGTGTGTGTGTGTGTGTGTCTGGGTGAGCATGTTGTGTAGCACATTCACGCACGACCATCTGTGCCGCAACAGGTAAACTTGTTGTGCTGTGGTAACTGAAACAAGTTCGCTTTTAGCCAATTACAGCTCAGTTCATTGAGGGGAGTTCAGTGAGAGAAATTAAGGCGAATCGCAGAATTTCAACTAGTCACTTGGACGGCACTTCATTGCTTTATGCACTACGCTCCAAAAAGCTCGCTTTTAATTTGCATAATTTTTTTCACTTTGCATCCTTTGTTTGCCTTCGCACTCGGCAATTTCATTCATTCATTCATTTTGCCGCCTGACGCTTGAATTAAAAACAAAAATATTGTATCAGTTCTTGTGCAGCTCGTAAAGCGTAAAATGAAATATAAATGCAGCAACGCACCGCACCGCCCCGTCCCGCCCGGGACGATGGGACGGACGAATGGAAGGGACGTTAATAAATTCTAGAGTCCACTCCATCAAATGGATAGGGGACGAGAGGGACAGAGGCAACGGCTTTTAAATGCAAATAACTGAAAATTTAAACCGATACCGAGAAACCGAGTCGAAAACCCAACTCCATCAGTTTTGCAACATACCGACTCAGCCTCCTTGGTGGCATAGAAAAGGGTTTATCCCTTTGACCAGGGTCCCCCAAACATTTTGCAGACAGATTTGCCGCAGCTAAAACATTTTTCTTTTTTGTAATTTTTTTTTCCGGGCTTGTGCCTCAAAGGAATAATTTTCTTTCTCTTTTTTTTCACTTCTGCTGCTACCCTGTACACAGAGGGTTGACGCAATGGGTTTAACAGTTGACATATAAAATTATTTTAGGATTAGCAAGTCATCAAAAGTGTCCGTCCGTTTTGGCTGTCCGTTAGGCACATAAAAAGAGTTTTATGTTATTTTTTTTACATACAGGATATTTTCCAGTTTTGTATACCCTACATAAACGTTTTTCTCTGCTTTGTTTTAGCATGCTCTCGGCACAGCCCCAGCAGTTAACAAGTAGAAAATGGTTAAGTGTATACTTGAGATTTAGCGTAAGGCAAAACTGTAAATTATGCACAGGAGATCATTTTTCTTTAGTACCGTTTTTTGAGAAACGAGAAAAATCCAGAGGTGTTGTTTCTCTTATTGTTTTCCTCGCTCTGTTACAATACTATATATATATGCGTTGCTTGGGGGCAACTGTGTTGGGAGAATTACAAACAATTTTCTAACTGTGCAGAATTTTAATTAAGTTGCAAATTTGATTTGCACGCTTGTTAATTCCTCTAGGAGCGCAAAGAAGATGAGGCAAAAACAAAAACAAAATCCCAAACGATCAAAGTGTTTGCTTTTGTGTGTGTGTGTGTGTGTGTGCGTGTAGGAACACCTTTGCATCTCATTTTAATGTTCACCTTATGGTCATCTCATATCTCTTAAGTAAATTGAAAGTTTTCTTTGCACTGGTTTAACACGCAGGGCTCACGCAGCTCAAGGTATTAAAGAGCAACTCACAAAAAATGGCATAGTGCCTACCTCATGCCATAATACTTATATGCCGCTTTCAGGTTATTCGTTTTTTCTTTGTTGCGCTTCTTTGCTGCATGCTCTCTCCTGTCTTTCAGCGGGAATTTAATTTTAGTTGATTTATGCAGTTTGCGTGGGGCGGGGCCACGGTCCACTTTTTATGCAAACAACTCTTCTTCTATCGTTGCCATGTTACCGTTAACTTACCTTTCTTTTGTATGCTGGCTTTGTGTTGGCGGTGCTGCTGCTGCTGCTGCCGCCGCTTCTGGTGTGGCAGCTTGCAATTCTTTCGCTTGCCTCTTTCTATTTGCTTTACGCCTCCTGCTGCACCATTTGTGACGGCCCGCGCGGGCTTTGGGTCATTACACAGCGCTGTCAGCGTGCTTTTATTATGATTTTCTCTCAACTTTTTATTTTAATTTCTTCACATATTTTTGACTTGTCCCTCTTACTCTGTTACCCGCTATCGTTGTTGTTGTCCTACGCTCCCAAAACGCTCACCCAACCTCAACCAAAATGTGCGCTTTGCTATTGCCAATTGCATAGGGACGTAAGGTAAGTAAGTTGCGGTCGGTCGGGACCAAAGTAAATGACAGCACTGGGGAGGTAAACTACCAAGAGCAAGTTTTATTGCTTCCCTTGGCAGCCCCGCAAATAATTTCATTTAAGCAAAATTAATTTCGCTTGTAGAGTGCGCGCAGCGTCTCAAGCGAAACGAGTGAAATAAAAAATAATATTGTCGTTTTGCGAGATGAGAAATAAATGTTGCCGAAGCACACTTGTGTGGCATATTAATGCTACTCAGCAGCTTTGGATTTTAACATTCAGCAGCTCAAATTGATATTGATTTTGCGTTTCCCTCTTCTACGCTCTCTTTCTCTCCCTCGCAGCTCTGGCGGCATCCTTGGCGACGTTCGTACCACAAACGCAAGAAGGCTCAATGGGAGACAGATGCCAATTATTGTGCTCTGGTAAGTAAACGAGTAGCTCAGCTTGGCCGGTTGGCTACTTATTCGAATTCATTTATATATTTTTATGATCTTTTTTTCTGCTGTTTTTTTTTTTTTTTTTTGTGTTTCTGTGGAGGGGTCCGAATCTTTGCTTACCCCAATTTTGTGTGCCGTTCTCATTTCCACTTCCGGTTGTCCTCGCCTTGCTTTGTCTGCGGCACTTCCTGCTGCGGTTTACTTTTACTTAATTTGCATTTTAGCTCGAATGGAATGCAAATGTTTTTATTTGTTACTTCTGCTCGAGCTGCTCCTGATGTCATTGTGCAGGCAAACTCCCCCAGACTTAATTAAGATATTCTCCTCGCAGAGCATTGCTTCTCTACGCTTAGTTTCTTCCGGACTGCAATTTAATTTCGCATTTGCTTCTTTCTTTCTTCCTCTCCCTCTCCTTAGGTACGCGATATTGCTCCGTACGATGAGGGCCGACGATTGCTTGACCTTATGGATATGGCTGTGTTTGACTTTCTTACCGGCAACATGGACCGTCATCATTACGAGACTTTCAAGTGAGTATTGACCCAGATTTGCATACGGTAAGCTAATGGGTAATGGGAGAAGAGAGAGCAATGCCAAAATCTTGCAATCTTGGCATAAGACATAATGCGATTGGCTTATTTCCGCATAAATAGCCATGTTGGCTGCATGCCTACCGTCGTGCTGTGTCTGCCGGCGCACGTTACGTATACGCCCCCCGTGTGAGCTTGACTGCAACTGTCTGCAACGCTGGTGCTACTAGCATTTGGCAAGGATGCGCCCAAGCATCAGGCATGCTAAGCAGCAGAAGCCAATGCTTCGGAAAGATATGTATGTTCATGCAGACACGAAAAGGTAACAGAAATTTTCTGCAGCTCAAGAAGCCAGACACGGTGTGGCAGCAGGCGAAAACTCGCATCAAAATACATTCCGGACTTAACCAGCTGCCTTGGCTGCCACATTGTTTGCTATGCAAAAGCTTTAGCTGGGCTTAAAACGTTGTCATCGTTGCGATCCCTTCTGCATTTTGGGGCAAAATCCATGTCCAAAGTCGCATCCTACGACTTGTCTCTAATCACATTCACAGCCAATTATGCTTATGCCAAACCATGTGCACGAACCGTATGCGCGAATTTACAACAACACTTGCTCTGCCATTACAGAATCTATGGCAACGAGACCTTTCCGCTTCACTTGGATCATGGGCGTGGCTTTGGGCGACCCTTTCACGATGAGCTCTCCATACTGGCGCCAGTGCTGCAGTGTTGCCTTATACGCAAGACGACACTCACCAAATTACTTGAGTGAGTAACCGCAATGAATGCTGCGACTGAGCAATTACAACTTACAGTTTATTGTCTATATAATTTTCGAAGATTCCACAATGGAGCCAAGCCGCTTTCGCAACTAATGCGCGAATCGCTGAGCGTCGATCCTGTCAGTCCGGTGCTCTGGCCACCTCACATGGAGGCGCTCGATAGACGAGTCGGTATCATATTACAAAGCATACGGGATTGCATTAAGCGAAACCCACCCGGTGAGCTGGATGCGTCTGAGACGGACTTATCGTCATAGCGCTAGGCCCAAAGCAGCATTAGAGTCTAAATTTAGATATTAATTGAGTGTCTTGTGTACTGTCTAGCTATGTAAGAGTTCTAATTGCAATTGCAGGCATCTTTGAAAAAGGTCGCCCTGCACAGCGATATCCTTGCAGCTTCGGCTGCTCATACCAAAAAAAGAAAAGCGGAAGACAACAAAGGAAATCAAACAACTAAGAGCAACCAAACAAATTGTGGTATATCGTTGTGTGCATTTTTTGGTTTATTTCTGTTTAGCATCTAACCAAGTTAACCGACCCGAATCGGATCGAATATGTCGCGTATGCAGTGGTGCAGCGCGAAATGAAGTACCTTCTCATACATATTCCTGAGCAGCTAAAAACAACTACTACTAAAAGCATACTCACCACAGTGGGTGCCAAAATAATAAATCACAAACATATGTACATTGCGTGGGAGGAATGCGAACTTAAATTGAAACTAAGTGTAAACTAAATTATACATTGCAGCGAGTGAAACTTCTTGAAAAGACTATAACCAACAACTATTTGCTAAATATTTATTTATAATTGTTTCATAAATTTTACAACAACAACAAAACATGTACATGTATATTTATCTACATATGTAAATTTACGCGAGTGGAATGTGAATTGCCAGCCCTAAAACAAAAACAAAAACAACAACAAAACAAACCACAAATTTGTTGCAAATTTAGCCAATAAGATGACATGAACTATACGATCGATATCGAACGTAGCTTTAATCATATTGCCTACCATTGTAGCCCACTTACTACCACAAGCAGCCGAGAACTGCTGTGTGTGTCTTTGTCTTATTAGTTAGTTGAATTAGTTCCGGCATAAACAAATGTACTTCAAGAGTTATTAAACTACTATTGTTAACAATTAATTTTGGTTATTGAGTATGAATACATATATGTAGTTAATTTCGATTGTTTCTATTGTAAATTTCTAAATCGTACCTAATCTAGATGAAAGTGACACAATGCAATGCATTGCAGTTTGTTTGTTGGCCAATTCAGATGAGTAAAATAATTATATTATGAATAAAACACACAATAAATATGTTAGACGTAGTAAAAGATTTAGTGAAAATTTCTGAAATATTGAATAAAAAATACCAAAGAAATCTATTGAAATTCTTTCTTTCACGCTTCTTTACACTAAATTTAACAATTACATATTAAACTATACACACACATCTAAAGCTTTGAAATTCAATTTCAAATAACTAATGCCGTAGCTCACCTACGCTCCGACCGATGGTCATGGCGAGGATCCATGAACTGTCATTGAACTGACGACCACGATGGCAGCCACTTTCGGCAAGGAGGCGGGCCTATTTGTGCCCAGCGGTACCATGGGAAATCTACTGGCTAGTAAGTTGCCCGACGTGCACATAAATAACACTGGCTCGCAGTTTGAGCTCTGAATCTTTAATGAAGCGAGCCACGTCCTTGGTGCTGGCCAATGTATATATTAGTTTAAAGTGAGCATGGCTCCATCTCGCTGATGTTTATTGGCTTGGAGTGAAGCCCAAAGCCTGAAGCAAGAAAACAGCGAAGAGAAAATTACAAAGAAAACAGCTCCCATATCGTGATTCAGGTCCATAATCGTAAAGGTTAAGGGCGACCATATACATAACATTAATTTTGATGTACTCCCGTTTTGGACGTGTGCCCGCCAGGCTGGCAGTTTCATTGTAAGGTTGCTTTCGTGACAATTTATGCATCCACTCGAATTAATATTTCTAATGGAATTCGCATTTTATTAAAAACGAATGCGCCAAATACTCTCTCTCACTCTCGCTCTCCTATCGACTCTCAAAAATAATCGCATAGCACTAAAACTGCTCCTTGAATCTTTGCCTTCTTGCAGTTATGGTTCATTGCAGATGAAGTGGCGTGGAGGCCATGGTAGAGCATTTCTCTCGAAAACAAGGTAAGGTCATGCTTAGAGTTACACACTTTTTCGGTAATGTTTTTGTATTCATAATTTAATCTTGTTTTTGTGGAGATACCTTTGAGTCCCTATTAAGAAACCCTACGATATGTCTTAATCAGCATCAATAGGAAGAATCATGTCTCAGTCTTATCCCAATGCATATCGCTGTGAAACTTTCCTGATATATGTCTAAGTACGTCCACTAAATGCTATGTAAGTTTTATTTAAATCGGATAGATATATCGTTAAGCTGCCATAGAACCTATGAGGCCGATTTAATATTTGGAGTAACTGCAAGGGTATAAAACCTTTGACGGGTCGAAGGTAGCTTTTCTTTCATGTTTAAATATTGAGTTAAAAAATATATACTTTTTATAAAATAACTAAAATAAAATATATAATTTAAAATTAAAAAAAGAGTAAAATAAAATGTTATCATAATTTAAAATTTAATTATTTTGTGTATAAATATAATTAATATTCTTTAATAGATCTGTTAAATTTTCACTTGTGATAACATACGCTTTGCCCCACAGTGCGCGGCATGGATAGTCGCTCAATCAGCTGATAGCGCCGCTGCTCGTTCGCTCTTGGGACATTTGCTCAGCTGGAAACTCAGCTGGTGGCATTCCGCCAGTCAATAGGTTCAGTTTTTTTTAGCGCTCAGCAAGGCAAGTTGTGCGATTCTTCTCTCGATCAATTGTTACGGAACTTTCGAGTGAGTGAGCTGTTGTTGTAGTGAGCATGGAGAGTAATTTGATTATTTTCACTGCCCCCACTTAAATGTCAAGTTATCCGTTGTTATCAATGAAATGTATTGTGTTCTATATAAATAGCTTTAAAAAAAACACGTGTTGAGTCGGCATTTTTATTGTTTGTATAATAAATATAAAATGTGCTAAGTGTGCAGTATTTTTCCAATCGTTATCAATTCATCTTGTGTATTAAAACCTGCATCTCGCTTATATGGTCAGAGAACCCAACTTATCAAGAATAATAATAACATCTGCTCAGAGCTAGCAACAATAAATGTTCTCAATTATATTAGAAATTATAAATTAGCATGCATAATAAGTAATCACATATGGTAATGGCAAACGCACAAGTACTAAACATAATCTATATATGGCAACTTGTTGTCAGCTTATCAATCTGACACCCTCAGACTTGCAAGTACATATATGTAAAGCTAACTTCCGCAATCCAATATCCACAGCGGTTATATAAAATGCCAAACACTGTTGTTGACCTTCGATCGGACACCGTGAGCCAGCCAACGCCCGAGATGCGGGCACGCATGGCTGATGCTGTGGTGGGCGACGATGTCTATGGCGAGGATCCCACTGTCATTGAACTGGAGACCAGAATGGCAGCCACTTTCGGCAAGGAGGCGGGACTATTTTGTACCCAGCGGCACCATGGGAAATCTACTGGCTGGTAAGTCATCCGAGCTTGAACTCTGAATGTTAAATAAAGCGATACATTTGTATACATTAGTTTAATGTGAGCTTGGCTCCACTGCTAATGTTTATTGGCTTAGAGGGAAACCTGAAGTTGGCCTTCAGAAAGAGAGCAAATAGAAAATTAGAAAGAGAATAGCGCTCATATCGCGATTCTGGCTAATAATCGTAAAGGAATCCACTTAAACTGATATTTCTAATGGAATTCGTATTTTATTAAAAGCAAATTCGCTAAGTATCTAACCTGCTGCTTGAATTCTTGCTTGCTTGCAGTTATGGTTCATTGCAGCGAACGTGGCTCAGAGGCCATTGTGGGAGATTTATCGCACATCTTTCTGTACGAGCAAGGTGAGGGCACGCGCCGTAATAAATAATCGTGTACATATTTTAGTTGATGCAGCGTATCCGTATCTTTATCCCGTTTAGCTGGGGCGGCGCACTTGGCTGGTGTCCAATTAGTCACGATTAGAAATCAGCCGGACGGCACTTTCAGTCTGGCGGAATTGCGACAGAAGATACGGCAATATGAGGACTGCCATGAGCCAATTACCAAGCTGGTGGTGGTGGAGAATACACACAATATCTGTGGTGGCAAGGTGATTCCACTCTCGTTTCTGGACGATCTGGCAGCTTTACTCCGCGGACCAGGAGTGGGTACCGGTCGCATTGCTTTGCACATGGATGGTGCCAGGGTATTTAATGCGGCCGCCGCTTTGGGTGTCAGTGTGGAGCGCATCGCACGTGACTTTGACTCGGTGTCCATCTGTCTGAGCAAGAGCTTGTCGGCGCCAGTGGGATCTGTGCTTGTCGGCTCGAAGAATTTCATTGCCAAGTGAGTAAAGAAGGGTGAAACGTTTGCACAATCAGAATGTGCTAATGCCTACTCCATAGAGCGCATCGCCTACGCAAAGCTTTGGGAGGTGGAATGCGTCAGGTAGGCATCCTGGCAGCAGCCGGATTGGTAGGACTGGAAAAGGTGGTGCCATTGCTGCCCAAAGACCATGAGCGCACAAAGCGAATTGCAACAGGTCAGTTGATAGTCCGTAGTTTACTTACCCAACTTATCCCAACTTCTGATGCACTTTCCAACAGCTATCGATCAGCTGCGCAGTCCTAACATTGTTGTGGATTTGCCCACTGTGCAGTCGAACATTCTGCTCATACAGAGCAAGCAACCCAAGCTGCTAGCTAAAGAGCTGGCCGAGCGTCTTGGTGTCGTCGAGCCCGAAGAGATTGCAGCTGGCGTAAGCGATAAAAATGGTGGCGGAATTGTTATCAAGGCGTCTGCTCGCGATTGGGAATTTATGCGTCTGGTGTTCTATAACCAAGTGGATGACGAACAGGTGGAGCTTGCCATTAAAAAACTGACCTATGTCATCAAACAGTATGATGCACGCTGGCCCTGAATTCATACATAATACTCAGTAACTCATTAAAGAGCTTCAAGCCAAATTCATGTCAATATTCTACAGAGAGGCGAATGAAAACAAATTTCAATAATTAAATTTTGTTTTGGACATTTAATTAAAAACCATAGCGGAAACTGCCAACATTTCTGTTAGTGCTTCTTGGGTGGGTCGAGGCGGCGTTTACATTCGCGCATGAGTGCACCCAATCACAGGACTAGCCCGTCGCTTGGGCAATCCTGATGGACTGACTGCTGTTGTTGACGCTGTTTCTGCAGCTGCCCCTGTGTCGGTACACATGAATGCCCCACTGAATGAAGTAATAAAATTATTTTTAAAAAATCATTGTCAATTTTGCGATGCTCATCGATTTAAAAGCATGCGCCGCTACAGTCAGCCGATTCTCGAGCTCGCATCCTTGGCTTTGGTCCTCGTCGCTGGCGGGCGATTGTGATTTATAAGCGAAACTTATCGCGTTGATGTGGCAGCGAATCTGCTCGATGTGATTGCGACAGCAGCAGGAGCTGTAGCTGTGTGGAGCAAATCGAGCAACATATAAAAGATTTGAGTATTTTGGCTGAATGAATTGTATCAAAGCGAATGGATTCTTCTTGTGTAAAATGCCTTTTGTGTGTGCCGGCTCTTCTCCCCCAATCGCATTGAAATGTTATATTTTGTGAATTATGCCGGGATGGAATTCAATTAGAGAAGTTGCTGAAGCATTTGATAAATTGAAATTGAATTGACTACATGAAGGTCGCTTCAAAAATTCGTTTGTCCATTTGTGTGCGAGCGATTTGTGTGCCATCATCCAAAGTGCACAGTCAATAATAGTAAAATCACAGAATGAACGTAATTTGGCAAACTTTTAGAGCCAATTTTATTTGGCCGAAACTTTTGAACACAGTCGGGCATTCATGGCAAATTGAGACCGACCTTGAACAAAAAAGCATGTGAAAAACACGGAAAGAAAAAAAATTCTACATACCAAATGCAGCCAAAAAGTATGCTTTAAATTCCAAAGTTTCACAAATTGAATGCCGAAAAGTATGCAGCACTTATTGCTAAACAATGCAACAATTAAAGTTCTCACAACTCTCCCAAAAGCACACGCAAGCGAACGTAGAGAGAGAAAAAACGAGAGAATGCGAACGAGAACGAGAACGAGAACGAGAACAAGAGAGCACGGCGTGCGTCTAAAAATAGCCCGCAGACATGCGACGTAACGTTAACGCTGACGCGCTAACGTCGAAGTTAGGGTGTGAAAACGTGTGTCGTTGTTGCTGTTAGTGTTATTGGTTTGAGTTTACAAGGCGAGAGTTGTTGTTGTCGTTCTAATTATAGCTGAAACTTCGTGCAGTTTTCACTGCGCTGTTAATGAGCACAATTTAGCCGACGAGCGTCATCGTGTCAGGATGGCCGAGCGGTCTAAGGCGCCAGACTCAAGATAGTTACAGTCTTGCCTCTCGCAGAGAGGTTGTGTATGAGCGTTCTGGTCCTCTCTGAGGGCGTGGGTTCGAATCCCACTTCTGACAAATTATTTTTGGTTTTTTTTTTACAACATTTTTTAATGTTTGCTATTTTTTTTTTTTTTTTTTTTTTGCAATAATTTGTATTGCATTTGCAGCGAACATTTTTCAAGACTCGTGACATAATTGCGTGTTAAACGCAATTGAAGCTAATTATCACAATTACAAACACACATACCATATATACAAATAGCTACAGGTTATTTAATTATGCCACGCACTTACGCCAGCTATTTAGCAAAATTAATTTGTTTTAATCAATTATTCAAGTACATTTCCATGCGATGTTTGTATGTGCATAGTTAAACTTCAAGTTATTTAATTATAAATTTACACGGCTGACATAACAAATTCAATACAATTTTCATGAGACTTTGTGGCCATTTTCAATGCAAATTTCCCCCATTTTAATGGTTAGTCGTTAGCAAAAGCTCACCTCGGTCGCGTGTTATATATATTTAAATGGCCGGGCTTTAACTTTATTGGCCATGCCGTTTGGCAGCACGTGCCCCAAACTGATAGACTTAATGTGTTTTATATTATTGAAAATACATGATGTATGCCACGCGAGAAGAGAGCCTCGTGTTTTTTTTATTTCGATGGTGAAACGAACTAAAAACGCAATTTCGTCATTATGCCAAACACTGGCATGCTACACATAAATGACAAACCGTCATGAAATAGAGTCATAAAATTTGAACTAAACGAAAGTGGATATCTGCCAAGGATACGACAGACAATTTGCCGCAGCATAAATTGAAATTTGCATTTTGTGGCGCGTCAAATGATGATTCAATATGCGCAAATCAAAGGCAACGAGCTTGATATCAGTCAGTTTGTGTTTCCTCTTTGTCGGCAACAGTTCCGTTATTTGTAGTAAAATTTACTCGACTAATGGGGTTCTGGTCTGCTGTAATTGAATTAATTGCATGCGCGTAAATAAAGTCAAACAATTTTGGTATTTAATCAACGAGAAAGGAAATGAATGAGTCAGAGAAGCCAAGGGTAGGAGGGAGAATGGCCAAAAGCAAAAGGAGTGCGACTAAAGGAAGCCAGCCAGTACACACACACACATACATACATACAAACATAAGTCAAACGAATGAATTCACTTTGAAAGTTACACAAGCACACACAAATGTGTGGGAGCTGTGTTTCTCTCTGTGTGTGTGTGTGTGTGTGTGAGTAGGTGTGGGTGTGTGGCCAACACCAGTGTGGGTGTGTCTGAATGAACATAACGTGATTGCTGCCAATTTTCATGCAGCAACAAATTAAAGATGAGCTAATGCCCAGCGAATTACGTTCGCAAAAGCGTTGTCAATGTAGAATTATGGCATGATTCGTATTACCAATAGACATTTGATAAAGTTGACATTTGTGCGAGCTTGTAATTACACTTTTAACATATCAAGTGTCACTTCAGCAAATTTAACTTTATTTTCGCACTTAAATTTCGCAATTTTAGTGAGTTTTCTAGCTCTGCTGCTTGTGTCAGTTTAATTGTTGCCGGAAATGCAAGCACATTTAGCAAATGTCTAATGGGCGGAGTATCTTGAGCTTCAGTGCACTTGCACACACACACACTCACACACACACACACATACACAAGAGTACTTCACATTTGAATGAGCTGGCAGTTGCTTAAAGCTGCCACTTGGCTGGTAAGTAAGACATTTATATAGTAGGCTCTGCTTCCGTCTGGCCCGCACAGAGCCAACCTGACCTACGCCCACCTCCGCATTTATCATCTACCTTCGCGCTGCACCGCCTGCATCGTTTGCGTGTTGTGTGTAAATTTGAAGTGCAGAACAAATGAAAACTCCTGCATGCCTCGGATCGACTTTCAACTTACTTGGCCAGTTCCAGTTGCCATTAAGTACACGTGCCACGTGGTGCAAGCGCTGGGCAATAAACGTCGGTCTTTAGAATACACTCCTCTTTTTCCCTCCTCCTCTGCCTCACTTTAAATGCGATGGCAAAACGACGACTCCGCGCATATTTTACAGCTGCAGCAAGCAAGAACCGGGGCAAACGAAGTGTGCAGGGGCACAGCGAGACACCGTCGGTGCAGAGGCAACTTAATTAGCTGCCGGCAACGACTTCGATTGCCACTGCCAGTGCAACTGCGACTGCAACAGCAACTGCATTGCACCTGACATTTAACATTATTACGCGACGCGGTGCAAATGCGCCGACCGACCGACCGCTCGAATATATTACACAATTCTCCAGCGCATGCAACGATAAACTTGCGCTTTAAACTTCGTTTCTGGCCGCTCGCGGCTTTTCGTTTAAACGGCGTTAACCGTAATGTGCACAACATTGACGCCATTTGCTGTGCCGCACCCAAAATGGCTGCCCCGTGAGCAGCAGCAGCAGCAGCGGCAGCTCGCCGCACGGCCCGACGCGGACTCCAATAAAAATAAATGCCGGCAACATTTGTGACTTTGCTGCGAAAGAAGTTTGCGTGTTTCATTGCATTTCTTTCGGCGAAGCGCATTGTGAAGTGGGGAGTGAGTGGGAGGGGCCATTTTGGAGGTGGGAGTGGCAGGCGCGCAAAGCAAAGTTCAGCATTTCACGGAAGCCGCCAACGATTCATGGAAGCATAGCCGATTTGTTCGAATCGCGTATAGAATTAAAGCTGCAGCTGGCCAAGTAAAATAAAACACTTAACTTAAAGCCTAACTTGACTTTGGCTCTTGTGCTAAGTATACTGGAAATATTTGTGATCTCCCAAATAAATTCATTGAGAATACGTTGCAAAAGTAGCCTAGGGCAAGCGATTTTACCGGCAAATTTTATGCACATTTATGTTTATTATTGTGTAAATCAAGGGATAAACTTTTGGCAAAAACTGGTGACCCGTATCCATTTGTTGTTGTCGTTGTTGTTGTTGTTGCTGTTTCTGTTGGTTTTGAGACCTTAGAAAGGCGCAGTACCAAAACTTGCAGCACATACAGAGGACACATAAACTTCTATGTAAAACTGTTGTGATGCATGTGTGCGGCATTATAAAATATATCTGCTGAACGGCAACAAGGGCAGCAATAACAAAAGCAACAATAACAAAAATAACAACAAGAACAATAAGAGAAACAAATGTTATGGCAATAATATCGCAGCCATGCGCAACTTTTTTACCCAATTCAAACTTCAACGTGAAATGTAAATGTTTGCATAAGTGTGTGTGTGTGTGTGTGAGTGTGTTGGCAAGTGTGTGTGCTGCAGTTGCTGCATTGTTGTTGTTGTTGTTGTTGTTGCATTTCAATGGCGAACTTCACCGGACATGCTTCATAGCTCTAATTATACATGCGCCTTCCTAGAAGCGACTTCCTACAGGAGCTGCACAAGCAAAAACAACAACAACCACAACGAGAACTATTGGAGTTTCAGTTATTGCAGTTGTTGTTGTTGGTGTTGCTGCTTCTATGACAGCGTGAGAGTGTGTATAGCCTGCATACATTGTATTTGGTTTTAGCAGCAACTTTGGCTCTCTGCCAGCGTCTGTGCAGTTGTGCCACAGGCAACACGTCGTATGCGCAACATACCCTGCTGCCATTTGTATACCCTGCACACACACACACACACACAGTCTGTATACAAACAGTCACACTACATACGAGCCGTGCATGTGTACGAGTGTGGCTTTCCTTTTGGCCTCAACTTCTGAGGCGGTCGAAAAACTTTGCATGTCTGCTTACTAATTCATGGATTGCTATTCTAGCCCCTGCGCGGCGTGGGTCGTCTCTCTTCTGATTTGATTAGCCCACCACAACGAGAAACAGAGAGCTCGCCTGCTCGACTGGTCAGTGAGTAAATTTATGTATATTTTGCTGGCATAAAATATGGCATTAAAACTTAATGTGCGGGGTGCTGCGCACGAAAAAAAAAAAGAAAGAAAGAAAACAAAACTACATAAAAAAGTCGGAGGAAAAAACGAAAAGTAAATGGGCGAATTAGCAAGTGAAGGGCAGTGTATGAAGACATTATTGAAATGCCGATTACAAATTGCCGACTGCTTGGTTGCTGAGGCAAATAACAGGCTGGCTAATAAGCCGCCCAGCCCAGTTGCTCATGCGGCACCCTGATTAACCGCAGTACATTAGCATATTTTCCTATTCCAGAACTTTTTTTTTATAAATCACTTCATTGACATTTTTTATGAGGCGGTGAATTGTGGTTTCTCAAAGTTTTTTAAAAATGAAAAAAAAAATAAAACTCAATTCAACAACAACAAGAGGAAAATAAAATATGTCTGGGCGCAGCGCAAAAAATGTCTGCTTGTGGGCGTTTTCACGCCCACGCGAATGCCCACTCACCCCGATCGAAAGATTGACGCGCCGCTTACGTGCCGCAGAAACATTTGTCTTGCTGCCGCTTTTTGCGTGTCTTAATTAGCGCCCACCGCCCGCCCCGCCCAGCCCGCTCATCAAACCGCAGGAAACTTTGCCGACGCGCGTCTAGGCAGGAATTTATGTATTCTAGATAAGGTCTGCCAGATAATACCAAGACTTGGCTATTGTCGATGCCAATGCCAGCGCCAAGCTAAGATGCCTGCGTTGGATTTGCACAGCAAGCAGGGAGCAGGGAGGGTGCAACAAGCTAGAGGGGAGAGCAGCAGAAGGAGGTGCATGCTAATGAACTGCGGCGTGGCAGGGAATATGCTCAAAGTTATTCGACGGTAAAAACAATGCCACGAAGCTGCAAAGAAATGCGAAAGTTGCGCTGAACAAACTTATCGGTTTAGTGCCACATTTCGAGCAATAGAAAAGAGCTCATAGAACTTTTAAAAGGTTAATGGGCAAAATGTGCTAAACTTTGCCATATTTAAGAGCACAGAGAGAGGGAGATATTTAAGACGAATGTATGCCAGATCCCTTTGGCTGTGTTTACAGATAAAATAATATACACAAAAGTATTTAAAGCTGGCAGACAGCAGCATTGCCCAATCTTTTTGTGAGTTAACTTACCTTAATATTGGCAAAAAGCTCTGCAGATGTGTGTGTGTGTGTGAGGATGTGTGTGTATGCATGCATGTGTGTTTGTGCACTTATGATGTAAGCCTGCTTTTTCCTGAAGCTACAAGAATTCCATTTCAAATTGTTAGCTTCGACACAGACAAAAAAAATAGAGAGAATTTCCTGCATGCATTTGTTGCTGTTCTGGGTTTTTGCTTTTCGATGGTTTTTCCTTGTACATATAGTACATAGTATGTCGGTACAGTCGGTCGTATGCATTGACAGTAAAAGGATTTTAGGGCTAGCTGCATTCTATGGGTCTGACTCCTTTTAAATGCTAATTGCAATGTTGTACTTGCCACAACTTTATGAGCTTCTCAGCAAAGGCCTCTATGCTTTGCAGCATTGATTCAGAAATTGGAGCAACTAAGTAGGAGAGCAGAGTAGAGATAGGGGACTGAACCACTTAATATCCGCGAGCCGCAAATGAAAATGCCAGACGACCAAAAGAGGCTAATGTAAAATCGTCTACCGATTTGGGCAGCTCTCACTTGGCGCCCCCTCTATGATTATGGCCAGGGTACTCATAGCGTAACGAGCAAGTTTTGCATGCAAATTCCTAGTAAATACAGCCCAGGGCACTCACAGCTATACCTATTTCATTATGCCAATGACACAACAGCTAAGCGATGTCGACCATTCCACATTGTGTGGCCAGACACTGAGCATCATCAGATAGGCATGTAAATGTATTCCGAACAGTCCACAATGCTGGGCAGCCACCCGGCAGCCAGGTTATTATGCAGCCACAGATGTGGCAGCATCAGCAACAACTTCATTCAAATGCAGTTCGACTGACGTTACGCATTTTTGCATTTATCTCATTGCTCGAATCGAAGCTATTCTCCTACTTATTACCAAGCGATAAAAGATGCTCATACAAGCGTAGATTATGGACAGATTAATTGGATTTAAAGTGGCTTCGCACAGCTTCAATGAGGCTCAACAGAAAAAGAGATGCGTAGTTTGTGCCTGCCATAAACTCAATGGCCAAGATTGATTTATACAATTGCTGTCGGGCCAATAACGATGGATCGCCTTTGTAAGGACATTACGTGCTTGGACTTGACTAAAGCAAGTTGAATCAATATTATGCAAATACAAAAGGTAGACGCAACCCGCATCCGTTGGGCTCTCCTTCTCCCTCTCACTTTGCTGCAATTGTCATCATCGTTTTATTGTGTTGCTTCTCGCTTCGTTATACAATAAAATTGCATTCTGATTTTCCACTAATAGTTAAAATGCACATGGCGCCAGTCAGTGGAACTGCAGCAGTCGAAGTTCATGAATTATATATGTGAACGCATGGTCAAGTTGCTGCAGCAGAACAAGCAGAATATTCCAGCTCATTTTACCCCGTTTGCTGAAGAAGCTGACTTGTTTTTAAGCCAGTTGAAGACAAAAAAATGTTATTATTTGCTTTTCCCAATCGACTAAAGTGGGTGCAGTTTTTGCAAACTCATTAACTGCAGCTGTTAAAAACTAAATTTATTATAAGTTTAATCTAATGCCAGGCACTTCCGTGGCATATGCACTCATACGAAGTAACACACACGCGTAACAGCTGTGGCGTTTGGAGCGTCATAATTACCAAGAGGCAACATCAACTAACGTCGACTCTGGGGGCCCAGGTCAGTGCTCTGGCCAAGCAAATTTATCAGCTCAGCAATCATTGGTAATAAATTTGTGCTCTCTTCCTGTGCACTAGTAGCCAAAGCCAAAAGGCCGATTGAGTCTGGCTGCAGGCTGCTCGAATCCGGTCGGAGGCATTTAAATGGCGCCGCTTATGCAATGCATGGCGAACATAAATCTTAACCAACCTGCTGAGGTGCAGGGAACAGATTAGAGTGGTCGACCCCTGCCAAATTCCCATCCGCCCCCTCCCCCCGCTCTGCTCCTGCAACACTTCACCGGAAAAGGTGCCCTAGAGCGGCGACTAACTTGGGCCACGCACGAACTCTGGCCGTGGGCGTGTGTGTGTAGCGACGCGCTTGCGTGCTATTCGCACTCTTCACTCTTCTTGCTCGCTCTGCTGCTCGGCTGCTCGGCTGCTTTGTGAAACTTTTGCGTGCATTTCTATTTATGTGCATGGCATAAAGTTTAGTGCGCCATCAAAATGGGTAACCCGCAATGGGAGCGACTGTGCGGCAAATAAACACAAGTTGAGTTTGTTTCCTCTTCGGCTGCTCTTTGTTATTTTTACGCGCGCGCCTAAAAGGATGCACGCAATTTTTTCATTTGTAGCATAGTCGCCGCCATTTTGTACGTGCCCGCGCTGGGCGTGTGTGTGTGTGCACATACATATGTACTGCGTGTGCCGCGAGCTGCGGTTTGTTTGCATTCAACATTTGTACGTGGTATTCTCTCACTCCCCTTGCTGTGTTTTGTATATATTTTATTCTGTTGCAAGGCAAAGCGGAAGGCTGCATACAGACAAGCGGAGCAAAAAGTTTTCTGCGGTTTTACAGGTGTTAATGCTTGTTATTTAGCCAGACTGCGTGTCTGCTGTAGATAAAGTAAATATGAATTAAATGCCACCACGTACGAACACCAACATCAACAGCCCAGAAACAACACAGAAACAACTCAAATTTCGTTTCACATTTATATATTATTATAAACACTCAAGAAAGAGAGGGGGGTGAGTGTGTCTGTATGTGTGTGTGTGTGTTTGGTGTGTGTATGTATGTGCGTGTTGTCACATCATAAATATTATATCTGCCACATTTGGCATATCATAGCTTAATTTATATACTAGAAATAAATTATATGATCTCTTATCGGAATGAATTGTACGAACTCACACGACTACAAATAAAATCGCTTACAAGCTAAGTTTCCCCATATGACCTTAGCCTAAACGCCTGCCTCAATGCTTGGGTGCCAAAACCGATTTTTACATTTTACATTACATTCGATTATAAAATCCTCAGTATATTAAAATATTGAATATCAGAAAAACAATCATAATAATTAAAATGAAAGGCCTGTCAGGGGTTTTCCTAATTAAAATTGACGTACATTGTATTATATATAACATTTCACGACCACAATAGACTATGCACTTTCGACAGTATTTCGAGTTTCTAAATATTTTGCCATGGTTTTCATTTCAATCAAATATTTACAAAAAAAAATTGTGTAATTATGCAACTTTTTGGGAGGAGACTTTGCTGATGTGATGTGGAGTGTTTGGTAGCGTCACGCATAATGTTGCTAATTGGTTTCGCTGTCCAGACATAGGCATAACTAGTATCTCTTTCAGTTTGCTATGTGTTAATTTTCCTAAAAGTTAACAGTTAATAATAATTTATATTATATATGGAATTGCACGCAATTCATTAACTTTTTTTTCGTTTGCATGTGAGGGAGACGCGTAATTTGCACTAGATTTACCACATTATCTAAAGTTAGAAACAACTCGGTTGTTTTCGAGAGTATTATGTATGTGTGTAGTGTATGTGTGTATGTGTATGTCTGCAAAGCTTATGCTATGTTTACGCTAGAAACTCACACAAATACACAAACACGTATATGCTTTTTGATTGGGTCATCGCGTTGATGCCGGGAGATTTCCTATTCTGTTTTTTTGGTTATTCGATTATCGCCTTAGAAACTAAAGATATTACACTTAAAGTATACAAAATCACCATTTATGCTCTGCAATTGCAATTGAATTGAATTGAATTGAACCGTGCGTCCACTCTAGGTCAGCTCCGGACTGAGCAGCCATTGCCCGATGCGCGCCAGAATGATGGTGATGGTCAGCAAGCGCAGTAGATTGCCTTGAGCCTGGCTAGCCGTGCTGCGCACTGTGGGCGAAAACAAAAAAAAAAAAAAACAGCTAAAAATTCTGTATATTTCAGGCTATTTGCCACATTAACCTACCCAGCAGCATGGTCTCGCGATTGTCTATGATGCCCGGACGACGCTGTAGCACACTCTCCTTGCCGCCCTTCCACAGCACCGGCGATATGCTGGCCAAGCACTTGACGCGCATGTCGCCGTCGTGAAAGTGACGCGGCTCCAGTTCCAGCAGTAGACCCAATGTCGAGGTGATTAGCCCGTGCTTGTGCACAATGTCGTTGTATTTGTGCAGGAAGTGCTCATCCAGTATCTGCAAGGTAGTGTGTGTCCAGACATGTATATTGTTTAGTAAAGTAATATGTCTGACCCGTTCTACTGGCTCAACACTCGATTGAGAGCAAGCTAAACGATGTGCCGTGCCAAACCCGCATTGCATTTTATTATTAAAACACACGGTTGGCACACACGGCGTATGAGAAATGACAGTTAAGATGCGCTGGGGTGTGTCAGACACGTCTGGCAAACGCTCAAGGGCTGAGCTGGCAAGCAAATGGTTCTTTTGTCCGCCCGGGGCCCTGACCCACCAAGGGGGCAGGGCAAGCTGTCTGTACTGAAGGTTACAATTACCAGTTCAGGCAGGCGCTTTATAATTCCTCCCTTTTAATGTTGCTGCTGTCAGCGAATCGTCGGCGTGTGGGGCAGCTAGTGGAGCCGCCCCACACACACACACACACTTTGCACGCTGCCCCACACTCGTGGCATTATGAAGCGTATGCCGTATGCCTGAAGAGAGAAATGGAGTCATTTGTGCTGCCCCCCTGTAGCCATAAATAAGAAAAATACGGTGCGCGCAGATACAAAATGTGAAATGTTCAAATAAATAGCTGGAACTTTTCTTTTTTTTTTTTTTTTTTTGGAGCAGCTATATTGGATTTGAATTGAGTTCGGATTGAGCAGCAGTTTTCCACTTTGCGAGGCGAAATTGTTGCCATTTGTTATGCGATTGCTTCGCCATTCTTTATGGCGTCCATAAAAATTACAAAGCTCTTGAATTCCAAAGTTGAAAGCGAGTTTAAAGGCATAAATTAAACGAGCTGCTGCCAGCACATTGGTATGTGCAATTGTGGCCCCATCATTGCGCCTGCCCCGTGCCACGGACTGACAAAGCAAACACGCCTGCAAACGCCAGCAGCTGTCCCATGTCCTCCACTGTACCGGCTGGCCTCTGACAGGGCACTGTTCTGGCCAAGGATAAACAAAACGGAGCTGGGGCATGTCCTGCAAATCGAAAGCATTTAAAATGCCTATCGCATTCCAAGGCAAAGCCCCCAGACTAGCAACGAGTACGAGTGTTAAATAAAAAGCATTTCAAGCAGTTTGTGGCCAAAACAGCTCCAATAAAAATATACACAAATGCAAAATATTCATTTACCCTGATGGAGGGCTTTGTTGCGCAGCAAAGAAAGAAAACAAACTGAATGTTTTATCAGTTTTCGATAGTATTAAACTTCCACGACGAATGTTTTTTTGTTGCCTGGCCAAAAGTATCGTAACCACCGTCGTCGTCGTCGTCGTAGGGCAAATAAACCGGGAAACGTGCCTAATCGCACTTATTGATTTTTCTTCTCGTATTTATTCAAAGTGGTCAGGAAGGGAAGGCGTGACGGCCTATGGTAAGGGGCGATGCGGTAGGGTGCAGGGGCGCGGCTCGGCAGCAACATGGTAGAACGAACTAACTCGTACCTTAACGCCTCGATTCACACAATTTGAGTAGCATGTAGTCGTTGACTATAAAATGCAGTAAGGGACCATACCCAGACCCAGCCTCAGCCCCGACGCAATACCTAAGTTCCCTTTTTCTCTCTCATTCCACTGTCGTGCCCCAGGGTTAGGTACTAGTTCCTGTGCCTCTGCCCGCTTCTGCTCCTGCTGCGCATTGAAAACCGTTTCGTGTTCCGGCTACAGCAGACGTGTGTAACGAGCTTTCAGCCAGATGGATGGCCCAGCTACAGCTACACCTACAGACAACTAACAACGTGCCATAAACCATGCCAAGGCTTTGCCCATAGCCCTATTGCAGTGGAGACCAAGGGCGCAGCCTAAAGTCTGCTCGGTTACATGATTTTTGCTCATGAAATAATTTCTGCCACCTACACATCGGCAGCTGTGCCAGGGATTGGCATCGTCCCAGCCTCCACTTTACACCTCCCTTCCCTTCCCCCCACCAGACTCTCCTGCACAGTCCGCGGTCCATTGTTTGCTGCGTTGTTAGCAGCTTAAATATTTACTGTATGCATAATTTTAACATTTTTTGGTCGGCCCAACTTTGGCAGGCAACTGGGCCTGGTCCTGGTCCTGGGCTGATTAGTGTCGACGCGTTTGAGCGCAAAAAGGCATAAAATTGTGGGGGGGGGGGTACGGGCGCAAAAAACGTAGCACAAAAAAAGGTGGCACGAAAAAATTTGAATTTCACTTCTGGTTGATGGTTGCTAACAGACTTACCGGTTGTTCATTGACGAACCACTGCAGATGCGAGGCTGGGTGTGACTTGCCCGACGTGCAGTTTAAGTTTAAATATTCACCGATCTGATACTGGTACTGCTGACCCCTTATGTGAGGGCCGTCACGTGGCAGAACTGCAAATGAAAAAAGGGAGAAAATAAATCAGTTCATTTATTTACTTTGATTTTTTTACACTACCTACGGCTTTAAGATACTCGTGATTTTGCTGCCATTTCGTAATGCATTAATGAACACTGACTACATATGTTTTATTTTGCCTGTCAAACCTCTTGGAATTGCCCAAAAAATATATATGTGGGTCAAGTAATTAATTCTGGCTTTATTGGTGTTGGCAACAGCACCCTCTGAGCATATTCGAACTCGAACTCGATTAAATAAATAGGGTCAATCCATTCAGCATTTTCAATATGCAATGCCGAAAAAAATGTAAAAACTTCAAATAAAGACAAAAAATGAACACAGAGTGGATTGGAAAGTGCATACAAATGCATAAATGAAAAAAAAAAACCCTAACACTTCACAAAATCGAATGTTGCGCACGGTCAGGCTGCGGAAATATCCATTAAAATGGCGTTTCAACTTATAAATCGTTGGCTTGGACCAATGGACATAGCTGCCTGCCCACCCATGCCATAGTGCAAATATTGCCAGAGAGTTTCCCGTGTGTAACTGTGACGACGTCGACGCCCCCGCCGCCGCCGCCAGCGAAAGCCGACTGCAAATTTCCGTATTCCCTTTGCCAGTTTGCAGATGTCCATTTGGATTCAACAAAAACACGCATGCATGTGTGTGTAATAACATGCGTACACACATACATATGTTTGCCATAAAAAAAAAAATAGCACGGTGTGCGATAAATGATAAAAAATATACACAGGCATGGAATTACTGAAAAAGTCCGTTATAGAAGCAGCGCTTATAAATGGCTTTTTAAAAGCATTCCAAACGCAACGCAAACACAGCTCGGAAAGCCGCATTAAGCGAATGACAAAAACAGAAACTGCACAACATTGCTTAACTTTTTCCCTGCGTGTGTGTGTGTGAGTGCAGCAAAAAAACGGTTGCCATGTAACTTCCTTGAGTAATCCGAAGTTGCGTCTACCCATAGTGTAAAAAAAAGGTTAAAAAAATGTTGTTAATACTTTGTGTTTTTTGTCCATTTCACTTGTGAAATAAAATAAATAAAATATGAATAATAAACAATTTACAAAAGCAAATAATTTGCCAATGCAAATAATTAAGTGCTGTGTAAATAAAGCGCGACATAATCCATCGTGCAGCAACAATCTGTCACACAGTGCGTATACGTTATGTACTTGTAATCAAATCAATATTTGCCCTTAACTGCACTGGGCACTATTTGCACTAAAGTCTGAGTTTTATATAGTACCCCAGGTAGCTGATATTTACTGCACTAATGATTGTCCAACGGGGCCAATACTTACAAACGATGTCCATGCGACCCTCGCCCTGTACAGATGAGAAGTTTGGCGCCTCGGCGGAGATTTCACAGCGATAGAGACCAGTTGAGTTGAGTGTCAGACCCCGAAGTAGCACGCGACTCGCATCGGACAGCTCCTCCTGCAAATGAAGGTGGGGGAAAGAGAAGTGCTCTCAATAGCTATGACTCACGCTGGACAGGCATCTACAATGTACTTACAATCACGCGAACGCCATCGACGCGGTAACTGGTCTTGGGGGGTCGCGATTTTGGCACGTAGCGATAGAACTCCTCGTTGTCCTTGTACCATTTGATGGCGTACAGCGCTTCGCCCTCCTCCTGCGGTCGCTCCTCCTCTTCGCTCTCCTCGTATCGATCTTCATGATCGAAATCGGGTATATAGGCAACGGAACCGCTGGACGAGCTGCCAGTGCCACCACCACTGGAACCACCATTGTGTATGCTGGCGCCCACACGGCCGCCCAGATAGCCAGATGCCGCGCTGCCCCGATACACACTGTGCCCATACGGCGATTTCTGCGGCAGCTGCGGACTCTGACTATCTGTCTGGCTCTGATACTGCCGCATTGCCATCGGCTGATGCTGCTTGCGGTGCTGCGAGTGTTGCCGTTGATTCTGATATATGCGTCGATATGGCTGACGTTCTGAGTCTACATCCACGTAGTGCGCCTCGCCACCTCCATGTGAATGACGATCGCGCTCGCGGTGATTCTCACTGGTCATCTGTGGTCCATGCGTACGATTCAACTCGTATTGGCATTCCAGGAAGGCCGATTCGCCGCGCATCTTATAGGCGGGAATGGACACTTTGATCATGCGCACGCCTAGTGCAAAACCTGCGGAAAAGGTAAAAAAATAAAAATAATTAATGAGGTAGAATCAATTAGAAAGTTTTTAAGGCCACCTGCATACCAAATCAGATCAGATACCGGCAACAGTCTGGACAGCGTCCAGACCGGATATGTGTTATTCAAGTGTTTACATAGCGTATTTAATGGGATAATTTATGAGAGAAAATGAAAAAAAAAAATAAATAAACGAGACAAAAGCGTTCTTAAATGAGACGCATGGCAGCGGCCGACGGACTTCCCTTGTTTTATTATCCAATAGCAGCGCGTAGCTCGTAAATATTCATAAATGAGTGCGTAATCAGGTTTAATCCTTTGTAAAATTATGACGCCGGTTGCCACGTCGCACATCCTGGCCACAAATTACGTACAGAGCCAGGAACAGGATATTGGCACACCACACCGCACCGCCGCACATAAACCCGCCCAACCACCCACTGCACAGCAGAACGGCTTATTCGTGGCCCTCTGCTCATACAGCGTTAAATTAGAAAAGCGGCTTTTTTTCTCCATTTTATTATAAATATTTTAATGACCAACAAAATTGGACTGGACTATTAAAAGGCACATTAAGTTCCAGTTAACTTCATTGCATTGCCGTAAGCCGAAACAATTTCTATCATGCGCAGCAAAAGTTTTGCGTTTTCGAAAATTTGTGTAAATTTTACAAAGGGATATCCAGAGGAGGGCGTGTGTTTTTAAAGCTGAAAGCTAAATTCATTTGCCTCTAATTAGATTGGGCATTAATAAGCAGCGTGCATATTTTACGACAACAATTAACAATATTTGCGTGGCAGCGACTTTTATTGCTCAAATAGCTAATTAAATTGATAATTTGAATGGCGCTTGGAAGGAGCTGTTAGAATTGTCTTTTTATGAGCGACGACTTCAAAGTCGGTTGCGTAATTTTAATCAAATTATATAGCCAGTCCGTGCGAGAACGAAGCACAGAGAATGTGGCAAGCAATAGCAGTTGCCTTGTATACAGACGCAAACAGATAGCTGTATGTGAGTGTGAAGTACATCACACATACATATACAGCTGTACAGTTACACAAAGCAGCAACGCTGACATTGCAAACACATGTCATTTTGGCTACATTACAATGTGTCTTAATATTAATTAAAAGCAGCAAAGCTTGCACGCAACGACAACGCCAACAAAACCAGTAAAAACATAAACAAAAGCAACAACAACAACAACAGCAACAACAACAACAACAACAAAGTCGACGCTAAGGACACAAGAAATGTCTGCAAAAGCATCAAGCACAATAAGCATGAGAGCACAGTGGGCAAAATGCGAGTTGGTCTGCTTAAAATTGAGCCTTGCTTTAAGTAATGCTCTTGCTGTGATAGAACATTATAGAGCCCACTGTACACTATGCTAATGTCGGCATATGAGTGTGCCATAAAAGAATTCCATACTGCTTGCCAGCATATCGCATGTTGCTCTGAGCAGCAGCTGAAACACAATTGATTCTTTTCCACTCTTAAATTTATGGAAATTCCGCCCTATGCGGCGCACTTTTCACGAATTGAATATGCATAGGCTACGCAGCACCTGAAATTAAGGGAAGAGACTGAAACTGACTGAAGCTGTGAAGTAACATCATCAAGTATGCATGATAATTTCTTTCATTAACGCATATTTAAACAAGCTATTCCCCAAAGGACTTCCTGTGCTCTGGCTATGGCTGTGGCTGTGGCTGTGGCTGGCTACCTTGCTGTGGCTGAACTCTTGAAAAACGCTTTAAATTGGACGTTTTGCATAATTCGATAAAATTGGCAAACAAAGTGAACGAAGCGTGCGAGCCGAGGGTAGTGGAAAGAGAATTAGAAAAGCAAACACAAGCGCAGCGAAAGGAAAGCAGATTACGAGTACCGTGAAATAGGTTAAAGCGCTGGGCGGCAGTTTAACAACGAGGCACAGAGAGAGGTGAGATAGGGAGAGAAAGTGAGAACGAGCATCATTTCCCACGCTATACACACAGAGATGGTGGGCGACCTGCAGTATGATATCAAATAGCGCATAATGAAGGCCGCCATTAGAAGATAAAACAGGCCGAATATCTATCGAAAAGGCTTTGTTGGACGTTGTTCGCTGGCCGACACCAGCAACCGATATGGACAACACACAGAGAGAGAGAGAGAGAGAGGGGGAGAGAGGGGGCGCACTCAACTTTACACCACTAATGAGTTCTGTGCCTTTGCAGCAATTATGCCGCCCCAGACTGGCAGGGGAAACTTTGTTATCTGTGAAAACGTTTAGCATTTAATTCTGTTTCTGTGCCCAGGCCTAGGCCAACCTGCCAGAGACAATGTGTGGGAGCGAAAGACGCTTTGCGTATCGGCAAAAAAGTTTCCGAAACTGTCAAAATGTTTTGGGCACAGCAACGAGCACAAAAATGTGCAAGTAGAGGGTGAAGCGGCAGCAGCTCATTAGAGTCTTTTGTTATGCTCTGTTCTTATTGTGCTGCTTGACTTCAGTCTAGACTTCATTAAAATACACTACACAATCCACAGTGAGTTGGCTGCCCTCTCAATGATTGTGGTATATTGACATTCCTCAGTCCCCTCTCATTCTGGCTTGGTACATTAAATGTGTTTAAGAAACAATTACGCTTATTTTGCACCCTCTTGGTCAAGGTATTTAAATGAGTTGAAACTTTTTTTGTGACAACAGCGGCCAAAACAAAAAGTTGAACTTCATTACGCGCTTCTTTGGCCTTGTGCTAAATAGGCAAACAATTTTATTAAAAATAAACCAAAGCAAGGTTCGAGTAGGAGGCAAACGGAACGAACTGGAAAACTGTGCGAGATTGTAATGAAAAAGTCTTTGGCTTAGTTTGCTCTGTAAGGGGAGAGCAGAAAACAAAGGCTATCCGAGCGACCGAGCAAATGCCACAGAGGCGGTGTGCGGTGGACCAGTAGGAAGAAACAACAATAACAACAACAACAACAGCAACAAGATGAGAAAACAAAAGGGTATTCAACAGTTTGGAGACGCGTGGTTGGTTCACCGACAGCACAATGTAGTCGCACATATACGATACTCATACGCCCCGTTGCAGCGCGATTGCGTGTGCATTTTTGTTTAGAGCCACCACAAGCTACAAAAGCAACAGCAACAGCAAAAAACTACAGCAAGAGCGTGAAGAAGAGCAAAAACAACAAACAAGCAAATCTGTGCAAGCGCTTCTGATGTATTCAAGTTGACACAAATCTGGCGCAAATCCGCACACAAACAAAAAACGACAGCGACAATACAACTTTAAACGAGTCTGACATGACGCGCACGATGCAAATGTGTGTGCGACTCTGTGTGTGTGTGTGGGTGTCCCTGAGTGCGAGTGTTTGAGTGTTCGCATACGCTGTAACACATAGCAGCAGCAAAAGCGGAAGAAGAACTCATGACTTCTAGCGAAACATTTATGAATAAAATAGCAACAGCGACGGCAACGGCAACGAGCTGCAACAAGCGACGTCGTCGAGCGACGAAATTAAAAGCGAAATAACTAAAATAATATTTACGCAACGCAACGAGACGCAGAGGTGCCGGGGGTGCAAGGAGAGCTTTCATTGTGCTTAAGCTGACTTGTAATTGAAAAAATAATAACAATAACTGCTACAGCATTGCAGCACTGTGACGAGCTCTGACAGTGAGTGCGATGACGAGTACCACGTGGCGTATGTGTAACGCAAATCATTTTGAAGCCATGCAAAAACTAAATACGCTGCACAGTAATGTCCTGCATGCTACTTGAAAACTGCTAAATGAAATACACGAGTTTCGAACTGAGCTCTCTGGACACGAACGTGCGCGACGCCACGTTCGACAAACAATTTGCTGACACAGCAGAAAAAAGCTAACGCGCTTGTTACTAGTCCATCCCCACCCCCAACTGCAGCTCGACTTGACGGATTTGTACTGCGTGTATGTATGTGTGTGTGCCTGTATGATTGTGTGTGTGTAGGTTGTGCGCAATTTAAGTACGATTACATATTTGCAAAATGAAATGGAATTTATGCCAATGCCACCAATCGGATGGCAGTGGCAGCTGCAACTCCCTGCTGAGCTCGGTCTGTCACTGCCACAGAATACACAGACTACATATGTGCATACATATGACTGATTTCCCCCGGGGGTGAGGCAGAAGGGGGTGAGGGGGAAGAAGGTTGCAACAAATGTCAGCAGCAGAAATGCTCAACGTTGAACGTGGTCTGCACGCCAGTGTGTCGACAACAGACATAGTTGGCTATATTTAGAGGCATCGGTTCTCGATTGAGCCGATTTTAAACTCAAGCTGACAGGCCGCTCAACAGGCGGTCAGAGACAGCCGCAGCAGAGGCAGGCAGTAACGAAATTCTATTAAAATTTATCATGTTTTATTTAAAATCCGAAACCGAAAACGTCGGCCAGGCAGCAGGTGAGTTGAGCACCTGGTGAGCTGCCAGGCTATGGGATCCATGCTTATTTGTATGCGTCCTGTGTGCCGCATACAGCACAAAAATATCTGAAATAAGCGAAACGAACGAACAGGAGGACGAGGTAATCTTGTCGCTTGGAATGGGTAGCACGCACGCAGAGAAAAGTTTCACATGCCATAGAGAGACAGTTTCCCTGTGTGTGTGTGCGTTTGTGTGTATTAAGGTGTTAAAACGCCACAAGTGACTTTGTTCGGCAGTTACAATTTGCTTTTTATTGACTTGAAAGGTGCCGACACACACCCCCATCCGCACCAAGGGTAACTCTTTCCTCGGCAAGATTTTGTACTCACCTTGTAGCAAACAGCAAATAAGTACTATGATGTATATATCGCTTATGTGTTTCATATTTGTTGCATAATAATCCCATACGCTGTGCTAATGATATGACGCCTTGCTCTGGGCGTGGCAGTTTATTGTGTGCAGGCAGAAATTGGATTGTTGCGTTGTTCAGTTCAAGTTTTGTGCGTCCTTGTGATGCTTTTGTGCGCCACTCTCTCTCTCTCTCTCTCTGCAGTGTTGCTTATTCTTTCTTTTCTGCGTCTGAGTCTGAGTTCTGAGCCGATTTAAGTGATTTTGTGTTTTCCTTTTTGCTAGTTTCTTGGTTTAGTTGCGCCTTTTGTTTATTGCTTTTGTTGGCATTGCTCTTTACTTTTGGTTTGTTTCGTTTTGTTTGGTTGGTTTTGTTTTGTTTTGTTTTGTTGCGTTCAGTTTGCTGTTTTCTTATAGCTTGTGCAACTTTTCGCATAAATTTCGGCCTGTTGCCTCGTTCGTTCAGTAAAGTGTCTGATATAGTAGTAGCACGCCGAGTCCCATGTGTAGGCACTGCAGTTGCCTCATTAAATGCGAGTTGAAGTCTGTAAAAGAAATCCAAATGGATTTTAATAAAATGCATGTGATTCAACAAGGTCTTAGGCTACGTAGCATTATATTTATTTAACCCTCAGTTTATGGTAAAAGTTTACTCAATGCCAAAGTGAACTAAATACATAGCAATACCAAATGATAATATCTTGTATGGTACTCATGTATGAGCAATGTGTGACTTCAAAGAGTTGACAACTGTATAATTAAATCGATTTTTCGTCACGTGCCGAGACACTTTTATGGATTTTTATAAGCACTTGAAAGAGTTCCAGGAATAACTTCCTTACAGACAAGTACACGCTCTACTGCGAGGGTAACTTGTTGGGCCTCAAGTACGCTTCCATATCGTAATGGTATGTGTGAGAATACACGTATATATAACATTTAATAACATCGTAAAACGTAAGTATTTTTGTGTACTAAGTACTAAGTGTGTGCTTTATCGTTACGTCTGCCTTTGTCTTCTTTTCCTTACTGTTTGTCAATTATTCAATCAATATTAAGTTGATTGAAATTGGCTTAGCTAAAAATAAGCTAGAGAATTTCAAAGTGAAGTACAAAGCCGATTGTGCGTGGCTGCTTCTGCTGCAAATGACCCTGGTGGGCAGCCAGCTTGTGGCAAAGCTTAGATTAAGTATGTGCATATGTAGGCATCAAATACACTTTGCTCATGCGAACTTTGAGTGTGACATACATATTTCATAATGCATTAAAAAATCATTAAACTTTTGGGATTTTCCAACGAAGTGGGCAGAAAAATCAAAGCACAACAAAACACCGAAAATCGCCTTAAAACAGAAACAAAATGAAGTAGAGCCCACACACACACGCCCACACACACACGCCCACACACACTAACAAGCAAAAAATCTGCCTCTCGCTGGCCTTGTGCGCTGCTGTCCCAGGGGCTCATGAAATGTGCATAAATCCACGACAGGAAACATTTGGTGCGGCTTTGCTTTTAATGAAATACGAATCACGAGCAATCATAAAAAAAAAAAAAAAAAAACGTGGCACAGCAGGGTGAATGTAAACACCACGTAAACTGTGACGATGTCGCCGTCAACGCAGTTTCCTTCCAGTTCCAGTTCCAGTCGCCTTTGCCCCAGCCTCTCATTGCCTTTGCTCATTCTTTTCGCATTTTGCAACTGAAACTTTTTGATACTTTTTGTCCACAGACGCAGATGAATTCGTCTCCTCATCTCTTCGTCTTGCTGCCTTGCTGCCCCTAGTCGACATTACGCGCAGCTCTGCCAAAGTTTGTAGAGTCTTGTAGAATTTATTTTTTCCTTCTCCTCACTGTATTTCGATTGCTTTTGTTGCTATCCACGAGCCAAAAGCGCTGCGCCTGCGATTATGCAGTAAAAACTTTGCCAGCGCCGCCATTTTGCATTGCAAAGCGCGGGCAACTCAAATTGGGTTGCTCGACTGGCGACGCAAGGAAAGTTTTCTGAATTGACGGCATGACTGAATGCATCAGGGGGCCAAGGCGACAGGCAAGAGCCATGAGAGAGATGCACTAAGGGAATGTGAGTGTGTGCGGGAGAGAGAGAGAGAAGGAGAGCTAGCGTAGGGGAGTGTGAGAGTTAAATTTTCGCACTCGAACTCTAAAGCTAATGCAGCTGGCAACATTTTTCCGCTGCATTTTCTCCACAAAGTTGGCTAATTTTTAAGTTGCTTAAATATGTGCAAACATCGGGCGACAAATGTAATTCGTCTTTGGCATTCAGCTGGGGGTTGCACAAAATTTACATGTAGCATGGCAGCACTTGAGCGCCCAATTCCCATGCCACATGTTTGTGGGGCGGCTTCGCAAACTTTTGCAGTTTTATCTGTCGTTTGGCCCCGACGACGATATTAGGATGCATCTCCTCTGCGACTGGGTTTGTTCTCAGTTAGTTTTTTCCTCTCTTTCTCTCTCGCTCACTCTGTCTGTCCTTCTCGGTTGCCATCAACAACTTTGTTGTGGCTGTTTGCTGCTGCACAAGTTATTAAAGCTGCAGCCGCACTTTATTATTGTGAAACAAGCGGCAGCAGCAGCAGCAACTGTAACAACAAAAACAACCCCATGAACTTGTCCCTAGGCCAAGCTAATGTTGAGTTTGCAGTTGTTTATCTTTCAGATTGTTTATGCAACTTTTTTGGGGTCATGTCATTTGAGTAAAGCTGATTTCGCTTATCGCATCAACCATTTAAACTATTTTTCGTGTCTCAAATACTCATTAATGCAAGCCTTTTTCCAAATGCACCACACATTTCATGGAAATTATTGATAATTTGCTGCACAAACATTCGTACGTGTGTGTGTGCGTGTGTGTGAGTTGACAATTTAAAATTATACCATGACCCACGCAATCCCATTTGCCCTCTCTGACCACATGTCAAGCTGCTGCCTATTTGCGTAAAATATTGATTTTCGGTTTGACACACGACTGGGGATCCGCACCGAAATTAACAAATTGACATACAAATATACACACGCACACACACACACGCACACACACACATGTGCATACAGTACGCACACACAAGTGAAGCAATGGGTCGTGCTTGTTTGTACTTGCTGTGGCCGCTGAACCAGCCTGAAAACGCCTCCTCTGCAAGCAAAATTACCAGGCTGCATTTGCCGAAAATCACATTAAAATTCAACGCTGCAAATTGGTGTTGGCATAAGTCAAAATGTTTGACGCATAATCCAATTAAAAAATAAATTTTATATTAGCACTCAAAGGCAAATTAAAGTGATTACCCCAAAATATTCTACTGTCAGCTGTCACATAAACGAATTGAGTAGGGTACACGCATAAATTAAACAGATTATTTCCATGTAACAAAAACGAATTTTGCATGTTTTGATAGTTTGCAAATACAAAATTAAAGCAAACAAATTTATTACAAATTGCTTGATAAGCAATACAATAAAAGGAGAAAATTTGTCAATTGAAGATATTTTCTACTTAGTTATTTTTTGAAAATATTACACTAGTTTTGTTTTTATCATAAGCTCATAAAGCATTCATTGGCTTTGCAGAAAATAAAACAGCTGTTGCTATCCGCAGCCAGTAAAATTTTGATGGCCCATTGAAATATGCTCGATAGTGCAAATAAAATCGAGATTTGCTGGCCCCCATACAAATGTGTATCTGTATTTCTATATAAATATGGCGTATTTTTCATTTTATAGTGGGTGCTCGAGCGAGAACTCTGCAACTGCGAGCCTTAACGGCCTTTGAATAGAGTGACGAACTTATAAAGCGAACAAACACTCAACTGACGCTGTGCGTGTGTGTGTGTGTGAGTGTGCATAAGTGTCGCAGCAGCAGAGCCTAAAATAACCGTAATATGGGTACTCGTGTGCACATATTTTTGCATTGGCGTTAAATATCACGCTTGGCAAATAAAACCAGTTTATGAGTACATAAAAAAATTTTCTCATTCGCTGTGTAGCCTACTTATGTATGTGTATGTGTAGGGCAGCATATGACATGAGGGCACATAGTGTTTATTGCTATTTCATGGAGCGCCAACACGAAGAATTAGCTGGCCTAAACTAACCGTTATAAATAAATTATCATAATATGCATGCACCTGCATGGAACCTAATGAGTCGGCATTTAGGCACGCACAAAGGCAGCCGCTATTAGCGTTTGTTTGTCTATTCAAAATTTTATGGTTTTTGGCGACATAAACGCGCAAAATGTTAATTTCTGCAGCCGTAATAACATAGAGCGAAATAAACGCAAAATTTAATCAATGATAAAATAAAATAAATGATTTAAAATTTAAATTCACGTCCATAAGGAAGAGAGCAATGGCAATTGAAAAGCAAAATATTCATTGACAAAGCTAAAACAAGTTTAATTTTTAATGCCAACGTCGTCATATGAGTTTGCCTTTCATTGTGTGCTGCGCTGGTATTTTCCAGGTGCAAGACACATAAAAAATAAATGAGCACACACACACACCCACACACTCGCACAGTCCAAACGAGGCGCCGTCCCCCGCGAACAGCGGCATGACAAAGTTGCGTAGCGGCCCGTAGAATATCCCGCCACAATTGTGTGGCCTGTGGGCGGGGAACAAGCGCTACAATCCTGAGTGTTTAGTAACACACGCTTTGCTGTGTTATTTGTTATGCAAGATAACGAGACAAGTGCTTTAAAGAGCTGAAATTTGGCGCAATGTTTCAGGAAACATGACAATGCTTAAAGCAAAATTATCAAGAAGAAATCAATAACGAGCCGGGAACAACAAAACAAAATGGAATTGGGTCTAACTTAAATCCGCATCACCTGTAGCTAAAATGTTTACTAAATTCTTATGAAATTTTCTAAATATAACAGAATTAGCTTTGCGGAAACCCAAGCTTTAAAAGCTTTTCAGTGTGGAGTTGGCATATCTTAAAATAAGCATAGTACCGCTGTCCATAAATAGTTCCACCACCATGGCACAAGCACACATATTTTCCAACATTGCAATGGCAGCACATTTTGTGGTCGCGGCATAAGCTGCTCCTTGGCAACCGGAGGCACATTTTAGCACAACGTCAAAGCCACAGCCACCGCCACAGTCAAAGCCAAAGCCAAAGCCAAGGTAAACTCAGCACGTGGGTGTCACGTGTAGTCAAAAAATTAACTGCTATACAGAAGAACTGGGTGTTATGAACAGAGTTGTAAAAAGAAGAACATAGCGACACCTTGAGTGGAGCACCATGAGATAGCAGTTCACAACGTTGGACCACATGGCGTATGAGTTATGTAGGCGATTATTTTCTTTTAGTGCTATTTTCAGAGGGGAAAAATTTCAAATAAACACATAAGCTTTTAACTTGGGGTAATGAAGAGCCTTTGTATGTGAATCCATCTTGGTTTCACCCAAGGGATTATTTCTTCCCTACAGAAGCTTCAACTGAATATTTAGTGTGAGCTACGAATGAACCTAAGAAAATATGACGAATACCAGCGTTTGTGTCGTTTTATTATTCTACTACAAATTGTCTGAGCCGGAAATTAAGGGCACAATCAAAGGAAGTTCGCTGTAATATCCTTAAGTGAAATAACGTGTAGTTGGAGGATAACCCAGAAACTCCAAGTGCGACCATGGAAATTGCTAGAGATGAATACATAAATATTTATGAATAAACTTAATTCAGAAGCAGCCGCTGAAACAGAGTGCCATCTGTGGTTAATAAAGTGCACAAGCGAAAAATCAATTAAATTAATAAGATTAAAGCAAAAGAAAATGTTGAAGGAAAGCCAAGCCGGTGGCCATTAAATACCTCAAGTGTTTCCAATTTCTTTTCATTCTTAATTTTCGATATAACTTTTGAGTAAGGGTTCCATCATATGAAACGCTCATGTCCGCATAATTTCGAGCGATAAAAACTTTTCCCTTTGTAGCGAGTCGAACAAAAAAAATCTCTGAGCGTTCAAGTAAAATTTTTGAAAAATGAAGCCTTGGAAAATGTGACACATAATTTGAAAAGTTTTTGGGCAAAGGAAAGTGTGAAAAAATACTATTTAAGTTTCGCCCAAGTGACGCCAACTTTATTAAATGAGGCGAACTCAATGTGAACTAGAAGTGCGGCGCAAGAGCCCTAAATATTTATGAAATTCTCCCAAACATTATTTATGTGCCCCCCGGTCTCCTTCAGTGATAATCATCATGAAAATCAGAGAAAAAAGGCAACCCATGTAATCGTTTTCCGTGTCGTGCTTTTGTTTGCGTGTACATGAATACAAACGTTGAAGCGATTGTGTGCCTACGTTACTTACATACATACAAACATATATATTTAGAATTCGATTTTATGACTGACATTGCGCCATTGTTTACTTTACATATTGAGCACATATTTTATGGCACACCCCACGATTTATGCCATTGTTTCATTTACATAGATTTTCGATTGAATTTTAATTGAATTTATGACGAGGCGCTAAACTGTTTGGCTTTGTAGTGCTGACTACCGTCCATTATTTGTACCCATAGGGCAGAGGGCGGGTGGTGGCCTGCAAGAAGAGGCCTGTTAGAATATGCATTGTTTGTCCAATACTTTTATACCCATAGTATAAGCTTGCCTGCCTAACCTACGGGGGGTTGCTGTAACAATGTTTGTTAATTGCCTAAGGGGCCAGCGGGTGACGGTAGGTGGTTCCCTTGTGTGTTTTGCATTTTAACTCATGGCTGAACAGTTTTGGCCTTAAAGAGCGTAGGGATATTCTAAAATTCTGTGGAACCTAGCTAACTTCTATTTTCGTGTAATTTCATTTTCCTTGAATTTTACATCAAACAAATCGTTTTTCAAATCGTTATTAAATGTCCCCATGGTATACCCCAACCTTATTCAAGTATACTTGCCAGCTTTTTAGGTTTCATTGATTGTTTCTGTTGCTGTTGCTTACGATGTTAAATGTTGCTTTATGTTGTCCATTAATTTCGCTGTCGACCAACTGCATATTTGCGTTATTAAACGTTGACTCTGTTTGGTATTTAACACTTTGTAACACTATTGGACTCATGCTTTAACCGTCACTTTTGCGCGCGTTTCGTGTCATGTAACAATACCGCGACATGCAATTTACGCCTCGACTTGCAACTCATGCGGCCAATCAACTAGGCCCCAGTCAGCCATCCATCAGACTTGCCTCGTCGGGGTGTCTGAAAATTTAATTGCCCGCGCACTTTGAAAACAATTTTGTACCGCACCTGCGCTGCACTTGCTCGCCTTGCCTCAGCACATGCCAGTTCGAGTGACCGTGTTGGCAATGCGGCATGCCACGTTCTTGTTGCCGCACAGCTAATTTCAGATTAGAGTAATATTCACACGCGTCAACTTGAGCGTTGCTGTTCTTCTTTTTTCTCTAGCCAGCCGCTTTCACGTCCGTGTCGCAGAGCCAACCGAATTCGACTGAACGGACCTTGGCATGGGCTCACTGCTTCACTGCTTTGTAAAGGAGTCCGAGCAAGCATAGCGACATCGGCAAATTCTGATATAGCGCTTCGTGCACGGCAATGTTGTCGTATGCGAGTTCGGGTGCCAGGAAGCAAACGCTTCGTGAGCTTTTTTAGTACAATGAGCACAAGAGGAGAGCGCTCTCAGGCTCTCGTTTAAGAGAGCTCAGCGAAATACGATATACGATATAACAAAAGGAAGGAAGTGAAGAGTGTTAAGGGAGTTTTTGGTAATCTCGATGCGTATATGTTTTGGATCTACTATCTCTATCTGCATTAAACTGAGTAACCTTTTTTCTGTGCTTTGACTTTCTAGTCAATCCTTTAGTTAGTAATGTAGCTCGTAGTCAAAAGTTCAACTAATGTTTATATTAAATAGATACGCGTTCATTTTATATTTTTACCAGACTAAATTGAACTGAGCACGCTTTTTCTAATGTAGCAGCCAGGCACAAAACATCCGTGTACAAATACCAGTTTATCTGTGTGGCAATGCGACTTAGCGTGTGCTTTCGTAGATGCTTCTAACGTTGTGGTCTCATTTGGTAAAAGCGAACAAATTCTGAAAAAAAAACCCGGAACTCGAAACTCAACTCAACTAAACCAAAGCGGGAAAAGCAACTGAAATTGTTAACCTTTTGGGAATATCAAACATTTACGATTCTCGTGCAGGCACCAACCCAGTCAGCCAACCAACCAACCCGCCCGGAGGCAGCTGCAGCATTTAAGTTTTTATCAACAAAATAAAGTTTTTCGACTATAGATCCGAGCAAGCGAAAAAATAACGGCAAACAGCAAAGCTGAAGCCACAAGTGCGAGCGGTGCCCACAGGAGGACGCCCAAGGACTTAAAGCTTAACTTGTTTCTTTTTTTCACTTGAACAACTTTTATATATGTATTTCTCTTACCCACGACTTTCAAAGGATTAAAGCGGCAGAAGCAACTATTTTACGTTCAGGTAAGAGTCATAACGTGACGGATGGGCCCGTCTAGACAGCTTTCAATCTATTTCCGTACCAATTAAATTGAAATCTCATATCAAATGCACAATTTATCATGTGTGACATTTGAAAAACCATTTGATTTTTCATTTATTCTGTCCCTCGACTCATCCATTCCCTTTTTGTCCCATACGGTCTCCGCCTACAGCCCAGAATGAGCCATAAAAAGAATCGGATGATTCCGAAAGCCAAAACCCAAACTATGTTGCCTAGCGGGTCAAACCTAATCAACAAAATTGGTTGCTCTGCCAAAGTAGAGAGTCCTGGTCGAAGCACGGAGATTAAAGATATGATTCAAGGCGACAATGGAGGAATGCCATTCATACTAGTAGATGGAGTGAACATGAGAAGCCGACAGCAGCTGCATGTCGCGCTATCAAGGATTGAAAAAAAACGCATGAAAGCAATCCAGAAAGACTGTATTAAACTTCCATTATTAAAACACACTCGACCCGTTCCAGGTGTGGAATCTGCCAATGAAACTGAAAAAGATTCTCAGGATGAATTGGACTTTAAGGCTGATCTTCAAATGTTATGCTTGGACCTGCCGCCAGGGGATGAACATAAAGGTGGAAATATCACCCCACTTCCACATGCTGCCAGTGAAGATCATCTGCTAAAACATAGAAAAACAATGCAAGAAATTCATAAGCAACTGGAAAAGGTAAAAAAGTCACTGGAATCCGAAACACATTTGTTAAGTAAGGACCCTTCTTTAACCCATGAAACGGTATCGGAACCAAAACTTTCAAGACAAGGTACATTTGAGGTTCAGCGTGATGAGCAGTTGGTGAATCCAAAGCAAATTTTGAAGAACTCTGCAAGCAGCCCCGGCTGTTTAAAGTCAAGCAACGGAAAGGGAAGTCTTCCGGCCCCCCATAAGCTGACACGTTCAGCTACAATTAATTCTTCCGTTAATAATCCGGATAGGAATGTGAATAACAATAGTAGTACAACTTACTTATTTAAAAACAAAACTTACAATGAGATGCAGAGAAAAAACAACAAAACGAGCAAAACACAAAGCTCCACGGAAATACCCAAAATCGTTAACCAAATTGGCGATTTGCTATTGCAACTGCCCAATCCGCAAAATGAAAAAAAGAAACTGGAGCCCAAGAAGGGACCCCTGTCATATCTGGTAACCATTTCCCCCTCTGCAGACGTTAGCGTGGAGCCGGTAGAGCCACCGCCAGATAGTAAACATAGTTCTCAAATGCAAATAGCCAAGAATACATCTGAGCGCTTGTCATACTCAGGGGGCGCTATGTCCTCAAGAAATGTCATTACAATATTTAGTCCAGTATCACCAAATGGCGAAAAATATTCAAATTTCCGAAATACTCTACAACACGATGAGCATAAGTTTCAATCGCTGTGCACTCATACAATCACAAAGGCCATCGTTCCGAGTTCCGAGAAACATCTGAGCAATTATTCATTTTTAAAGGTACCATCGAGTCTGTCGACAAACATAAAGAAGTGACGAATATCGCAAAAGTTCAGTCGGTTATTATATTATATAAAGACATTTTTTGAATAAAATTTTATTTTTGAAATTATACTATAATAATATCCTTATGAAGGAACACTACTTTTATTAACTTTTAAAAGTATAGTAAGTCTTTGTAAACTATTGCAAAATAAAGATTTTCCCTGGTTTCTGGGAAATTCTCTTTAATTCAGTAGTACAGCTCGGTCGGCTGTCGAATTTTGCACAGCCGGAGCAACTTTAGCCCACTTTCTCAGTGGGTTGAGTAATTGGGGTACCTAATTGCGGCTTCTGCCCCACCTGCCACGCAACTGTCGCACTTTCAGCGCTCATTTCCTAGCGAGTAGCGGGTAGCCGGCATAGGGCGTTGGGCGTTGGGCGTGGCGACAACATTTGCGTAATTGTGGCAAAAGTGCTTTAAACTTTTGCCAACTCTGAGTTTGCCTTAAGCCCGATCTTAAAGAGTCATCTCAGCGTCGTCCAACTGGATTCGCATAGCTGGACAGTGGCATTGCAGCTTCTCACACTTCCGGAGTGCTATCAACTTTTGCCAGATTTGCCAAAATGTTAGCCTAGCCAGTGCTTGGCATCTCTGTTTTTGTTGTCGTTGCGACTCAAGCCTCACTTGGGCCTCTTGGGAGAGCAGACTCCGACTGCCTCCGCCATGGCCAAAAATCATCTCTGGCTCTGCCCGTTGTCGCTTAAATTGCAAGATTGACTGCGGCTCGACTGCTTCAGTTGCCGACGGCAGAGCAGAGCACAGCGGCGACGACGGCACGAAGACAAAAGTTTCAATTAGTTTTAATGAAATCACAAACACAAAATTTCTTTGTGGCTTCTGTGTTCTTTGAGGCTTTGTCAATGAGTTTAGCCAACAAAACCAAATTAAAAACAACATCTAAATGAATGTTCACGTTCCTTTGGGGAGGCGGCTGCTGGCCACTACGCTGCTCCCAAAGGTCTTCAGCATTTGCAAATTATTTAACTTTTTTTTTTTGGTTGGCTAAATAAATTTCATGATTTTCGGTGGCTAAATAGAAATATGTACACATTTCGCCAACAACACAAAGAGCTGGGCATAAACTATGCCACAGAAATTTCCGCTGCTCTCAACCCAGTGCACTGTATATTGTGTATCCACTTGGCTGGTGGGCGTTACATAAAATTTGCAATTAGATTTAGCAAAAAGCAGCCACAGCATTTGGCCAGCCTCATCCTGCTGGTTGCCTCTGCCTGCGCTTTGCTGTTCCAATTTTTAATGCAGAAAGTTTAATCGCAGCGACGAAAACGGCGGCACATTTGCGACGTTTGTTGGTTTTCGACTGCATTTCCTGCGGCAACAACAGTTGCAGCAGACGAGGCAGCAACAGAGCAGCAGCAGCAGCAACAGACAGCGGCTTATGCACAAGTGCTGCCGCTGCTGCTGCTGCTGCTGTCGGCATCATCAAATTTGCTGCTTAAAAGGGCTGAAGGACGCAAGAGTCATAGGTCGTGGGTCGTGTAGGAAGGGTCGCATTGCGCGGAATGCAAAACGCAGCGAGCTGCAGACCACACGCCACACAGCAGAAGCTAACCAAACGACAGAAAATCCGTTAGCCTGCAGGTTTAATTGCAACCACATCTGGGGAATTCTGTTTGACCCGCACTGGACGGGGATGCACTTTCACTCCGCACGCCTTTGAGTGCTCGACAGATTAAATAAATTTTTGATTAGCTCATTTTGTATATGTTGCTGAGGCCATATTGCGGCGGTGACCACTTGGAAATTCAGACTGGCAGCTGAGTGCCTGGCTGGAATTTCAAAAAAGCGATCGTTGACTCTCTCGGCCGCATCTCTATTGCATGTTATGCCACTTGGGCAATTTTTAGCCCAGACGCTTTTCTAATTAAAAGTTTCGAGTAGTCTGTCTCATTAGACACAAGAGTTGGTCACGCAATTAGATTGTCTAGTGAATAATTCGACAGTACGTTCAGACTCAATGGACTCAAAGTGAGCAGAAGGTGCATTCCAGACGCTTTGAGTATTTGGACATCCAAAAGGGCCACGTTTATAGTTTGAGCTCTGCTGACTAAGCACTTGATCAGTGAGTGGAAGCGAGCTAAAGGCAGACATTCCTTCAGAACATGTATGTGTGTGTGACAGTAGGATTAATAAAATTTATTATCATTGCGATAGTGCGACGGGCAAGCAAAACAAGCAAACAAACGAACGAACAAACAAAGCGCCCCGCACACATCTAAGTACATTGGAGATATATTTATGTGCCCGGCACTAAAACCAGCTGGGAAAACATATCAAAATGAAGTAAAATTCATTTTACAACACACTGCGAACTCAAACCCAAATTGCAATGCTGCAGGATTGCCTTGAGATCCAACTGCGAGCTGTGCGCGCTGTGTGAGCTGTGAACTCCAGGCGAACGGAAGTTCGACGCCCAAGTGGCAGCCGCGATAATAGCGCTCGGCATGTGCGCTAAAATATTAGCATATAAACATACACACACACACTCAAACATTTGTAGGTAGGGTTTGTGCTTGTGTTGCAAGTGTGAACGTAGAACTTTTGACTAGTGCGGCGCTATCTGGAGACACATAAATATGAAAATGCAGGCGGGACTCGAGAGCGCGCTGTGAGCACAGGAGTGCAAGCGTGAGTGCTCGTATAAGCATGCATGGACTGGCGAAAAGTGAACACCTACCTAGGCGCTGACTGCTGAGTGAAAAAGCGTCATGGCCCGCCCACATTTACATAGTGTACACACGCACCCGCACAGCTGCAACAGAGTCAAGCTATGCCGGAGCATTTGAATATTATTGTCGCGTGCACCCACACACACTTGCACACTCACACACTCAGACACACGACCTGCGGAGCTTACGTTCTGGACATGCCCCGACCTAAAGACAGCAACAACAATAAACACATTAGAAGCGGCACTCAGTATTTAATGGTGTTTGTGCGAAATAATAGCCGAGCAGGACCCGTGGCAGCTGCAGGACCCACAAGCAGGCAGAACGAGCCGCTCCTCATGGCGCCGTAAATTCAAATTAAGTCGCCCAACTTGCTGACAGTTAAAATCTTCGTAACAAAAATGTGGAGCGCAGCCAGAAAGCCGAGGGCAGGGCGCAGCTGCAGTGGAGCAGCGGCAGCAGCAGCAGGAACAGTAGCAGCGGAAGATCAGCTGCAGGCGGTACTCACTGTGGTACCGAGTGTGTCATTCTGTGTAGTATTTGCTCATGTATGTGTGTGTGTGTGTGGCAACGTTAGTTAGGAGTAGTTTGTTTGAAGAGTGAACACAGTTGGTTGTGAATTTATTGGCCCAAAGTGCAGCACCAAGCTGCAGATGGATTAAATGCGATTTGCAAGGGTGCATATAATATATAGATGCATGTACTATGGCAAAGGAGTTGCCATCATTTGATCTTAATTAAATTTTGTAAAAGTCTCAAGCAGCAGCCACAAAATAAGTTATATTTATATTTGCAAATTTGTTTCGTAAAATGGTCCTAGAATAATTATCTATGTGGGTATTAATTAAAACAGAATGTGAGTGAAATCAGTAAGTGATACGACTTGTACGGCATTTGAATGGTTTCATATTTTTTAAATAACTATCAATAGAAAATTCATTAATATTTTTGTCCGTCTGTCTGTCCGTCTGCCCTTTGAACGTCTGAATCTCAGCTATTACAAAAGCTAGAGACACCAAATTTCACATAAAGGTTCCTGTATACCATAGGTAGATCGAGTTTGTTTTCAATTTTTGATGCCACGCCCACCGCCCACGCTAATCGAAAATATACGATTATTAGGAAAAATAACACAGAAGTTATCCACGTTAACGTTTCCCGTAGTTCCACTTTCCGCTCGACTGTAGCTATCCTTACTTGTTATTAACATGCAGTTTTAGTTTCAACAGTTTTACCATGATTTCTCTACTACTTACCATGGCTTTGTGTAAAGAATCTGCAGTTATGCAATCTTGAGACTCCGAAGCAGTCAAGTCGTTGCCCCACTTAAGTAACTTAGACAATAAAAATACCGCTATATACTTGAATGCCGAAGCCGGCACTATAATAATAGAATTCAATTTCATTCCTTTGCTGATGCTTCGGTTTTCCTGGTACGGCCGGAAATTTGAAGCCAATTAAAAATGCATTCTGCGCCAGTGACAGGAAATAAGTGGGGAAAAAAAGAAGCAAAAAAGAAAAGACAAATTGACAGCTGAGCGCCAGCATCAAATCACAACGGAACGGAAAAGCGCTACGCCAAGGACGACACAGGCGCAGCAGCAGCATAGGCTACGACTAACAAGCTCTCGCAAATGACAAACTTCACAGCTTTGTCCTGGCGCAACGCTGAGATGTGACAGGGGCGAAGGGAGTAGGGGAGGGGTTGGGGGAATTTGCATAGAAATAAATAGGATTGCTGGGCAAACAATGAAACTGTTCAATCAAATAAATGGCGCAAAGAGCGCAAAGCAGAACGAGCACAAATTTTAACAGACTTATAGGTAACGAATCATCGGGCATTATACTCAGTGCAGTCGGGCTGACACTTGACAGGACACGGAAAAAGGCTTGCCGACTCAAATGCTCTTACAAAGCGTATGTCGTAGTCGGTTGTAGATGTGTGGGTGTGTGTTTCTGACAACGATGCGTGTGTGGGTGAGTGCAAACAAAAGCCCAAGAGGCTTTTAAAACGTACAACTAAACGCCGCACGAGAAGGCAACGGAAAAGCGCACAAGAAATGCCACTTTACATACCGAATCGTAAATATTTTGCCATAAAACAACAGTCGGTTTTAACTGTTTGCCAGGCAGGCAGGCAGGCAGGCAGGCAAAACTGTCATCCCCCTGCCTCCCCACCATCTCTGGCTATATCCCCTCGACGTCCGCCCGTGAAAACACACATAGAGTGTGAATGAAGTGTGCACTTGGGCGTTTTGCGGCATTTTGGAGTTGACGCAAAAGGCAGAAAACAACAAAAACAAAAAAAAAAAAAAACAGCAGAGAAACACGAATGTCACTCGAAATGTTTTTACATTTCACTGTGACACTTTGTGGCGACCATGTGATGGTCGTCGTCTGGTTATGCCCGCTTCAGGAGCAGCTGCCGTAAAGGTTTGCGAGCAGCGTGAGAGAGCGTAGGGGAAGTTACCGTTACCGTTGCCGTTGCCAAATGGCAACCCGTAATTATGTTATGCCATTTTCAGCAGCTAAATGGCGACTCCGATGTTGCCACCGCGCCACTGCTATTGCAGTCAAGTGCAGTTGCATGCAACAACTTTTCAAGGCAAGCGCACTAAAGCCGCAGCTGCAAACTTGAAGAGGCTGTTGTTGCGGTGCTTCAGAAATGCTTAGGCTTTAGCGCATTTAAAACTTTGCCCACCGGCAAGTCAGGTTCTTATGGCCCTTTGCTGAAAGCCACTTATAGAAACGGTGACATTAAAAGCCTTTGCCCGGATTTTCTTTATTCTTCTCAACGTCTCGTCTTCCCTTCTTCTTACAACTTTTTTTTTTTGCCTGCCTGACCCGGGCTGTGCGCAAAACCCCTGCCCGTTCCGGGATCAAATTCTGTGGGTCTATCCAGCTATAAACACCGGTGTCGAATAACTTCTTTGTGCGGCGTTTGCATTGCACAAAAATAAATAAATAAATAAATACCAAGTGGCTTACACGTGAACACCCCGCCGGCATATGGGGTATCCTAAAAAAGCAGTTCAACAATCAATTTAATTTAATTTAATAACTTATTTACCCATTGAAAACGAGCAAACCTGGCATCGAGCACACACTTCAAGTGCCGCTCGGCTCAATGGCAAATAGCCTGCGTAAATAGACCCTAGCCGTATTGCCCACACAACACATGCCATATTAAATTTTATGGCTAGCTCAATAGTATCACAAGGTAAGGAGCAAGCTCTGCCGCTGCTCATAATCAATTTAGATGATTCCTGGCCGCAATAGCCGCCACAGCAGCGCCTTTACAATTATGTGAAGTGGGTGTGTGTGCGTTGCACATTTTCCTTTCTGTTTGCTCTGAAATATCACACAGGCTCAGAGTGCGCTGCACTTTCTTGGAACAAAGAGCAGAGCAAGCCAGCTGCCTGGGGTCTGAATCATAGTCGCCTGCCTGCCTGCCTGCCAGCCCGCTTGGCTGCTTTGCTGTCGAACTGGCCAGCTGGGCCTGTCGGAGGAGCACAGAAGCAGGGCGGAGAGAGCGGCTCGTGTTGTTCAGCTTCGACGTAAACATTATGATGCATTCGGTTCAGTAATTTTTATTGTATTTTTCTCATTTTTCTTGGCCTGCCCACAGGCGGGCAACTGCGCTGCGCTAGTGCTGTTTACTTCCCGAGATCGCCCGTCTTGATTTCTGTGGGTCCTGGCTTTAATATTGCAAAACACTGAGCAGAGCTCTGGCGTCCTCAAAGCTTTTATGGTCATTTTGCTGTTTATTTGCTTTTATTAAAAATACGAGCTGCCTCTGCTGCCACGCATTCCTCGTCCCTTTTGGCCAGGGGTCCTTAAGCTGCATTGCATTCTCTGGTTATTTATTATGTGCAAAAGTTCTTTTCAAGCAATTTTTTGTTATTATCTCTCTTCTACTGCGTATTATACGCACACAAATACATGCACACGCTTAATATACCCGTTATACAATAAATACTGCACTTTGTGGCCTGGAGGTATTTTTGCAATCCACATTGTTCAGTTCGCCCCAAAGCCAAAGCTAGAGCCAGAGCCAGAGCCAGAGCCAGATCTATGCTTAATCACTGAGTAATTACTTAATATTACCCAAAATTTGTGGTTCGTAGCTATTTTGTTGTCCGAGTAACATTTGCCCTTTAGAATTCAAACAGTGTATGGGGATGATGTTGGCATTTTAGATATCAATATAGATTGTTTTTAGATATCTGTGTGTGTGTGTGTGCGTGTGTGTGTAATACACACTCTTTGCTGAAACTGCTTCGTCTTCAGTTTCAATTCAGCTTTTGTTGTGCCTCAGTCGGTTTTCGTTGCGTATGCAAATCCCCGGAGGTTTGCCCAGCATATCCTTATGCAACGCTGAGACCAACATATAAGTGCATTTGTCAGTCATTCAATTTGTGTGCTTCACTTCAAGGGGCGCACCCCTGGGTAAAGTACCAATTGCTTTTATTGATTTTATGTCCAACTTTTTTTTTTGCTTTTCTATGTTTCAAGTGTCATTTTAAATGGGAATTCAGAATTGTGAAATTGTGAAAAGTAGCATAATATTTGTCTTGGTAATATAAACTTAGTTCTAGTATCAGTTCTGTCATGGGAAATGGTTTGTCAAGTTTAAACAGAGGATTCAGCATGTTTAGCTCTGTCTGACATACTTCTGAATACACTATACGTTGTATCGTTCGTATCGAAAGTCAATATATCTGAATTAATTTGCTCATGTCATACTCTCTACATCATCAACTGTTGCCCCATTTGCTGGCACATAATCAGTGTCAATTTCTATAGCATTACGCAAATTATATTTAATGTTTTAGATGGGACGTGCCGTCCTGCTTGGCTGTCATTTACCACGCTTAAGCAGGAACTCTCTCTCTCCCTCTCTGTCATGGATGAGCGATGGTGCAGCACTGCCTGCCGCACTGAGTGAGTGACACTGCTCAACTCAACTGAGACACACACTAGAATGCAGTGCACACATACTCACACACACGCACACACATTAACATAAACACGCACTCGCATTCTATGTCTCTTTGGAGTTAGGACTAAGTGGAGAGCTGTCTGGCTTATTTCACATACACGCACTTGAATTCGAGTCTGTGTGTGTGTATGCCACACAATCCCTTCATGCTTTTATACCCTAGGCTGACCATAACTAAGTAGGGTAGTAGTTGATAGCCTAGATTATTTTAAAAAATTATTAATATATTTATATTGTTTTTTTGTATTAAATTCTGAATAAAATTTAAAATTAATTAAAATTTTAATAAAAAAATTTGAAATTATATAAAATATTCCTGCAGCTAATTAATACTTTTATGGAGGCCCCCCAACAACTGCCGCAGGTTCTGGGCAACCCAACTACGCGAAATTTGCAATGGAATGCCTGAACCACATGACATCGTGCTAAATTTGGGCGTGGCAGTGCCCACAACAGTTAAAGCCATTGACTTGCATAACTTGGGGCGCGCTCCAAATATTTGCCACCTGAATATAATGGCAGCAGTGGGGAGAGTGAAATTTGAGACGGGGGGAGGGAGGGTGCTGGAGTGTGGGCAGAAGTCGTGTGCAGCTAAATTGTTTGCATATGTCAACCTGCGGTTAAACGTGTTTATGATGTGCGCTGCACTCACACAAACTCACACACGCATTGTTATTTATGCACGTGCAAATGCGCTCAAGTATGTAAATTTCTGTTTGCGCGCATTCATATTTTATTATATTATTTTATTGTATTTTTACTCGAGAAATATTTGCTTTGCCCATAATAGAATAATGACTGTTATGTGATATTTATACGTTATTTACTTTATTATTTTTTTGGGTTGCAACAAATGCTGAATTTATGAAATATTAAAGCCACGCAGCATCCGCGGCTTCCGGTTCAGTGGCAGCGGCAACTAATTGCCAGCCAGAGTCTGTTTGTGGCCCGCCGCAAGCTATTAAGGATGCGCTTGCGCCAGGATAACCCGGTTGAGCAGCAGCAGCAGGAGCTAGCAGCTAGCAGCCAGCAGCTGGTACCTGGCAAAGTTTCGCCTGCCAAATTGAATCATTTCAAAACTTGGCAAAAACTTGCCAAAATTGTTTTTATAATGTGCAACTTTTCGCTTGCCGCGCTCGCTGACTAATAGAGCGAAGAAACATCATTTTTCGCTCTAAATTAAATTTGATTTTTTTTTATTTATTTTCTAGGCTGAATAATTTTCAATTGCATAGCTACTGGCGCTGTCAAAAACAATAGAAGTAAAAGCTGAAAATTGGAGAAGAGTGTGTGAGTCCCGATCACGCTTAAAGCCTCCGTTGCTCGGTAATCTTTAATTTATTATATAGTTCCTGCCTTTGATAAGTCAGCAAACTAACCCAACAATTCACTGATTGCAATTAACCTAATGTATGTAAACATTGGCGTGGGATTTGTCTGTGTGTTGCCCTGAGTGCTTTGCTGATTATAGCAAGGTCAGTTTGCCGACTTGCTCAAATAATTTTGGCATTATTATTGCAATTAATTTTGTGGGGGACAAGAGGAAATTACTGACCCAGAACAAAGTCAGCTGGCAGACAGGTTGGCCAATTTCCTTGCCGCAAGGCAATTAAATATGAAATATTGGAGTAAATTCCACTCGAAATATTTCGAAATGTTTAAATCTTAACCACACACACACATACTCTCCAGTAATTGGCAGTTGATGAGGCGCCCGTTTACAGAATCCCAAGTGTGCGGTCTGCTATATGTGAAATAGTTATTTATGCCTCGGAAATTAAAGCATAAATTATTTCGATGATATCTTTACAACAACAGGGCGGGCTAAGGCTTTCATTTACATGCTGAGGTAAGCTGAGCCGAGTTCAGCTCAGTTGAGTTAAGGCATCTGCTGCAAGTTGAATGTTCAATTGAGCCGGTTCAGGCAGTTGCATGCACTCAGCTAAATGAAAACGTGCATGATGCTTTCAAACAGTTTGGAGTCATGCAACAAGATGCGCTTTATTTTGTAGGCACACACACATGTGCTTACATAGGATGCTGTTTCACTGCATCAGCCACACAAGCATGGAGCCCAAGCAGCAAAGTCGCCGCAAAACTAAGACAGCTCGCAGCTGCAACGGCAACGGCAGCGGCAGCGGCAAAAGTGCAAGACATGCAACGCATATAAAGCAGGATAGCCTTACTTGGAAGCCGGCCCAGTGCAACGGCAACGGCAACGGCAACGGCAAGACAATACCGTGCAGCAGCAGAAGCTCGAAGTATGCAGAAGATGCCGCCTCAAGCTGCAGCATCAACAAAGCAGCTGCAGCCCGTCGACAATGTAGAATGTGTACACGAATATATATACGTATACATATATAAAATGTGGTATACATATGCAAGTCGCCGCTTTCGCTGCCTAATTTGATCATTTATCAAGTGTAAAATGCATGAGCTGGCAACGCCAACCGACGACGCAGACGACCGACGCGTCGGTTGGCGTCTGCGTCAACGTCAACGTTAACGTTAACGTCGCCTCGGTACGGTGCGGCACGGAACCGCACAACAGTCTCTCCGGCCACACGGTAGTAAATCAAAGCAGAAGCCACCGCTGCCGTCGACTGACAAATCTAAACAGGCATGTAATCATTTCAGCTGAGGTCTTAATACCGCAACGCTGCCACAGTCTATAGTCGTAAGCAGTTAGTTATGCAGGCAAATATTGCAGGGCGCTAACGTCTGTGTGGCACATGGCAACGCGGCGTATGCGCAATATTTGCAGACTTTAGTTTGCTGCAAAGGAATACCGGCGTGTCGCACTGCAATTGCTTTGTACGTATTAGTTGTAATTGAAATATATTAATTTTGCTGCAATTCATTGCAACTCGAATAATCATTACACAATTATCGCCTCGAGTGTGCTAAGTGCACTGACTGCACTGGGGACGCACCTAACACATTTTAGCCACTCAGGCACTTTTACTTTGCATTTCACTCTCACTCTCTCACTCTCTCTCTCTCATTGCCAGCACTTAACTCCAGTTTACAGTTTTCAGTTTCCACTTTCATGGCACCTCGAAGCGACCAGCAGGAGCAGGAGCAGCAGCGTGTAAACATAACATTTTCCGCTTTATAAATATTTGAACGCTTAAAAGCTGCAAGGGATCATTGCCGAGGTCCAAGCGGAGCGGAGTGGAGTGGAGTGCAGGACTGTTGCTCTTTTGGTTTTAGGAACTGCAGCGCCGTCGGCTACTTAACGAAGCAACTATGCGATTATCGCATGAAATTGAACGTTAAATTGATGAAAACCAACAAAAAAAAAAACGAAATGAAAAACTTTACTAAGCATTCTCACTCTCCTCTGGCCATTAGCTGTCTTTGCATGAGATTTTGATCATTTTATGCAGCCAATTTTGAACTTGTTTGCGACAATTAAAAACTTGCTAAACCGAAATGGACAGGCAGACAGACAGACACATAGCTGACACATTCAAGCCGCCGGAGATCAAATTTGCATTTGTGGAGCAGTATAACAACAACAACAAGAAGAAGAACAATAACAAAATGCACCGCTGGGAGCAGTTGCCGCAACCACAGCAGTGGTTGCTCCTGTTCCTGTTCCGCATTCCCGTTTCGGATTTGGATTTTGATTCTAATTCTGATTCCTATTCCAATTCAGTTTCACTCGCTCTCTCTCTCTCGCTAAGCCAGCTGGCAGTGCTCAGCTTTCCTGTGGTGAATTTTGCATTAGCTTGCATTAGCCTTGTGCCAGTTGAGCCAGACTCCATGCGGCTCTAGGCTGTCTCTACTTTTCTATTGTTGCTGCCGCTGCTGCTCCTGTTGGGTAATATTGTTATTGCTGCATGCATTATTTTGTGGCACAGTGTGGCACAAAGTTAGCTGCTTACTTTACTTTGCACATAAATTGTAATCTCTGCCGCACAATTCACCCGTTTTTGCTTTATATTCTTAATTCAGTTCAAGGTCACGTAAAAACATGGCTAATTAATGTAGGCAAAGCAAAAAGGAGGCGCCAAATTTGGCAACAATTAATTCAGTCTGACATCTGCCAGCGGCTGCCAGACAAACAAAACGTGTTGGAATTGATGATAGAACAGAAAGAAAAGTAAAGTAGATTTATCATTTTTGCAAGAATTTTTTAATATCTTTAAAAATTGACTTTACATTACATTATCTAATAAACATTAGGTGCTTCTAAATATATTTCTAGAACATTTCCAGCAAATCAGAAATACAAATCAAGAAACTTTTCAGCGTATATTGCTTTTACTCAATTCGCACACAACAAATAACGATGAGTATGAGGAACATTTCTCATTTGCAGGCATCCGCTTGCCTTTTGTCTCTACGCCCAGCTGTTGTCTTCTTCTCCATCTCGAATGGCAGCTCGCTCGCATCCTGACTTTGCACGTATCCCGCAGCAAAAGTAAAAGACAACTGCGGCTTTTATTGTTTCCTCTGTTGACATTATCACGCTGGCGACACCTGCCGGCGCAAGTTGGCAAGCATTCTAATGGTTCGCGCTTTATAATGCAATGCGGCGCCCACACACACACCCTTACAGCCACCCACACCACATGCCACACAGACCGTTACACTGGCACGGCACACCCGCTGCCACTCAGAGACGGAGGCGGCACTCGTGAATAAGTCAGATTCGCACATTTACACACTCATTTCAGCTGTTCAAAGTCAATGTGGCACACACGCTTAGTTTGCCGCATTAGGATAATTAAAAGCGCTTCACTAACACTCAGGGTTAGGCAATGCAGTTAGAGTTGCCGCCACAAATTGAAGCCAGCTGTGTGGGCACTCGCAAAAATCCCTATAATTGGCAAAGCCTTTCAGGGTTCCTTTTGATATTAGACCACCTGTTGCTGCCGACTGGCCATGTGTGAGTGTGTATGTGTGAATCGAATTGATTTTGGTGAACCAAGAGATTAAAGAGCACAAGCCCGACATTTCATCAATCCATTAAAAACACATCAATAATGCCAAGAGACCACAAAATTCGCCCGATTCGCCGCCTATGGTAGCAATTAATTACTTTACTTTTGAATAATGCGGTAATATGGCGCTGCAGTTGACATTTTAAATATCCGGTAAACTGTTGTCACTTACTACATACAACTCGCACGGTTAGCATAAAGCGTGAATAAAAAATGATGACTGTATTTCATCTATGCAACTGGACGCTGCGCAACAAAACACAAAAATGCGAGAAAAAAAACGAGCAAAAAAATAGGAAATAACCAAATTGCGCACTACAATTTGATTACTCTGTCTGGCAGCCGTCATTTTGCCGGCTAACGAAATTGCCGAGCCGTTTCACTGACAGCTGACGAGTAGCGTCAGCCGGCGGGCGGCATGTGGCATGCGGCAGGCATATCAGAAAATGTGGGGTCCATCAAATTGGCAATGCGAACTCACGCGTTTTATGAATATCGTTTATTTGGCATACGGAAAACACTACGCCACACACACAGACTGTCGAAATGCAGGCGAGTTCAGTTTCGGTCTCGGTCTCGGTCTCGATTACGGGCTCGTTTTCAGTACAAATACTAAAGCTCAAAAAAAATAAGCGTCATAACTATTTTTTATGCACCGCTTTTGCGGTCACCCTTAACGCTGATTTATGGGTGTTAAGTTAATTTGAGCTGCAAGCGCGGCTGCAACAGCCATCTCCATCTCCCACTGCAGCAGCCGCCGCTTCATATTTCCCCCCCCGCCCCCTGCCTTTCCCCTGTGCCTCTGGGTTCATGCAGCTCATGCAAGTTTAAGAGTAACCCAGCCGCATACACTCACACTGGCACAGACACACACGAACAACACGGAGTTATTCGGGCACTTTTTCGCCATACCCCCGGCCCGTTGCACTTTGAGTTATAGTCAAAATATAAAACGCACAGTTTCATTTATAGTGCATGCGTGTGAGGTGAATGAAAACAGATAGCCTTTTTCACTCGCAAACAAACTTTGCTGTAGGCCATAAAGGTAATTACACCTCTGCAACCCACTGACGTTGCTTCGCAACAAATCCCGTCTTTAGCCCAAGGATACATTGATTTCAGCCTAATAGGTCAAGTATTGTAAAAAACTGACTTCAACGCGTGCACACACACACTCGTGTGTACATGTGTGTGAGAATTGTAAAAGGAGCAGCAGCATAAACTCCTTTTTTGGCATGCAAAAAGCCTTTGGAATGAGTGGTTACATTGGTTACATATCATTGAGCGTTTGTATGGCTGCGAAATATAAGTACCATATTAAATACTAATTGTTTGTGTGCAAGTACATATTACCCTCTGTTAAACTAACATATAACTGTTGCTTATCCTTTGCAAATTTATAAAATTACCCTCAGGAATTTCCCGAAAATTACCCTCTGTTAACGTAACATAAAAGAATGTTCTGTTTTAATATTTTCCCCCTATTTTTGTAAGCAGGATAACTGCTTACTACTGCAAAAGTCTACACAGCGAAAAATCCCAATAGGTGGCGCCAATAATACTTCGTAGGTTTTCCCCTCAAACGGTTAGCCCGCAAGGGACCAACACTGTTAAACTTATGTAGTTTAATAGGCCTTTGTTTTTCTGTGCAATGCATTTTGTGCAAGCAGTGCAAGCAGTAGAAGGAAATTTACAGAACTTCTAATACTTTCTTAGCGAAAAACAAGCAGTTTTGCATCATCGAAAAACGGGAAATATTTTTATTTTCAATTTGCAATTTTAACAAAACAACAAGCTAGATTTTTCAATATACCCTTGTTTAAATTTTCTCTCGCCATTGAACATTGCAACACCAAATTTTTGCTCCCAAAAAGCTAACTTGGCAACTCTGTTAAAAAAAACAGTTAATAAATCGCGCACTAATTTCGAATTTATTAGTGCCAAACTTATTTCGTTACTCAGTCACTGACCAATCCAATTAAATCAAACAACATTGTTGACACACTTATCAATTTTTTCCTTGTTTTCAATAATTATCAGTTCCGATTTGTAGAATGTATTATAGATATGCGAATGAGCACGAAGAGAGAACTTGCTATTTTTCCTTATCGCTCACAATTGATAAGATTACTTGTTTCTGGCCTAAAGAGCAAGGTGTAGGTGCAAGTCGGTTAGTTGGCCATCGGATATCGAAATGAACGGTCGTTGAGCATCATGAGGGTGAAACGAAATGTCGTTGCATTGTTTACGTTGCTTTTGTGTACGCGTTTAGCAGGATCTGCTAATATATTGGGCATATTTACGTACACATTCAGTACTCCATACTTGGTAGTAGTACCATATGTACAGGCTCTCATTGAAAATGGACATAATTTAACTATTATTTCATCCGTTGAATTCATGCCAGATATTAAGGACGCTCGACATATTCGTGTTCCTGAAATCGATAGACTGATATACGGTAAGAAAATATAAAAAGATTCCTCTTTTTTAAGTAATATTTGCAGTCATTTCGTTTTGTTGACAACAACCATTTAAGTACATAAGGTGATTAAAGCTCGTTAAGTTTATCAGTCTGTTTTATTTCTTATCTGGGCAATTGTCGCAAATTCGAGTATTATTTTGCGACTCTTGATACAAGCCGCATGAGCTTTTAACAAGCCAATTGTTAAAGTGCGAAAAACAATTCGTGTTTTTTATTCTTTTAGTGTTGATGAACTGGTTTGACCCCGAGAACCTTAGGAACAAATGGAAAGAAACCTCATTAGCTGCCGCTTTTCATTACAACGTCTCCCGTATTGTTCTAAACAATCTGGGTGTAAAGTCTTTGATCATGGATAAAAATGAAAGCTTTGATATTATTCTATTGGAGCCTATGCACTCAGACGCACTTTTTGGCTTAGCTGAACACTTTGACGCTTCTCTAGTTGGATTATCCGCTTTTGGATCGTCGTGGGTGACCGACTTTATGGCTGGAAACTCGGCACCTAGCAGTTATAGACCCTTTTCTCCAATGGGATACTCTCAAGGCAGCAGTGTTATTGACAAGTGGAATAATTGGATATACATTGCAGAAGAATGGCTAACGGACCAACTTGTTTTCCTGCCTGGGCAGCTTAAGTTGTTCTGTGAACATTTTCCATATCCAGCTACCAAACTATATGATAGACGTAGGAGTTTTTCGTTAATACTGATTAACCAGCACTTTAGTTTGGGTCGCGTCAGATCTAATGCTCCCAATGTTATCGAAGTGGCCGGTATTCATTTGGCATCGCCCAGTCAACCTCTTGATCAGAAACTAAAACGTTTTTTAGATGAAGCTGAGCATGGAGTCATATATTTCTCCTTGGGTTTGGAGATTGCAAATCGATTACTTCCAATAGATATGCAGAGAGTTCTTCTAGAAGTTTTCTCCCAGCTGGACCAGCGTGTCGTATGGAAACACGAAATGGAAAAGATAGTCACTAAAACTGAAAATATTTTTGTGAGTTCGATGGTACCACAACGAAAGCTTTTGGAGCATCCCAACTTAAAACTCTTCATAACACATGGTGGATTGCTAAGTATGATCGAGGCGGTCCACTTAGGAGTTCCCATGCTCGGACTTCCCTTATATTTCGATCAGTTCGATAACATGAAACGTATGCAACAAGCTGGTGTTGCAAGAACCCTGGATATTAACACGATCACCGCCAAGAAGTTAACAGACAACATCAAGGACCTACTGCAAAATCCATGTTACACTCTTCGAGCCCAAGAATTGTCTGAACGCTTTAGAGATCAGCCTAGAAAGCCTTTAGAGCAGGCCGTGTGGTGGACAGAGTACGTGCTGCGACATAATGGCGCACATCACATGCGATTATCCGATCAAGATGTACCCATCGTATCATACTTAAGCCTTAGTTTCATCACTTTGTTGTGTGGGCGTATTGGACTAATCTTATTCATTTTACTTATATTTGGCTTCGTGCTTATAAACTTTTTAAGCTCGGAATTGCAAAGAAGCTTTGGGCATCGTTAATACTAGGCTAAATTTTTTATGAAAATAAGCAGAAGTGAGAGAGAAAAAAGACTCTACTTGCAGTCGCAAATACTCTTTAACTATAAATTTATTGTGATCTTTCACTTCAATGTCGAAGAGAAATTCAATAGACACTTAATACGCACTTAACAATAAATCAAATAAATAATTTTGATAAACTTTAAAATTTAAACTTAAATTTGTTCTTCGAAATATTTAAAATTAATAAAACACACTTTCTTAAAGTTAAAAACAAGTAGAATTATCATGTTGAGAATTTAAAATATTTAAAATTGAGCCATTGGCAAACATATAATTCAACCGAGAGAGGGACAAAGAGTTTGCTATTTTCTATTATCGCACACAGGCGATAAGATAATGATTTTTATTAGAAAGCCCGGTGCGAAATGTTTGAATGGTTAGTTTGTCATCGGATATCGTAATGAGCGGACATACAGCAATATGAGGGTGGAAAAATATGTCATTGTCTTTATAGCTTTGGTTATGTGTACACGCTTGGCAGGGTCTGCCAACATATTAGCCATTTTTGCGTACTCCTTCGGTACTCCCTACTTAGTGATAATACCATATATAAAGGCCCTCATCGATAATGGACACAATGTAACAATAATTTCAGCAGTGGAACACTTTCCAAACTTTGAGGGCGCTCGGCATATACGGATTCAAGCATTGGATGAGCTGCTTCATGGTATGCAAAGGTTTCATTTATTCATATAAGTATATTTTTGTGTTATTGATAACAAAAGTATCGTTAATCTTATCAATCTGTTTTAATTGCTTATCGGTGCTTTTATCGAATACTTTAATATTTTTGTAACTATTGATATGAGTTTTATAAGCAATTATCCAAACCGTTAACAGAATAACAGTTATTACTTTATTTACTTTTAGAACTTATGGAAAAGTATGAGCCTGATCTACTTAATGACAAATGGAAAGAGTCCGCATTAATGGCCAGTATGTTTTACAATCTCTCCCGGACTATTTTAACCGACTCGGGTGTCCAATCGTTAATTCATGACCGAAACGAGAAATTCGACGTACTCCTTTTGGAGCCCGTGCAGTGGGATGCCCTTTTTGGATTGGCCGAACACTTTGATGCTGCCTTAGTAGGATTAACAGCCTTTGGTTCTACGTGGATGATCGACGATATGGCTGGGAACTTAGCGCCTAGTAGCTATGTGCCTGTCTCTCCCTTGGGATATTCCCAAGGTACCAGTCTTATTGACAAATGGAATAATTGGATACACATCGCAGAAGAATGGTTAATTCACCAACTGATTTTCCTGCCAGGTCAATTAAAGGTATTCAGCGATTTTTTCCCGTATCCAGTCACCAAATTCTATGAACGACGCAGAAGCTTTTCGCTAATACTGATTAACCAGCACTTTAGTTTGGGTCGCGTCAGATCAAATGCTCCCAATGTTATCGAAGTGGCCGGAATTCATATGGCATCGCCCAGTCCACCTCTTGACCAGAAACTAGAACGTTTTTTAGACGAAGCTGAACATGGAGTCATATATTTCTCTTTGGGCTTGGAGATTGTTAATCGATTGCTACCAATTGAAATACAACAAATTTTACTAAATGTTTTCTCCCAGCTGGATCAGCGGGTTGTGTGGAAACACGAAATGGAAACGATTGCCAATAAAACTGAAAATATTTTTGTAAGTCCGATGGTATCGCAACAAAAGCTTTTGGAGCATCCCAACTTAAGACTTTTTATTACACATGGCGGACTGCTTAGTGTGATTGAGGCGGCCTATTCTGGGGTTCCCATGCTCGGATTACCCCTATATTACGATCAGTTTGACAATATGAAGCGTATGAAACAAGCAGGGGTTGCTAAAACTCTGGATATCGACACAATGACCGCCGAAAAGTTAACACACAGCCTCAGGGATCTTTTGGAAAATCCAAGCTACACTCTTCGGGCTAAGGAATTGTCTGAGCGCTTTAAAGATCAACCTCTTAAACCTTTGGAGCAGGCCATCTGGTGGACCGAGTACGTGCTGCGACATAAGGGGGCACACCATTTACGCCTATCTGATCAAGATGTACACATCGTTTCGTACTTGAACCTTAATATTATCTCTTTGCTGTGTGGACGTATTGCACTTACCATACTAACAGTATTCATTTTCGGCTGTGTGCTTATTAATTTTCTATATTCGGAATTGCGGAGGAGCTTCGGACATTGCTAGGAGCTATCAGAAAGCTGATGATAATTTGTTATAATAAGCAGAATCGGGAGAGAAAAAGAAGACTATACTCAAGTACTAGTTTAATAAAAACACAACTTTAATTGCATAAAACACTATTTTTCATAAAATGTTATGATAATTTGTTAATCACAAACTTTTGTTAACTCTTTCAAATACTGTAAAATATCAAAGAGTTTTTAAAAATTTTAAGAACGGTAAAAATTTTATTCAAAATTTTATAAATTATAAATAGAGAAACGGCAAACATAAAAAAAAACCGAGAGAGGTGAAAAAGGTTGGTATGTTTTATTTTCGCACACAGGTGATAAGATTACGATACCTAGTAGAAAGCCAATGGCAAAAGGTTTGCATGGCTAGTTTCTCATCGGATACCGCAATGTGCGGACGTAAAGCAAAATGAGGGTAGAAAAATATGTGGTTGCATTGGCAACTTTAGTTTTGTGTACACGCTTGGCAGAGTCTGCCAACATATTGGCAATATTTGCATACTCTTTCGGTACACCCTACTTGGTGGTAATACCATATATAAAGGCTCTCATCAGTAATGGACACAATGTTACTTTAATTTCAACCGTTGGAAACTTACCAAATTTGGAGGGTGTGCGGCATATACGGATTCAAGCTTTGGATGAGGTGCTACATGGTATGTACTAATTTGAGCTTAAGTATTTGTATTCAATAACGTTTATTTTGGTTGTTTTCATCGATGTTTTACGCTTATCTGCTCAAATTATTATCGGTGCTATTATCGTAGACTCTGATATTTTTTGTGACTATTGATATAAGTTTTAAAAGCTATTAAACAAAACGGCAAAAATAACAAAATAATAATAACAAGAATAAGCTCTACATACTTTCAGATATTATAAACAAGTATCAGCTCGAAATGCTAAACAACAAATGGAAAGAAGCCTCATTAATGGCCAGTATGTTTTACAATATTTCCCGTGCTATTCTAAGCGATCCGGACGTCAGGTCCTTGACTCATGACCCAAACGAGAAATTTGACGTACTACTTTTGGAACCTGTCCAGTGTGATGCCCTTTTTGGCTTAGCCGAACACTTTGATGCCGCTCAAATAGGGATAACCGCCTTTGCTTTTTCCTGGATGATCGACTATAGGGCTGGGAACTCAGCGCCTAGTAGCTATAGGCCTATCTATCCCCTAGGATATTCTAAGGGAACCAGTCTCATTGATAAGTGGAAAAGATGGATATACATTGCAGAAGAATGGCTAACGGACCAACTGATTTTCCTGCCCGAGCAGATCAAATTATTTAGCGAGTTTTTCCCATATTCAGTTAACAAATTACATGACCGACGCAGAAGCTTTTCGTTAATACTGATTAACCAGCACTTTAGTTTGGGTCGTGTCAGATCTAATGCTCCCAATGTTATCGAAGTGGCCGGTATTCATTTGGCATCGCCCAGTCAACCTCTTGATCAGAAACTTCAGCAATTTTTAGATGAAGCTGAGCATGGAGTCGTATATTTCTCTTTGGGAATGGAGATTGTAAATCGATTACTTCCAACAGATATGCAAAGAGTTCTCCTAGAAGTTTTCTCCCAGCTGGATCAGCGTGTTGTATGGAAGCACGAAATGGAAACGATTGTCAATAAAACTGAAAATATTTTTGTGAGTCCGATGGTACCGCAACGAAAGCTTTTGGAGCATCCCAACTTAAAACTCTTCATAACACATGGTGGATTGCTAAGTATGATCGAGGCGGTCTACTCTGGAGTCCCCATGCTCGGACTGCCCATGTATTATGATCAGTTCGACAACATGCAGCGTATGAAACAAGCAGGGGTTGCAAAAACTCTGGATATCGATACATTTACCGTCGAGAAATTTAGACACAGCATTTTGGATCTGCTAGAAAATCCGAGCTACACTATTAAGACCAAGGAATTATCTGAGCGCTTTCGAGATCAACCTTCACAGCCTTTAGAAAAGGCCGTTTGGTGGACTGAGTACGTCCTACGACATAAGGGGGCACACCACTTACGGCTATCTGATCAAGATGTACACATCGTTTCGTACTTAAACCTTAGTTTTATCTCTTTGTTGTGTGGTCGCATTGGGCTTAGCTTATTAATTTTACTCATATTTGGCTTTGTGCTTATTAACTTTCTATATTCGGAATTGCGGAAAAATATCGGACATTGTTAAGCTAAACAAGTTAAACTTTATGTGGAAATAATCAAATATAAGAGAGAAAAAAGACTTAACTACAGTTCTAATCCAATAGAAACTCATCTTGAATTGCAGAAAACAAAATTGGTCACAAAATTTACAATAATCTATTAATCACGAACTTTTGTTCTCTCTTCAAAATTCTTAAAATTACAAAAAAGAAAATATTTGTATATTTAGATATTAACCAAATAGAAATATTTGTTTAAAAATCAAATAAATAAAAATAGAAAAATCGGAAAACATATAATATAATCAAAAGAGAGGTAAAGATTGTTTGATATTTTTATACCCGCTGCTCATAGTGTTGTTTTCCTTATTTTTTATATTGGTGAGAGCAATTACTTTTGGTTTTTTGCATCAATATTGTAAGTCCTTAGCATTTTTCAGTCAAAAGTCAAATTTTAACCGGTTATAACTGTTTAAGAATAAATTTTGGTAAGCAAGCAACTGGGTAGCGGGAATCTAAAAGCCGAGCACACTCGATTATAGCTTTCCTGCTTGTTCATTATCGCACACTGGTGATAAGATTATGATTCCTATTAGAGAACCAATGTCGAAAGGTTTACATGGTTAGTTTCCTATCGGATACCGTAATGAGCGGACGTACAACAACATGAGCGAAAAAAAATATGTCGTTGCATTGGTAGCTTTAGTTTTCTGTATACAAATAGTTGGGTCTGCCAACATATTAGCAATTTTTGCATACTCCTTTGGTACTCAATACTTAGTGGTAATACCCTATATAAAGGCCCTCATTAGTAATGGACACAATGTTACTATAATTTCAACCGTTGGAAACTTACCAAATTTGGAGGGTGTGCGGCATATACGGATTCAAGCTTTGGATGAGGTGCTACATGGTATGTACTAATTTGAGCTTAAGTATTTGTATTCAATAACGTTTACTTTGGTTGTTTTCATCGATGTTTTACGCTTATCAGTCTGCTCAAATTTTTATCGGTCCTTTATCGTACACTCTAATATTTTTATGACCATTGATATGAGTTTTAAAAGCTATTAAACAAAACGGCAAAAATAACAAAATAATAATAATAACAATAAACTCTATATACTTTCAGATATTATGAACAAGTATGAGCCCGAAATGCTAAGTAACAAATGGAAAGAAGCCTCATTAATGGCCAGTATGTTTTACAATATTTCCCGTGCTATTCTAAGCGATCCAGACGTCAGATCCTTAACTCTTGACCCAAACGAGAAATTTGACGTACTACTTTTGGAACCTGTTCAGTGTGATGCCCTTTTTGGCTTAGCCGAACACTTTGATGCCGCTCAAATAGGGATAACCGCCTTCGTTTTTTCCTGGATGATCGACTATAGGGCTGGGAACTCAGCGCCTAGTAGTTATAGGCCTATCTATCCCCTAGGATATTCTAAGGGAACCAGTCTCATTGATAAGTGGAAAAGATGGATATACATTGCAGAAGAATGGCTAACGGACCAACTGATTTTCCTGCCCCAGCAGATGAAATTGTTTAGGGAGTTTTTCCCATTTTCAGTTAACAAATTACATGACCGACGCAGAAGCTTTTCGCTAATACTGATTAACCAGCACTTTAGTTTGGGTCGCGTCAGATCTAATGCTCCCAATGTTATCGAAGTGGCCGGTATTCATTTGGCATCGCCCAGTCAACCTCTTGATCAGAAACTTCAGCAATTTTTAGATGAAGCTGAGCATGGAGTCGTATATTTCTCTTTGGGAATGGAGATTGTAAATCGATTACTTCCAACAGATATGCAAAGAGTTCTCCTAGAAGTTTTCTCCCAGCTGGATCAGCGTGTTGTATGGAAGCACGAAATGGAAACGATTGTCAATAAAACTGAAAATATTTTTGTGAGTCCGATGGTACCGCAACGAAAGCTTTTGGAGCATCCCAACTTAAAACTCTTCATAACACAAGGTGGATTGCTAAGTATGATCGAGGCGGTCTACTCTGGAGTCCCCATGCTCGGACTGCCGATTTATTATGATCAATTCGACAACATGCAGCGTATGAAACAAGCAGGTGTTGCAAAAACTCTGGATATCGATACAATTACCGTCGAGAAATTTAGACACAGCATTTTGGATCTGCTAGAAAATCCGAGCTACACTATTAAGGCCAAGGAATTATCTGAGCGCTTTCGAGATCAACCTTCACAGCCTTTAGAAAAGGCCGTTTGGTGGACTGAGTACGTCCTACGACATAAGGGGGCACACCACTTACGGCTATCTGATCAAGATGTACACATCGTTTCGTACTTGAATCTTAGTTTTATCTCTTTGTTATGTGGACGCATTGGGCTTACCTTATTAATTTTACTCATATTTGGATTTGTGCTTATTAACTTTATATATTCGGAATTGCGGAAAAGCATCGGACATTGTTAAGAGCTATCAGCAAGCTAACCTTTATGAAATAAGAGAAAAAAAGACTTTACTGCAGTTCTAATCTAATGGAAACTCATCTTGAATTGCACACAACAAACTTGTTCACAAAAATGTACAATAAATTGTTAATCACAAGCCTCGCTCTTCAAAAGAGCTAAAATTGCAAAAAAAAAAAAAATAAATAAATGTATATTATATATAGATATTAAGGCAAGTAGAAAAATTTGTTTAGAATTCACATAATTAAAAATAGAGAAATCGGAGAACATATAATGTAATCAAGAGAGAGGTAAAGAGTGTTTGATATTTTTATACCCGCTGCTCATAGTGTTGAAGGGTATAACTGTATAAGCTTTTGTAACTTGTTTTCCTTATTTTTAATATTGGTGAGAGCAATTACTTTTGGTTTTTTGCATCAATATTGTAAGTCCTTAGCATTTTTCAGTCAAACCTCAAATTTTAACCGGTTATAATTGTTTAAGAATTCATTTTGGTAAGCGAGCAACTGGATAGCGGGAATTTAAAAGCCGAGCACACTCGATTATAGCTTTCCTGCTTGTTCATTATCGCACACTGGTGATAAGATTATGATTCCTATTAGAGAACCAATGTCGAAAGGTTTACATGGTTAGTTTCCTATCGGATACCGTAATGAGCGGACGTACAGCAACATGAGCGAAAAAAAATATGTCGTTGCATTGGTAGCTTTAGTTTTTTGTATACAAATAGTAGGGTCTGCCAACATATTAGCAATTTTTGTATACTCCTTCGGTACTCAATACTTAGTGGTAATACCATATATAAAGGCCCTAATTAGTAATGGACACAATGTTACTATAATTTCAACCGTTGGAAACTTACCAAATTTGGAGGGTGTCCGGCATATTCGGATTGAAGCTTTGGATGAGCAGCTACGTGGTATGTTCTAATTTGGGCTTATCATATCATAGAAGTTATTTATTTAATGTTTTCCACAGTTGCGCTGCTTGCGCCTTTGTAGCATATCGTGACGTCATCGTCTCAATGCTTCGTTTCACCCGTAGCGTGCGTAGATTATATTTAAAAATAGGGGGCAGTTTCTTGTTGGAATTAAAAAAGATATGTTTCGAAACTGAGCGAATGATATCTTACTGTCGGGTGTGTTCCACTATCGCTTTCCCTAATTGTTTTTGTGTTACGCTTATCAGTCGGCTTAAATTCTTATCGATGCTATTATCGTGCAATCTAATATTTTTGTGACTATTGATATAAGTTTTAAAAGTTATTAACCAAACCATCAATATTAACAGAATAACAGTTTTAGCTTTACATACTTTCAGATATTGTTAACAAATATGAACCAGAAATTTTTACGAACAAATGGAAAGAAGCCTCATTAATAGCCAGTATGTTTTACAATCTTTCCCGGATTATTCTAAGCGATTCGGGCGTCAGATCCTTGATTCATGACCCAAACGAGAAATTTGACGTACTACTTTTGGAACCTGTCCAGTGTGATGCCCTTTTTGGCTTAGCCGAACACTTTGATGCCGCTCAAATAGGGATAACCGCCTTTGTTTCTTCTTGGATGATCGACTATAGGGCTGGAAACTTAGCGCCTAGTAGTTATAGGCCTATCTATCCCCTGGGATATTCTGAAGGTACCAGTCTCATCGACAAATGGAACAAATGGATATACATTGCAGAGGAATGGCTAACGGACCAACTGATTTTTCTGCCTGGACAGATAAAGTTGTTTAGTGAGTTTTTTCCATATCCCGTTACCAAACTTCATAACCGACGTAGAAGCTTTTCGTTAATACTGATTAACCAGCACTTTAGTTTGGGTCGTGTCAGATCTAATGCTCCCAATGTTATCGAAGTGGCCGGTATCCATTTGGCATCGCCCAGTCAACCTCTTAATCAGAAACTTCAGCAATTTTTAGATGAAGCTGAGCATGGAGTCATATATTTCTCTTTGGGTTTGGAGATTGTAAATCAATTACTTCCAACAAATATGCAAAGAGTTCTCCTAGAAGTTTTCTCCCAGCTGGATCAGCGTGTTGTATGGAAGCACGAAATGGAAACGATTGTCAATAAAACTGAAAATATTTTTATGAGTCCGATGGTACCGCAACGAAAGCTTTTGGAGCATCCCAACTTAAAACTCTTCATAACACATGGTGGATTGCTAAGTATGATCGAGGCGGTCTATTTTGGAGTCCCCATGCTCGGACTGCCCATGTATTACGATCAATTCGACAACATGCAGCGTATGAAACAAGCAGGGGTTGCAAAAACTCTGGATATCGATACAATTACCATCGAGAAATTTAGAAACAGCATTTTAAATCTGCTAGAAAATCCGAGCTACACTATTAAGGCCAAGGAATTATCTGAGCGCTTTCGAGATCAACCTTCACAGCCTTTAGAAAAGGCCGTTTGGTGGACTGAGTACGTCCTACGACATAAGGGGGCACACCACTTACGGCTATCTGATCAAGATGTACACATCGTTTCGTACTTGAATCTTAGTTTTATCTCTTTGTTATGTGGACGCATTGGGCTTACCTTATTAATTTTACTCATATTTGGATTTGTGCTTATTAACTTTATATATTCGGAATTGCGGAAAAGCATCGGACATTGTTAAGAGCTATCAGCAAGCTAACCTTTATGAAATAAGAGAAAAAAAGACTTTACTGCAGTTCTAATCTAATGGAAACTCATCTTGAATTGCACACAACAAACTTGTTCACAAAAATGTACAATAAATTGTTAATCACAAGCTTCGCTCTTCAAAAGAGCTAAAATTGCAAAAAAAAAAAAAATAAATAAATGTATATTATATATAGATATTAAGGCAAGTAGAAAAATTTGTTTAGAATTCACATAATTAAAAATAGAGAAATCGGAGAACATATAATGTAATCAAGAGAGAGGTAAAGAGTGTTTGATATTTTTATACCCGCTGCTCATAGTGTTGAAGAGTATTATAACAGTATAAGCTTTTGTTACTTGTTTTCCTATTTTGTTTGTAACATTTGTGGGAGCAATTACTTTTACTTTTTTGTATCAATATTATCAGTCCATGGCGTTTTGCAGTCAAAACTTAATTTTAACTGGTCTTTATTGTTTCAAAACAAATGTTGGTAAGCGAACAACTGAATAGCGGGTGTATAAAAGCCGAGCACACATGATTGTAGCTTTCCTAATTTTTCAATATCCCACCCAGGTGATAAGATAACGATTTCTATTAGAAGTCAACGACGAAAAGTTTAAATGGTTAGTTTCTCATCGGATACCGCAATGTGCGGAAGTACAGCAACATGAGGGTAAAAAATTATGTCGGTGTATTGGCAGCTTTGGTTATGTGTACACGCTTGGCAGAGTCTGCCAACATATTGGCAATATTTGCGTACTCTTTCGGTACACCCTATTTGGTGGTAATACCATACATAAAGGCTCTCGTCAGTAATGGACACAATGTTACTATAATTTCAACCGTTGGAATCTTACCAAAAGTAGAGGGCGTCCGGCATATACGGATTCAAGCATTGGATGAGCTGATACATTGTATGTATTTATTTATTATTTATTTATTAAGTGTGTGCGTGATTCATGGCACGATGCTCTTATACTTATCAGTCCGTTTACAAATTTTTGGTACTATTGATATGAGTTTTAAAAGTTATTAATAAAATCGTTATGAAAACATGAACAACAGTTTTTACATTATATACTTTCAGATATTATGAACAAGTATGAGCCTGATTTTCTTACAAACAAGTGGAAAGAAGCAAATATAATGGCCAGTATGTTTTACAATCTCTCCCGGGTTATTCTAAGCGACCCAGACGTCAGATCCTTGACTCATGACCCAAACGAGAAATTTGACGTACTACTTTTGGAACCTGTCCAGTGTGATGCTCTTTTTGGCTTAGCCGAACACTTTGATGCCGCTCAAATAGGGATATCAGCCTGTGTGTCTGGATGGATGATCGACTATAGGGCTGGGAACCTAGCGCCTAGTAGCTATAGGCCTATCTATCCCCCGGGATATTCTGAAGGTACCAGTCTCATCGACAAATGGAACAAATGGATATACATTGCAGAGGAATGGCTAACGGACCAACTGATTTTCCTGCCTGGACAGATAAAGTTGTTTAGTGAGTTTTTTCCATATCCCGTTACCAAACTTCATGACCGACGCAGAAGCTTTTCGCTAATACTGATTAACCAGCACTTTAGTTTGGGTCGCGTCAGATCTAATGCTCCCAATGTTATCGAAGTGGCCGGTATTCATTTGGCATCGCCCAGTCAACCTCTTGATCAGAAACTAGAACGTTTTCTAGATGAAGCTGAGCATGGAGCCATATATTTCTCTTTGGGCTTGGAGATTGTAAATCGATTACTTCCAACAGATATTCAAAGAGTTCTCCTAGAAGTTTTCTCCCAGCTGGATCAGCGTGTTGTATGGAAACGCGAAATGGAAACGATAGTCAATAAAACTGAAAATATTTATGTGAGTCCGATGGTACCCCAACGAAAGCTTTTGGAGCATCCCAACTTAAAACTCTTCATAACACATGGTGGATTGCTAAGTATGATGGAGGCGGTCTACTCTGGAGTCCCCATGCTCGGACTGCCCATGTATTATGATCAGTTCGACAACATGCAGCGTATGAAACAAGCAGGGGTTGCAAAAACTCTGGATATCGATACAATTACCGTCGAGAAATTTAGACACAACATTTTGGATCTGCTAGAAAATCCAAGCTACACTATTCGAGCCAAGGAATTATCTGAGCGCTTTCGAGATCAACCTGCACAGCCTTTAGAGAAGGCCGTTTGGTGGACTGAGTACGTCCTGCGACATAAGGGGGCACACCACTTACGGCTATCTGACCAAGATGTACACATCGTTTCGTACTTAAACCTGAGTTTCATCTCTTTGCTGTGTGGACGCATTGGTTTTACCATAGTTGTATTATTTATTTTCGGATTAGTGCTTGTTAAGTTTGTTTACAGAGAGATGTTTAGGAGCGTTTGCCATAGATAGTAACTAGTTTTACATAATATTTGTTATGCTCAGGTAAAAAGTTTCACTTACGTTTAGAATTCGTTATGTATTGCTCTCATTAATTCTACTGAAACAGATTTCTCTGAACTTGTTTAATGTGGCGTGTTCCAAGTGCAGGATTCACTTCGTGACTGTAGTCATCTCTCCGTAATGACTAAAATCTCAATGTGCACAAAACGAGAATTCAAAGGAAAGCACGTGTTTGTATTGCACTTTACGCAGATAAAATGAGTGAGGAAATTCACAATTCATTGTATTTTTAAAATGAATTAACGTTTATCGAACAAGCCGCGCACCAGCTGATTGAAACAAACAACAAACTAAGTTCTTGGAGTGCTGCCAGATCAGTGCTGCCGATGCTGATGGCCAACTTTCAGAGTGAACGAATTACGTATTGGATACAACGGAAATTCGGTTTTTTTAGTTTTGTTTGGTATTAAAAAAATATTTCTAAAAATTTGCATAAATTAAATGTAATATCATGCCATGGAAAATAAATTTATGTGTTTGTATATTGCGTTCGAAACAAGTTGTTTGATTTTCATAAGGTGGCAACCACTGAGCTCAAACATGCGCTACTTGAAGTTGGCTGTGATTCATCATATTTGCGCTCTCTATTGTTTATTGTTTACTATTCAGTTAAGACTCTAACCAATCACATGAGTTTTCTAGAGCGCCACCTATACTTGACGAAAGTTGGTTCGAGACTTAGCTAAATAACAGCCAGAAGTTGCTTTGTATTAAATGTAGTGTGAGTTTCGTAGCAGACAGCAAGATGTTGACTCAACACGTTTTTTTTTTTGAATGCATTTTTTATTATCTTTTAAAACAATCCAAAAATGTTTCTGCAAAAAATACACTTTTACAGGATAACTACTAGTGCAGAGATCCATAAGCCTGTGGCTTAAGCTTATGCAATATGATATAATAGTGTATATGTATTGTATATGCAATGATTTTTCGAAGGGTATCCTACTGTCTAGGGCTACGTACTGTAGCTACCGTTACTTGATTTGCACTGACATTCTTAATGAAGTTTTTACGTTATAAGGGAAAACAGAAATTAAATTGTCGTCGAGAATCATGTGACGTCAGCTTAAGGTTCAGTACATGCAGTTGACCCTGAAACGCGGCTTTAACGGGACTGTAAAGTACAGTACACAGGTCCCAGTTCCTGGTCGCGCCTTTCTAGATCTCTCGACAAGGGCCAATCTCGATGCCCATATCTTTATGTAGAGCATGCGTCAGTTTGTTTATAGCATTTTAACTACCGGGTCGCTTTCGAAATTCTTGTTTGGCCAACCGATGCAGAGTCAGAGTTGACGCCACCCCTCGCCCCAACCCGCGAGCGGGAAACAGCACATTTTATTTTGTGCGCATATTTTGTGTAATTTACGCCCGTTCAAATATTTGTATAGAACAATATGGTGACCCGCTTTCCAGACGGCAGAACAAACAGCTTCGCGTTGAATGCACAAAATGGATTCATACGCTTATGAATGCCGGAATATCTGACAATAATTTGAGTTTCGAATAATTTTCGAGGCTTGTTTGCATTCTGGCGCTGCAAAGGCCCATAGAGAGAGAGGGAGAGGGAGATAGATCGCGCGCTGTTTGCCTAGTCAAGTGCGGATGCTGCGGATTATCCATAGATACCACATGTGGCACCCAATAAGGTCACATGCGGCGCTGCATGTGAATGTGATGCGTACGCGACGATTACCGTTAATTGACAGATCAGGTGAGATGAAACGCTTGCACAACGCAACGATTAGTGAAAACTTAATTACCGCAATGAACCATTAATTTCAATTTCCACACCTTGCGGCACGCCACCACCGCAGCCGCCTCCCAATGTCATTTACAGTTGTCACTCGATCGTCATTTGTTTTGTACCTTCTGGCAATGTCAACTTGCGGATTTCGCAGATATACCTGACTATAATGTAACAAAAGTCGTGTCGGCTATAATGCGCCATCCTTGATCTAAAATCAAGAGGCAGCCACATCTCGCTTCATTGCCAACCGCTTTTCCAGCCTCCCCTCCCCCAGCTTCAGCTCCAACTTATATTGCACGTGTCCATAGTTTAACGAGCTGAAGAAGTGCTCGAAAGCGTCCAATCTTGGTCAAGAATACAAAGTTGTCGCTCGCTGTTGGCTTTACATGCAAATTAACCAAATGGAAAAGAAGAAATAAAAAAAAAAATTAAATAAGTTTTTGCATAATTTATGCTTGGCGCGTTGTCGTTTAGTTTGAGATTTGCTGCTGCCACCAGAAACAGAAACAGAAACCGAACCGAACTGAACTGTTAGGCTGTTAGGCATTTAGGATGCCGCTGCCAACGCGCGTCTGCACTTCGTCTCTCCCTCTCTCTCTCTCTCTCGCTCTCTCTGTCTGTCATCAATGGCGCGCTGGGAAAGAGCAATTTGACGCTTAAGCGCACCGCCGACCGGCCACAGACTCAGTTCGACGGCGACAGTCAGACGAGACACACGAATTCCAAATTCGTACGGTACGCGACGATCAGTAGAGAGCGTAGCGAGTGGCGCAGCCTGGCGCGATACGAAGCGAACGAAAGACTTAGGCGACAAACTTGAACTTGTGCGGAGTGCAGTGCATTTTTGATCTGTGTTATATAGTAGTTATACTTGTATGTATGTATTGCTTACATTGCGTGCACCTACACCGAGCGCTAAACGATATTCAGCAAATCGGTTAACGGTTAACGGTAATCGATATGCGCCGCTAAACGATAATCGGTTTGCCGCTGTCATTGAAAACCAAGTTGTGGGAAATGTTTGTTCCGTTGAGTCATTATCCCAAACCCAAATAGCTATACATATGAAATATATGAGGTATACACATGTGTGTCGAATCCGATTTTATTTGTCCGCCAACTGGCGCACTGTAATGTTTGCCCAGTTGGCTCGCAAACAACAACAAAAGCAGCTACAGCCGCAGGCGGCTGCGACTCGGCGACTCTTTTACGTGCCTAATCGGCCAGATCGGCGCACATTAGTTCCGTTTTCAGCCTGCCGGCTTATATAAGGGGTCAAGCGAAATTTCAAATTTAACGTTTAGTTTCAATTTGTGCGAATGAATAATAAATTAACTCACTGGCAAGTTGGCCAAAAACTCTCTTGGTCACGTTATCAAGCGAAGCAGCTGTTTATTGTTAGTCTCTCTCTCTCTCTCTCTCTCTCCATGCTCTTTCTCTCTCTCTATCTATGTCTACAAAGTATCACTCTCACTCATTGCAGCTTTTTCGCAGATTCATTTTTGCTGTCGCTGCTGCCGTTGCTGTTGCCGTTGTTCGGCTCGTTTTTGGGCCGCCTTCGGGTCTCTTCAACGTGTTTGACTTATTTATTTATTTTTTTCTTCAATATTTACCTTTTTTGTTTTGATCGCTGCTTACGTAATGCCGCATTGCATAGCGGTATTCAGTCAGCATTCGGTTATACGGCGGCAACTCTCATCGATGTTGCCGTCGTCTGACCGAGTTTTATCTGCCACCGCCTGCTCCAGCTGGAGTCCCGACTGGTCTCCAGCCTCCTTGCTTGGTTCCACTCTCTCACGCTGCTTGCCACCTGCTTTTGGCAGTTAACATCTCGTTTCGACTGCAGCTAATTTGCCGCTTAACTGAGCTTGGCGCAGTTGGCTCTCCCCTCCCTCGCTTAGGCTCTCTCTCTCTCTCTCTCTCTTTCTCTCTCTCTCCCAACTCTTACAACTGCTCATTGCAAAATCGGCGCATTCTGCTGGCCGCATTCGTTCGTCGTGTTACCAATTTAAATGCAATGTTGCTCAAACTAATTTGCATACGATTATGAGTATTTATGAGTCTTTTGATGTGTATATGAATGTAGCGCCTTTGAATGCATGTGCAAGTGTATTCATTGATGGGTAATAAGCAAGCGCAGAGGCACAGCTGACTGAAGTCGCAACGCTCTTTCTCTCTCTCCCGCTCAGTTGTAGCTAAGGTAACTTGGCTCTCTTCTCTCTCTCTCTCTCCCTCTCGCGTTTGCAACTGGCCAAACAACTTTCCACGAAAGTGCAAGTGTTTCCTTAGCATTGTTAGCTTTGGCCACCATGAACACAGCAACAACAACAACAACAGCAGCAACAACAACCCACAACAACGGCAATGTCGTCGCACTTGAGCCCGAGCGTTTGCCTCAAGTAGGAAGTGGGTTACTGGTTTAAGCGTTGCCCACCTGGCTCAACTATACACACACACACACATACACACTTACATGTATATTATGCATTGTGCGCTTTGCAGTTGCAGTTGTTGCTGCTTGGCATTAAAGAGGGGGCGTGTCGGCAGCATCGCGTTTTTTCGTTGATGCGACGCCAAAGCGCGCTCTATGCGAGCTGTTAATTCGTATATTATTATATGATATATGTAGCTATATATATAGTATGTAACTTGATGAGCACGAACAGGTTAGTTGCCCAAGAAGAGCTTCCTGGCCCAGAAGCAACTCAATTCTTGCCAGATTTTACGCTGCTTCCGCTAGTCTAGCTAATTAGTTAGCTACGGAATTAGCACGCAGCTGTCGATTAATTAGAACTGTACTAAATTAGAGCAGGGCGATTCGAATTCGATTCAGAGATGCTGCCTCGCAACCTTCTGCAATGTTTTCCGGCTTTGCCATAGACTTTTCCGTTGCGCAGTTAATTAACCCCGTCTGTCATTGGGCCAACTCTGCTAATGGCAAATTCCATGGCTGACAATAGCTGGCACACAAAAGGCAGTGGCCAGTGGCCGAAAACGACACCGTATGCATAACTTATTAATCATACGCCCAGTGAGCATGCAAATATTTAGTCAGAGCCACCAAGTGCGCTCAATGACCTCAAACTAGCGGCAAAAAGGCAAAATTGAATAATGTCTGTATTAGTTTCGTACTAAAACAACAGCAGCAACAACAACAATAGCAACAGCGGCAAACGACGACCGGCTAAAGTCAACAAATGCGAATTTAATATCAGCCAATTAAATGTAAGACACCGCCGGAAAACTGACTCGACTCGTGTGGTTCGCCGTGGTTCAAGCGCAGCGTAGCTCAGCGCGCAGTTGTGCAGCTGCTGCTGCTGCCGCCGCCGCCGCCGCTGTTGACATTCGCAGCTTTTGGCCCTGACCAAGAAGTAGTCTGAGCAGCGACGCAGTTAAGTTCGGTTCGGTGTGGTGCGGTGCGGTGCGGTGCGGTGCGGTGTGGTGCGGTGTTTTGTGTTTTCTGCGTTGGCAAACACATTATCGACTGTCGCGTTGAACTCGACTAATGCATTATTCGCTTCTTGTTTGCTTAGTCGCTGTCCAAGGGTCGCCGTTCCAAGATGATACGCAAGAGACTCTCCAATCCGGTGATGCTGCTCGCCTTTCTGCTGCTTCCGCTGCTGCTGTGCAATGAGAGCGCCTCCATTGCCATAGCGCCCTCAACTTTTGGCACGGCCATAGCGCGCGCTGGAAAGATTTCCAATTCGTTAAAGGTAAGTGCAAAGAAAATGCCAGCGTATGTGTGTGTGAGTGTGTGTGTGTGTTTGAACAAAGAAACCGTCGCAATTAACAGCAGACGAAGCGTGCCAGAGAGCTGAAATTTGCTTACAACGCTTTTGGCATTAAATTTAAGCCACAACTTCTGTCAGACTGTCCGTCTGTCCGTCTGTCTGTCCGTCTGCAGCGTTTGCTCTTTTGACAACATGTCGCAAATTTGTTACTGCCCCCGCCCCGCACCGCCAAACCACTTCAGCTACCTGACATGAACATTGGCCCATTGTCTCTCACTCACTCACAGTTTTGGCCAGACTCCACTGAGTTATGGCCACTGCTGCGCACCGAGAGTGCATTTACAGGCGGCTGTTAATGGATTTTATGGACTGCCAAGGCAGGTTATACAGCAGCTTAAAGATTCACCCAGACCCATTCTCAAAGTGCGCGCCATTGCCGCGCTTTATGAGCCGCAGAAAATACAAATATTTTGTGAGCTATTCACTTGTTGTTCGATTCGATTGCTGCGATTGCTGCTGGCCATGGCTATCTGTGATTCTGTGCCCAATGCGCGTGAATGACAACTGAGTGCGCGTATTTGGTATCTCTGATCTTGAATCTTGTGTCAGCACATAAACACATTACATTGCCAAAGCCAATGATAGTCGAAGTCGTGAATAAAATTACCGCAAAAGGGTAGGCAATGAATGAACTCTCTTAATTGGAAATATAATTAATTAATATATGCTGCAGACACAGAGGTTACTATGGCTATACACATTATCAAATTCTTATGGAAAACGCATGTGTCTCTTAACTAAATTCTCGCTGATTATAGGTGCAACATTCCATGAGGGGACAGTATAATTTTTCTACTCTGCAACAGATTTTGTTTATGATTATTGAAGATTTGAGTCAGGTGAGCCCCGGCCCGTACATCATATGTGTGTCTCTCTCTCTCTTGCACTCTCCTTTTCTCTCTGTAAAAAGAAACCTTTTATGTCTGTGCTTGACCTTGTAACCTAATCACTTTGTGTCATGTATGTAACATAAATTGTATAAATAAAATCGCTAACACCTTCGAGTTATTTTCGAAAATGCAAGCCAAAAATTTTAGTTGTATCTAATTCGACTGCAAGTTGCAATTATATAAATGACTTAATTACCATCGAAACATTTCCGTTGGCTCTTCGATAACATTGAGAGATAGATAAATATTAACTGCAGGCAATAACAAGTTAACAAGTGAAACAACAACTACAACAACAATGACAGCGTCTGCAGGCAGTTAAACCAAAGAGTGCCTCAAAGAGTGCTCGACTAGTAGCTATCTAAAACATGTTTAGTAACAAAACTCACTGCCAGCCCATAGGCATACCCTCTATGCAACATTTCGCGTTTACAGGGTGTGCATAGTAACGAAAACTGTAACAAGCACTCTAAATATGTAGCTAAAATCACAACTGTTCGAGCGATAACTAACAACAAGTGCAATTAAAACAATAGACTTAGTTGAGTCAGGCAAGCCGAGCTTGTTAATACTCTACAAAGAGTTTAGATATTTTCTAAGCCTAGTATTGGTAACTAGCTAATGTCTGCTAGAGTTATTCTAACAATAGATAAGTTGCAATTTAGCCAAATTTTTTTTAAACAATATCAACTTTATATATACAGTCTGCTAATCTGCAATGTGTTACACCTTTTATGCATTATATAACTCCCCATGGGGGAGAAGGGTATAGTCTGAGCAAAGCCAAGCGCGAATTATATGCGCCGCGTTAGTTGTGCCACGGCTCAAAAGTCCGTCGACTGTGGCCGCGTGTGCAACAGCAGCAGCAGCAGCAGCAACGGATGCAGGCTCAGTCCTAGTCCCAGTCCCAGTGCCCAGTAGTGTAGTGTGTCAGTTGCCCCACAGCAAACGCCAGACAGTTCAATAAATCACAGTTTACAGTTTCGCATTGCGACGCGTGCCGGTGCTGCAACTGCAACTGCAACGGCAACGGCAACGAAGACCCCGTAAAACACATTTGCACAGTGCACGCCGTATGCAATTGTTGGCAATTGTCAACGCTAGTGTTGCATAAAGCAGCAGCAACGCCCATTGTCATCATGGCGTGCCGCCCTGGTACATCAGCTGCACTGGCTGCCCTGGCCCTGCTGCTGGCAATTGCACTCATTGTCTTTGCCATTTGCGTGGAGCGGCCACGCGAGCCAAGCAACCTTATGAAATTCGATCGCATTGACTCCAGCGATGAGTCGCAGACGGAGCGGGAGTCGGAAACGGCTTGGGAGTCCGACTCGCAGTCAGAGCCGATGTTGCCTGTGGATAGCGATGAGGCTGCTGGCGATATGCAAGATTTGCTGGCCAAAGCGATGTTCCTAGTGCGCACAACAACTGCAGCAAATATAAGGACAACCAGCACAGAGAGAACTGCTTCCGGATTGTCCAGCCTCCCCATGGATATGGAACATTCTGCGAGCTCAACTGAGGTTGGTTTTTCTGCACAAAAACATCACAAACATCATTTGCCAATTCACAGCGCGCACTTATGCAATCTGCGTTTTGTTTGTATTTGTTGCTAATTTTCATTTTTCGCTTTTTGTTGTTGGCTGCAACTTTCTACTTTGTTGCATGGGGCAGACTGCGTAGTTGGCGATCTGCCGGACTGCATTTATTTTTGTATTTATTTTCATATTTCGAGCGTAGCGTGAAAGCGCACCCTGTTATTGTTATTGTTGTAGTTGTTGTTGTTGTTATTGTTGTCTCGCTGCTTATGCAATGTATGCAATATAAGAGGCATCGTTTTTGTGCGACGATGAGTTAACAAGAGTTGGACAAGTAGTCCTATATTTAGTATGAGATTTTCTAGGCAGAATCATAAACAAATTTATATATATATCTTTATATATCATGCACCGCTAATATAGCTGATTGACCCAGTTTAAATAATCTTCAATCAGCCAAAAAGTAAACAATTCGACCAACAGTTATAAATATCAATTTTATGGTCACACACACACACACACACATAGGCAGCGACCTGCTGGCAAATGCAGCAAATCAATTTGAATTAAGCTCAAGCAAAACTGTTTTATAACCGGCTACACCCACATTAGCATAACCGTCGCATTATGCCATGCGACCCACGCAGCTAGCGGGTCAAGTGTTTTTGTGTTGGGCTCAGAGATCGATAGAAATTAGCATGGAGTGTTATAAAATGTGAACTTGAAACCATTCAACGCGGTTGATTTTGGTGCGCCCAGAGACATTGTTCAACTGTGTCATGATTCACTTCAACAGTTACAAGAGCTACGAGATACAGATACACATTTAAAGATACAGATACATTTCGGCCCGGGGGGCAGACGCCGGCTAATGTGACAGCTGACAGACGTTTGTCTGACGTTAGCTACATATATATGGCTACGTCTAACTGTTAAGTGTTGGCTGCACGTGCTGCTGGCATTGTTGTTGTTGTTGTTGTTGCTCGCATTGTTGTCTTTCTGGCTTGCTTTGCCTCTTTCGTATGATGCAAATGGCATTTCAATTAAACGAAATTTGCCTGGCCGCAAGGTTGCCCGTTAACATCATTAAAAGCGAGCACGAAGAAAACAATAACAAAACTGTCAACATTAATGCAACAGTCTGTGTGTGTGTGTGTAAGTGTGAGTATGTATGAGTGTGTGAGTAAGTGAACTTGAGCGCTGCGTTTGCACAAGGCGCGAGTGCGCACTGGGCATGCTTGCAAATTGCAGTTAATTCAATTAAAAGCGTACACGACCTTTGTAATTGCAGGAGACGACGGCATGGAAAACGCTGACCTCGCATCCCAATTCGTTGGTGCAATTGCTGCCCTCGCGTGCCATGCGAGTGGTGCAGGAGGTGGTGCGATCACTGCGGGTAAGCCAAAAATCAACCTTGGGCGCCTGAAAATGTCAAACAATATGCAAGTATCAATCGCCATGGCAGCTGCTGGCCATGTTTGCCGTGTACATTGTGCTCGTACGAGGTCAAGTCTAAGTCGACAGATCTGGGCATGCCAAGAACAAAGAAAGAGTTGCATATGGCGCTAACGAAATCAATTACCTAATTTGGATAAGAACCGGCTCCGTTGGCCATTGGCAGTTGGCCGATGCAAACGATTTCGCAATAAATTTTCAACCATGGCCTGCTTTCGTGTACTCCAACGCTGGCCAAGATTAATTCTTGTAAATTCTTGCAGCGATTGCGCAACTCGCACATAAGTAAATTGCCAACTCGCAGGTACTTGCCATGGTGCAAAAATTAGTAACATTTTCAGCTGCCATTTTCGATACTCCGTCTCCGAAATGTTTGCAAGTTCACACGCTCGATTTATGAGCTGAGTTCTCGATTTACTTACGCTTGTTTACCCCCGTGTTGTTTGCAGAAGGAACGCGAAATAGTGGCCAGCACCACGTTGGGCAAGGTGCGAGGTCGTTACCAGAAATATCGCTCCGGTGAGCGGGGTGGCTACTACAGCTTCAAGGGCATGCGCTATGGTGCGCCACCAATTGGTGCAAGAAGGTAGGCAGAGGGTGGGAAATTCCTTGCAATGCAATTCTTATAAATGTTTCATCTTCCTCAGATTCCGCGCAGCAGAGCCGGAGAAACCTTGGTCGGGCATTCGAGATGCCTCGCGGGAGGGTCAAAGTTGTCCGCACAAGAACATGATATTGGACACATTCAAGGGCGACGAAGATTGTCTCTTTGTGAATGTCTTTACCACGCGCATGCCCAAGGAGGATGAGTAAGCATATTCGGAGGGAGAGAGAAAGAAATATTTGTAATACATCTGCCATCGCTCTTTCAGTTCTCAGCCAAAACTGCCTGTCATGGTGTGGCTGCATGGAGGTGGCTTCTCCTTTGGCTCGGGCAACTCTTTTCTCTATGGACCCGACTATTTGGTAGCGGAGGACATCGTTTTGGTCACACTGAACTATCGACTTGGTCCGCTGGGTTTTCTCACCGCTGGACCAGATGCACCTGGCAATCAGGGACTTAAGGATCAGTTACTTGCTCTGAAGTGGGTGCAAGACAATATTGCTGCCTTTGGCGGTGATCCAGCACAGGTGACCATCTTTGGAGAATCTGCAGGTGCCTCATCAGTGCAATTGCTGCTGCTCTCTCCCATGGCCAAGGGTCTGTTTCATCGCGCCATCTCACAGAGCGGCTCTGCGCTGAACCCGTGGTCTATGGCAGCCAGTTCGAGTCAGAGAGCAGCTCGACTGGCAGCAAATCTGGGCTATGTGGGTGCTAATAACACTGAGGAAATCTTGGACTTCTTGCGCCGTGTGCCCGCCATGAAGTTGGTGGAGGCAGCACCCACAACTCTAACGGCTGAGGATCAGCGAAACAATATTGGTCTGCCCTTTGTGCCCGTTGTGGAGGGTTATTGGAACCAAAACTCACGAGAGGTGGAATATCTGGAGGAGCCCTTCCTCACTGAGCATCCAAGTGAAATGTACGATGCACACAACTTCAACAGCGATGTGCCCTACATGACGGGCTACAACACACACGAAGCTATGCTCTTTATAAGAAGTGAGTGAGCTTAGTTATTGCGTTAATTGGAATATTTATATAATGCTTTTCTTGTAGGACTGCGCAAAAACCCACAGCTTCTGCACATCATTGAGAACGACTTTGGTCGCCTGGTGCCACACGATCTGAACGTGACCGATGCCCATGACAGGGTGACGCGCGACATACGCTCCTTCTATCTGGGCAACAAGCATGTCGGCCTCGAGTCTGTGGACGAGATGATAGCGGTAAGAGAAAATCTTAGCTTGACTTAAGAAGTGCATTAGTTATCCTTCATTGCCCTTCCATAGCTCCTCACCGATCTCATGTTTCTGCAAGGCATCCGCCGCACAGCTCGCAACCATGCGAAGTATGGCAATGCTCCTGTCTATTTGTATCGCTTCTCCTTCGATGGCGCGCTGGGATTGTATAAGCGAATGTTGGGCATACCCAGGCCAGGTGTATGTCATGGCGATGAGATGGGCTACCTGTTTAAATTTGGCTTTTTCAACTTGAGCCTGGACCCGAAGTCAATGGAGGTGCAGGTCAAGAATCGCATGGTGCGCATGTGGACAAACTTTGCCAAATACGGGTAAGTGCTGAGGTGACTCGTTCCAAATTTGATATAACAACATCCCCTTTGTGCTCTTAGTACACCTACGCCAAACGTTGAGGATCCTGTGCTGACCACAAAATGGACACCCATTGATGCCACCAATGTTATGAATAGTCTTAACTATTTGGACATTTCGAATGAGTTGAACATGAAGACGAATCCGGAGCCAGAGCGTCAACGATTCTGGGATGAGATGTATCAACATTATAATGGTGCAGCTATGTAAAGGGCAGCATATAATTTGCAGAGACATAGTTATGTATAGGCATCACCAGGCACATTGCTCACCCACACACACTCACACTCACAGACACAAATACCACACAAACACACACATGATTCGTCCAGATTTCGCCATTTTGTGACAGAGAGTGAGCAAAAGAATATTTAATGCAAATTTCATTGTAAAATTATGGTAGATTTTAGTAGTTGTAGTTAGTAGATACATACAAATATTATTTAGCATTAACTTGTATATACGATAAGTGTTGCAGCATTTATACACATTTGTTTTACACAGACAAAACCCACAATTACCCACAGTACATAGCCACACAATTACGTAGTCTAAGCCTTGTACTTATAGTCTATTCCCAAAGCCAACAACAATTTTTTCCTTACTTCGTATGCAATATCAGGTGTAAATAGTCAAGCGTTATAAAGTCACCCCATGTTCACCCAAAAAAAACATCACGGGGCCACCCACTGAAAGTCTATAATAAAGTTCTTTACGTGTTTGCTGGATCAGTCTAACACGCACATTTTGTATCGTAAAAAAAAAACTTTGTTCTTATTTTAAATTTGTTTTTCATCGATAGTACCTTAAATTAAATAACCTATTTAACGGTACCTTTGGAATTTTTGGCTGTTTTTGAGTTTTTTTTTAGCTAAAATCAACTTAAAACTGTTTGTTTTTGATATTGGTATTTTGGGTTGAGCATCTAAAAGTATGCTACAACTTTTATACAAGGGAAGCTGAAGGCAATTAATTTGTTGCATACTTTTGAGCGGATTATTTAAATAGTCTAACAAGACTTGCGGCAGAGGGCGCCTTGCGGCTATTGAACTATGAAAAATGACAGGAAAATTCTGCCCTAGCAACATTTCTGCGGTAAATACTCTGATTTATTTTGCACAAATTTAGATTTGCGGAATAACCTTAAAAAAATATATTTGTGTAGCGAAAAAAACGTGTTTGTTATCAGTGCAAATATCGAGCAGATTTTCCCTGAAAAAGTCTCAAAAATATGATAATTGCAAAGTTAAATAAAAAGCAAGCCTGGCTGCAATTTAAAAATAGGCCCCAGCCGTCGCCATACAATGCGTTAAAAGCGAATTAACAATAAAATGGCCAATGATTGCCTACAAATTTGCACTTGGCTCTTCGAGGGAGGGAGGCAAGTGTGCATGTTTGTATACATACAACATACGTATGTATGTACATATGTATGTGTATGTGCGGCACACTGTGGCAGTGCACATCTTGGGGTCGCGTATTGTCAAGCTGCGCAACTAAGCTGATTATTCAATTTTCACAGCTGCTTGGACGCTCTTCATCAGCGTCGGCTGCCCGGCCGCCCGGCCGCCCGGCCGCCAGTCACCCACCAGTCGTCAGTCACATTCACAATTGAGCGTGACATAATTTATGTAGTTATTATATTTTGGACCCTCCTCCCTCCGGGGCCATAGCTTATATGACGCGGAACCACATTGAGAATTGACTGCCGCCTGGAAACTGTGCATATCGCTTTTACCTTAGCTAGTATTGCAGATTATACATAGAAGAGCTCCGAAAATATTTTTTAGTAGGCTTGTCTATTCCCGCATAACTGTCACAAGTCACAGAATACTTTTAAGAGATACATGCTTCAAACAAAATATCATCACAATGAAACGCAGCTCGTCCTTGGAAGGAGCACAGGAAAAACTAATAGCGTATGTACATCAACGCCAAGATACTGAACCAACACTAACAAATGATAGATTGAATGACAAGAGTGCAAATAAGGCGCTACGCACCTGTTTTCTGCGCAACAGGGATTCATTTTTCGAAGGCATAACGTTGTCCCTGCTGAAAAAGCACTACAACAATTTGGAAAACCTCTTGGAGTATGTTACTGAGGTATTACGACCATATGTGATACTTACGTCCGCAATAAGACGCATTTTCCGCATCGATGGTGCTCCCATCCTAAGCCTAGAAGACATCATTGAGGGCGACATTATTGTCTGCTGCTGTCAATATGAAACATTCATGGATGTGGGCTACAAGATCAATACAGACTACACACGTTTGCTTGGAACTATGATTCAATTGCGAGGAAAATATCATTTTACTTCCAAACAGAATAGGAATAGTTTGATGAACTTCAAAATTGAAGATCTACCAAAATCGATTACTCTGTACATTGACGTGCCGAATTTTATATTTCACAGTAAATCGACGGTAATCTTTGAGGGCATTGGTAAAGCCAATAGAAGTAAGCTGTATGTAGTTAAGGTGATGGATAAAGAGCTTATAGCGGACTTCAGTAGTGATCTACAGCTCGAAATGAAGACCTTGCGGGCTCTTCAGAGTCATCCGAATATTATCGATCTCATTTATTCGGTGGAACAATCAAAATATATTTTCCTTGTACTTGAGCGCATGAATTGTGACCTATTAGAGCTAATGATAGATCGTCCAGTACTTTCCGAATCTTTAGTGAGCTTTATCACAAATGGAGTGGCCAATGGTTTGCAATACATTCATTTAAATCTAATTATTCATCGGGATATCAAGCTGGAGAATTTACTTGTCGGCTTGCGGCAGGGTGAAGACGAAAATTCCATTGAATTGCGTGTTGTAAAGATCGCCGACTTCGGATTGGCCATTTATTACACTGGGCAAGAATTGTTTCAATGGTGCGGCACACCTCACTATATGGCACCCGAGATTATTACTTATTCGGGATATAACTATGGCGTTGATTGCTGGGCTCTGGGCGTTACGTTATACAAACTTCTCTTCCGACGTTTTCCATTTGCTCATGATCAACATGATAGGGAAGAGATTTTAAAATGCATAACAAGGAAACATTTTGATATATCTGGGGAAGCTGCTGAAAAGATCAGTCCAGAAGCTAAAGATCTCTTGGAATCGCTGCTCACTAAGCCACGAAGACTTCGAATAACTTCTTTTGATTTACGCAGACATCCGTTTCTGCGGAAAAATAGGAGAAAGATTTATATTTTGAAAACTAATTAATGTACGTTAAGTAAATAAAGAATTTATGATGCGTAAATTCGTTATATTCTCTAGCTTCCGCCTATCAGGTTGATTTATGCATAGCTTCTTTGGTAGGGCAATATTTATTGGCAGACTGCAAGAAACAGACAGGCAGGTGATTCAGCGATGCGTAAATATTACAGGTGCACATCCGAAACAGTAGCGAAAAGTCAGTCAGTTGTAAATAGCTTGTTGATTTCGTTATCTATTGTCAATAAACAAATAGGCTCGCGAATATCTTTTGAAGGTGCCTGATAAATATTGCGCATGCGAAACCCTTGGAGCTCTCCAAGACAGACACTGAGACATTGAGAGTCAAGGTCGTGCGTGGCTACTTTATAATTTCACTTGTCCCTGCTAGCATCGTGTACAGATAAGCTGTAAGCTGTATTTATCGCGCTTATCTTCCGCCTCATTTTCAATTTAAAAATCATTTCAATTGAACTTTTCTCGTATCAAAAAGCGGCGGTTTTATCTTCTCTCTCTCTGCGTACGCCAGCTTGTGTGTCTGTATCCGTAGCTGTATCTGTATCACACACACACAGTTAGATAGAGTGTGAGTGAGAGGGCGAGCGAGATCATCAATCTGCAGTACAGTGTGTGCGAGTGCGAACTGACATTATGCATGTGTGCGTAACCGAGCTCATTTACAGCGAGCCGCCTTTTGTTCACAACTTTTGTTTAGTTTGATATTTTCTTGCTGTCGCTGGCGGTGTCGCTTCTCGCTGTCGCTGTCGCTGCCTCCGTTGTCGGTCGGTTGTCATTTAATCCATTGGGCTGACTTATAGACTAGCTTCTGCTTCTGTGGCAGTTGGCTTTGGCTTCTGTTTGCTCTGCCTGCAGTTGCCCTGTGTTCACTTCTGGTTTGAACGCGCGCGGACAACAGAAGACAAAGTAAAATTTTAGCACCAACAACAACAAAAAAGTGACTAAATTGTTAAAGATGTGTTAAAGTCTTTTGCATAACAAAAAAACGCCTAATGCTCGTTTTAAAGGTGCCAATTAATTGAAAATTGTGTGCTCGTAAAAAGGTGCTAAAAAAATATCTAATCCCCGCCCCGCCCAGTGAGCTAAAAGAAAATAACTGCTGCAGAGCCGAAAAGGTGTGTCCGTATTCAACAAATTTTTTATGTATTTTTAACTGGTCGAACGTTTTTTAAGTGCCCGAATAGGATTAGACAAACCAAACAGTGGCTGTTGTGAAAATAGAGTCGGAAGCTGCAAACATAAATACGTATACGTATTGTGTGCTATTCGAAATTCTTTTTGCCTTACTGCCTTATTCCCAGGCTTGTTGATGATAGACTTAGTTTTACAGCCTCCCTCTTGCATCAGTCGAGAGTCAACAAAGTGATACAAGAGTGACAAATTCAACACACATGTAACTGTTATAAATGATATTGTGCTGCAAATATTATATAGTTTTGCGAATGATAACACTTCTGTTGCTTTCCTCACGTTCGTGCAATCATGAATCTCTTACGTGCATTCTTCTATAAGCTACATTTTTCGCACCTTGCCTGTCCGGCTCACAAGTTTCTATTTGCGCCTCGTTTGCAGCAAGTGCAGTTGCCTGACAACATGCTATAACAACAATATATCAACGTGATTCATGTGGCTTTCCAGATGCGTTTCAATTTCAGCAGCCACACGACAGCAGCGACAACAAATGCCTCAACTACTGCAACCACGACCGCAAGCCTCTCGGATAAGTCCACTAAGCCGTTGAAGAGGCCTGCCACCATCGAAGAGGATCCCGATTCACTGGACAGTGTGATAAGCAATCCGCAGTCTTATCCCATCACTATAGTGCCGAATCGTCCGACCAGCTTCTATGGACTCTCCTCAAATGGCAAATCGTTTCAACGACAGCCAAGTTGCAGGTAAGTTTGTTACAGGGTATTAGCTAGGTGAATAAGCCACACGGGAGGGGGGCTTGTGCCTGGCCATTAGGCAAACTGTTTGTGCATATTTTGGCAACTGTCTAAGTTATTAGGTCAATAGATGATTATTTGTTAGTACTGCTCTAATTCGCAATGCAAACATTGGCGGGCTGGGACGCTGATGTTGGCCTGGGATTAGATATGATAGCCCCGATTTAGTTGAGTTTTATACGCGCGCGGGTCTAGAACTTATACGCAACAACATGCAGGTGCCTTTGACCGATGTACAGGTGCTGCAGGATCCTGCCGAGGTGGAGACGGTGGCAGGAGAAAAGGATGAAACCTTTGCACACATGAAGGAATGGAAACGGCAATACATGAGAGGCATCTCGCATACACCCTCGCAAGCGGGAGTCTACTACGAGGCGCTCAAGGGATCGAGTCATTCGTTGGCCAAGGGGTGCGCTAGAAATCTGAATACATCTTATATAATCCAACGACTGCAGTGCGACATTCAACTTGAACTTGTCCGGCTGTCGTTCAATTAGATCTCTGAGAGATGACATACAAAACTCTTAGAGTACGATTTGTTTAGCTGATTAGCAGTGCGACGCTCATTTGGTTTTAAGTGCTCCGTGCGCTGTTTGCGGTCGTAATTTATACTGGCAGCGCCGCCCACGCCGCCTACTGCGACTTGCTGCATTTTTGCATGAGTTACGAGCATTATCTAAATGAGAAGTCGTTCAAAACTATTCCTGCCTCTCTGCAGTGCAACTCATTAGGGGGTCCATTGAATTGGACGACCCAGAGGGACAGCGACGCATTGTTCGACTGTCAAATAATTTACACGCGTTGTCACATATCTCACTCGTTAAACGATTTGCTTGTTGTCTTTATCACTTCCACGTTTTATCAGTCAGCTGTCAGCATGACATTTTCCCACACGTGAAGCCCTATGAAATCATTTCCGCTGCTCAAGTGATTCCAAGTCTGCCCGGGGGATTGGGGCATGAGCCTGCCTGGTCTGCGTTGGCGTCGAAAAATAGAATAAAAACAATTAACAATTAAGAAGCTGCGGCTATACTACAAAGAGACGTGAATCATCTGATGGCCCCGCTCTGAATCCCTCCTGCTACAATGTAAAGTTGTGCGTTAAATTCGATTAACCGTTATTTATGGAACCAGCACAATGTCAATTAATCGCGCCAGTGCACGCTGTGTGTCAAATGGGTTACAAATTGAGTCATTTGCAGCAAATGTGTGGGATGTGCTCAAACAGAAATCTTGTGGTGACAATTTGCTGCAATTATCAGCTGAGAGTGTGAATCAATTCGACGAATTCAATTGAGTGTCGCCTGAGTGTGCCCAAGGCGTGTGTGCAATGCATTTAGTCAGCCGTAGCGGCAAACGCGTTATTGACATTGGCTTAACCGATGCACTTCATAGCGGTGGCAAGAAGTGTGCACGACTAATTTAGGCAATTAGCTGGTCTAAGTGGCGCACAAGTCTGGACAGGCAATTCCAGAGTGGACACACCAAATGACCGTCAAGTGCACAGACAGTGAATATGTGAATATGCAAATGAGTGCAATGTCAGATGCTAATAGGAGGGGGTTTAATTAGTAAATATCTTTAGCTAGCAAATTAAGTGTAACGAGTACATATTTGAGAATGCATAGAAACGAAAAGGATGGTATGCTGGTCATTAGCTTCAAATTTATTAAACTGTTTGAGCCCCAAAAGGCATCCACCTACTTCACCTGCTTTTCCTTATTAAATTTATTGAAAAAAAGTGTAGCATACTTTTGGGCAGCCAAAGAAATTAGTACAAAATCTCAACATATCTGCTTAAATTACTGCAAAGTTATAATTATAATTGATTTATACCTAATTTTCGCCTTTAGATCCCGCAACTTTCGGCCCGGCAGCATGCGGCGCATACGTCGACGCGCTGTCTTCAAGAATGGCGATTGCAACGTGGTGCAGAAGCATCTGCAGCGACGGCGCGTGCGTTTTCTGCAGGACATGTACACAACCATGGTGGACTGGCAATGGCGCTGGACACTGTTGGCCTTTGCGCTGAGTTTCATATTATCCTGGCTATTCTTTGCACTGATCTGGTGGCTCATCATGTACACGCACGGTGATCTGGAGGAGCTGCATCTGCCACACAATCAGGGTGGGTTAGAGATGAGTTTGACTATTCTTACAGCTTAATTGATTTGCATTTTATCATTCAGAGGAGTCCGGTTGGGCGCCCTGTGTTTCGGCCATTGATGGCTTCACCTCCTGCTTTTTGTTCTCCATTGAGACACAGCACACCATCGGGTATGGCGTGCGCACCACATCGCCTGAGTGCCCCGAGGCCATCTTCATGATGTGCTTCCAGTCCATTTTTGGTGTGATGTCTTCAGCCTTTATGGCTGGCATTGTATTTGCCAAAATGACACGTGCCAAGCAGCGTGCACAGACGCTGCTCTTCTCCAAGCATGCTGTGATCTGTCAACGCGATGGTAACCTTTCGTTGATGTTCCGTGTGGGTGATATGCGCAAGTCGCACATTATTGGCGCCGGAGTGCGGGCACAGCTCATCAGGACGCGCAGCACCAAGGAGGGGGAGGTGATGACGCAATACTTTACGGAGTTGCAAATTGGCACAGACGATTCGGGTTCCGATTTGTTCTTTATTTGGCCCATGGTCATTGAGCACAGAATCGATGAGAATTCACCATTGTACAATATGAATGCAACTGACATGTTGCAGGACAAGTTTGAGATTGTTGTGCTACTCGAGGGTACAGTGGAGTCCACAGGTCAATCAACACAGGCGCGCTCGAGTTACATCAACACTGAGATTCTCTGGGGTCATCGCTTTGACCCTGTGGTGCTGTACAACAAGGATCTGCAGGCATATGAGATCGACTACTCTCGCTTCAATGAGACAACCCAAGTCGATACGCCGCTCTGCAGCGCACGCGAGTTGAATGAGATCTACAAGATTCAGGAAGGTTTCCGCACTCCGGGTAAGTAGTTAGCTTTAAGTTTATGTTAACTATATTTAATGCTTTTTGTCCACTGTCACTGCAGAGACGACCTTCACTATGCGTCAGCTATCCAACAATCATTCAGATCAGGCTTCATAAGCTTCTGTCTCGTCCAACGTTTTGTCTTCCTATTTGTTGCTTTATCATAGTTCGTAGTTCTTCGTTTGTTCCACTGTCCACGTAAGTAGCTAAGTGTTTACTCTCCAGATTCTCTATCTCAGACGTGAGGCTCTCTTTTCAGCTGTGCACTTGCGCTGCTCTCCGAATCCCTCAACGACAACGACGCATTCCAACCGCAGTTCCGGCTACAATTCCTGCAGCTGCAGCAGCAGCCGCCAACCGTCGCGTCGGCAGCGCTGGAAGCTGTCGGTGCCCTTGCGCAGAGGCTGTTCTATCGACCCGCAAAGTTTGCTCCCTCTTACGAAATTAAGTTAATAAATGTTTGAGCTTTTAGTTTACACAAAATTACACAGTGCGGCGTACCATATAAATGACACATAATTGCCACTCTGCATGTGCATGTGCATGTGCAACACACAGTGCGAGGCGGCGCGGCCTAGCCCACTCATTAGGCATCATTAATAATCTGCAACTGTATCTGAATTCGGACTTATCAATGCAAAGGTGCCAAAAAAACAAAAAACCGACATGACTCGAACAGAGGCGAGTAATGAGCAAGTTTGTTGCCTCAGTCTTTTGATCTGCGCTAATGTAGGCGAACGGCAAACGGATTGATGGGGCTGGGGAGCGGTGCTAACGCAAAACATTCATATCCTTTTAATTGAAATTGAATCAATAACTCTTATTTGCGCAAACTAATCAACACTAAATTATAACACTCACAAACAACTCGAATATTTATTATCACATTTATCACAGCTCCCCAGCGACGGCGGCTGCTAATGAAATGTGGGTGTGGGTCAGACATCTGTGCTGTGTGCTGTGCCCCACTGTGGTCGTAAATACAATGCCGAATTTCAGCAACTCTATTTGCAAGCTGCACCGAATACCCCGAAAAGCAAAACGAAACAACAAACAACAAACAACAAAAACAAAAACAAAATGAACGTTGCCTGCCAACGGCCAAAACGGCAAACGGCAAATGGCAAAACGGCAAAACGGAAAGGGGCGGCAACCACTGAGTGCTGAGTGCGTCCTTAACCCACTTTTGGCAGCAGAACCACCGCCTCTGTCCAGGCTGGAACTGAGACTCAGACTGAAACTGAAACTGGTGCTGGCTCTGTGCAAATATGTTTAATTACTTGTTAAATGTTTGTCGTGCTTATCAGCGCGAATGCTTAAAAGCTTCGGCCGCAGGCCATTAGGCAGGGCCGCAGCACGTCGAGGCGGGCAGAAGCTGAGCTTCAGGTGACATGCGTTCAACTGGGTGGGCCGAGGAGGGCGTAGAGGGGTCTAACTCGGATCGAGTGATTGTAGCCCGCTAAACGTGCCCCGGTCTGTGGCTACGTGGCCCGCCGCGCATGACATGCTGCATAGAAAAATTAAAATATTATTGGCGCTTGCAACGTTGCTGGCAGCATGCACGCTGCATGTGGCACGAGCACGGGCACGTTTTGAGCAACAGAGACAAAGACAAAGGCGCCACCCAAATAGTCGCTGCATCTGGCTCCAGCCTCCGCACAGCTCATAATTCTACGAAAAATCTGCATGTGTCTCTCAGTGTCTACACGTATGTGTGTGTGTGTGTGGCAAGTAATTGTTTGTGTCATTTTAATGTGCCACATACAAATTCGGCAATTGGAAATACGAGGCTTCGATGCTCAAGCAGCACTCGTACACCGTGATCGACATTTGGCTTCCCATGGCTTGCTAAGTGCCCGAACACGCCTTAAATCTCTCAGCTGTCGGCATATACAGAGTCTCCCCTCGATCTCAGTCGGAGCGGGAGTCGTAGTCAAAGTCGTTTACTAGCTGGCATTTTATTGTTGCAGGCAGAAATATTGAGCACGCTTGATATTTAGCCAGCCAAGCAGCCAACCAACTGCTGGCGGGTAGCCTAATAAAGACATCAATTGCCCTGGCCGATGATGACTCAAGCCCAGGCCCTGTCTCAGGCTCAGGCCAAGTTCCTGCAAAACAAGCTTAAAATTAACTGCACTCGCAGCGCGCCACAAAAATGGAAACGGCAACAAAAGGGTAGAACACGCTACATAACTCATCCATAATCAACACTGTTTACATAAATTTCAAAAATTATTACACGGCAACAGATGAGAGATGAGGGCCAGCAGCAGCCAGGCGAGAGTTGGGACTGGGACTGCGACCGGGACTGGTACTGCGACTGCGACTGGTACTGGGACGCAGCTCGTGATGAATGCTTAAATAATGCGCTTAACCCTGTGCGAACATAATTTATGGTGTGCAGATATACATGAGTACCCGAGCACCCGAGTACCAAGTACCACTTGGCTGGCCAAGTATATATGAGTGGCGAGTATACATACATATATGCCGCGTCTGTCGCAGTCATGGAACATGGCCCAACACACGCTGTTTTCATTGTTATTACACGGACATTGCCGTTGACCGAACGCCCTACTCCAGGTACACTGCGCTGCTGCCACTTTGCTTAAATTGATTAATTACGGTCATTTCGGAACGCAGCAGCAGCAGCGGCGGCAGCCGTTGGAGACGCTGCATAAGTAGCATAAATGCCATAAAAGCTTGCAAGGAAGCCGAGTCCAAAGATGCGAGTCATTTGCCAGTAAGGACAAAGCCGCCAAAAATGAAATTACTCAAGCGTAGCGAACGGCCAGCAGACAGAGGGAGAGAGAGAGAGAGGATGAAAGAGAGAGAGGGAGGGAGAGACTGCATCAGCTGCAGCTTCAACATTGGCTACGGCTGCAAGAGTTGACGCTTTTGCCGCTATGCGCTGCAATTGATTTAAGTTACCTCCAAAAACCAACTAAATGATCAGAGCAGGAGAGAAAAGAGAGGTAAGCCATGTATAGGCACATATGTGTAGGTAAATCGCCGTTGGGCTCGCTGCAAAGTAATAAGCATTTCTGGGTTGCAAACCAGCAGCAGCAACAACAACAACAGCAGCAATCTTCAAAGCGCAATGTCGGCGCAAAAGGGTTAAGTGCAAGACAATATGCTTAACACGCCGATGCCGATGCCGATCCCCGTTGCAGTGTCGTCTTTCAGCTGAAGTTGCCCCGCGGCAGTTTTCGCTTGCCCCACCTGAATAATATTGAAATTAATTAGTTTTGATGGAAATTATTAAGTAATTTTTATGTTGCAGCTTGGCTGCTTGGCTGCGTTCGCTGCGTTTTGTTTTCTCTCTCGTTTTATTCATTAATTATATTTATTAAATAACATAATAAATTAGCGCTGCACTTGCTGCAATGCCTGCTCCAATTAAGGAAGTGCCACTCCAAAAGAGCAAAACAGAAAACATTAAGCCCATCAACTGCGACTGAGAGCCAAGCCAAATTGGCTATCGGCGAACCGGTTATCTGTTTTTTTTTTTGTTTTCGTTGTTGATAACGCGCTTTAATTTAAAATCTGCATACATTTTTGGGCAGTTGCATTTCTGAAATGGCCGACCGGGCCGGCCGGGCAGTCGGGCTGCTTTGCGCCGTCATCCGAAACCCGTCAAAATCACAATCGCAATCACAATCAAGAGCGGCGCAGGTCGCCTTTATGACAGATCTCACATTGGAGTGCATGTCGGAGCTGTCAGAAATCACACTTGAGCTGTGTGGAGAAGCCGCGCATTTTTTCCGATTTTTTTTCGACGCTGATTTTTGACCTGAAGTGAAGTTAATTTAGCCAACTCCAACGGGCACAAAAGAAATTGCACAATGAGATACAGATAAAAACAGGAAAATACTTTGTAAAGCTTTGTATAAATCGGGAAAAGCTCTTAGATATCAATCAGATCGAAGAGGCATCAATTTGGGAAGAGATAACTAAGTTTTACATCTTAATTAGTCTTTGTATTTGCTACATTTGTATTTATCGATAATAACATAGTAATAAAACAAAAAGCAGCCGCTTTTTAATATGCAAATTAGTTGACCCCTCCTCTGCGCATAAAACTCTTGCCCTTTCACATTTACACATCGTTTTTTTTTTTGGAAAGTTTTATGATCATGAAAATGATCACTGAATCCATGGGATTTTTTCCGTCATTTTTTTATAATTTCTTTAAGTTCTTCGCGCAGGCCATAAGCAATTTGCAAATGGCCGAAAATGTGCGTTGTTATTTCGACTTTATCGGCCTAATGATGCATAATAAAATGATGCTCGCAATCAGAAATCAATAACAGTCGTTGCCCCACTCAAGATGGGAGAAAGTAATTATGCATTGGCCCGGTCAAGTGGCGTGGAACAGGGCGGACTCTTATCGGATAAGAGAGTCGCGGCGGATAACATGTCGGCATCGGTGCAGATGAAAGTAAATGGGGCGTGCGTTAGGCAGGGTCTCGGGGCCTGCAATCCATCCTGTACGCGGCTGTGGCTCGTTTGCGCCCATCGTCACTTGATTGAAGTCAGTGAACGGCCGCGGCAGAGGCAAAGGCAGCGGCAGCGGCAGCGGCAAATGCAGAAGCAGTCAACAAATCAACGCCACGCTGAACAAGATGAACGGCATTTAAGGGCAGCGACCAGGGACAGGCATCACAAACTGACCTACAGCAGCCGGAAGAGAGGCGAAGCCAGGACGGACGGGACAGGCTGCAAGTTTTATTGATGCAAATTGCATGCCTCGAGGCCTGTAATCAGCTTTCAGCCGAGCTGTGTGTGCGTGTAATTTGAGCGACAACTCGCCCGACTCCAACTCGCAGCTCCCAGTTCCCAGTGCAACTTTAGCTGCTGCAACTCTGTTGTCGCTGCCGCTGCCCGGTTTGTTCTCTATATCAGCGGGCACTTCGCAGAATTCCAGATGCCCAGGTGCCCTCAACTGGATGCCGCTTGCATCTTGATAGGAAACTGGGTCACGATATGATGTAAAAATTCACTTAACTGTGATGAGCTGGCGAATCTGTTAGGGCGCGTCTGCACTTGCCGCACATTGGCGCCATCTAGCGCCGCCAAACACTATTAAGATATAAATCGCATACCACGCGAGGCTGTTGCATGTTTTTCGTAGCCATCCACATCATTTTGATTGACAGTCTGTCGGCGAGAAGGAGTCAGCCTTGTGGCCCAGCTTGTCCTTGTTGTTTAACGAGCTTTAAATAGCTTCAATTAAAGCGCACTTCAGATTCAGACAAGCATTGCAGGCATTGCATAACGCTTGAGATGCTGCACTTCCTCTATGCTGCAACCGAAGGGGGCAACGACTTGCCCAGGCAGGCGCTGCAGAACTCATCAAGTAGGCGGGTTGACTGCGGCCATAACAACGGCACGCCAGGAGGTCATGTCAGAAAAATATCCATTAACACATCATAAAAATTAAAAATTAAGAAACCATACAACAAACAACAACAACAACATCAACGGCCACGAAGGAGGGCAATAAAAACCGCATTGGCTGGAAAAAAGATAAAAACCAAAAAAGAGAAAAAAACGCCAAGAAATGCCACGATAATCACAGGCAGGCAAAAGTGAAACCGGTAATTATGTATTATGTATGCACGCCACCAACGCGGTGGATTAAAATAAGCTACCGCTGCAAGAGAAGCCGCTGCCAGGACAACTCAAGCTCAAGCTCAGCTTGACACAACTAAGCCGGCGAGATACACATAAACAGAGAGCTGAGGGAGGATGAGGAAGAGGGGCTGAGGGGTGAGGGGGTGCGCTGTGAGTAGCGGCCCACGCAGGGGCCACGACTAAGTAGGAAATATCTTTTTCGGCAATTTACGTGCCACGACGCGAGACGCGCAAACAAAAGACTTAAGCGACAAACTTGCAGTAACATAAATTTCACTTAATTGCAAAAACAAAGCAAGCGAACAGATTTAAAGCCAACCAGACGACAACTACAAAATGCATTAAATCGATAACAAACAGAAAAAAAAAAAAAGAGAAATAAGCCAGCCTGAAATAAACGAGTTCAACACGCTGGCAAAATTTTAATGCAATCCACACACGGCGCAAATATGCAAAGCACATAAAATTAAGCAAAAATTGCAACGACCTGACCAGATCCAAGAACATTTATCTTTTACTCTCTCTCCCTCTCTCGTTCTCTCTTTCCCTTGGCTTCTCTCTCTCTCTTTCTTGTTTCCATTGAAATTGACTTGCCACGAGTCTTCCTGGCTGGAAATTTGTCTCAAATACGGTAGCTGGAGTATTTCCACTTGAGCTTGTTTATATTGTAGTTGTTGTTGTTTCTCTCTTGTCTGTATGTATGTATTTTTTTGGGAACTGGGGGCAAATTTTGTATACGAGGGCATTTTATGCGGCCACGCTGTCAAGCTTAATTTCTGGCGGGGCACTGCAGGCAATGACAGTGAATATGGCTCGTAACTTTTCGACGCTGTAAGTGTTAAAGTCAACAATCGTGAGAAAAGAATTTTATTGTTGTTTTTTTGAACTCCTCAGTGTTGGTGTTATTGCTGTTGCCTGTGTGTGTGTGTGTGTGTGTGTGTGTGTGGGGGCTGCAGCAGTGTTTTGTGGCCACTGAAGGTCACTTTGCCTTGATCGCTCAGAGCCGCAGTCGCAGTACGTACCTCAATGCAGTGCGGGCTCGCCTGAGTGGCTCCGATTTTATGTGCGCCTTTATTTTTGAATTTTGTTTTCGTATCATTTTGACTTTTTGGCTTTTCGGATTTGGTTTTGTTTCGTTTTTTTTATTTTTGATTTTTGCGATTTTTTTCGCCTTTGCCGTTGTCTCATATGATGCCTGGCAGCGGTCGAGGTAGCCTTTGTTTGTGCTTTTTATTTTGTATCTTTGCCGTTTCGCTGTGCCTCATGTTAAATTGTCCGTTTCATGTTTCTGTTTAAATGTCAGTTGTAATTTGTTGTATTAACCCGTACCACATGAATTATGTTTAGTTCGAATGTAATTGATTTGAATACAATTTGAATGAGTGGAGCAACCACGGCAAGAACAACGACAACAAAGCCAAACGAAACAGCCGCAACGGGTGCAGTAGCGTCGTCAACAGATTGAAAATTGCCAAAGGCTTTGACCAAGATTAAACAAAATTGTTCCCCAGCAAAGCATAGACTATTCTCAGACTGTATCATATGTATCAGGGGTAAGAACGCAAATTTTTAATAATTTTTACGAAATTTTTCGCAATTACAATAACAAGCTACAATCGGCAATCCAAGTTGGCTTTGCCCATTTCAATGTTTGACTTTACAAATTTTGGGGCCTAGCAGCAAGTGTAATTCAATTGTCGAATCGTGTGTGTGTGTGTGTGCGATAATTAAGTTCGTGTGAACCATTCAGTATGATGAAGCATATTGCTAACCCATGTGTATTCTGTTTAGATGAGCAACGGCGACCTTGTTGCCTAGCGTGTGGCCATACTTTCTGCACGGTCTGCTTAGTAAACTATTTGCAGGTGAGGGACGATCGCCGATGTCCGTTGTGCCGTCGCGTGTTTCAGGTGAGCGCTGGCAATTTATGTGATGCATCCAATGTCAGCAACACAGATCCAGATACGTATGTTGTTGTCACAGCAGTCATGCCAGGAACCACAACGGATACGGTTCCACAGTTGCCCAGTTCAGCCAATGATATGCGGAGCACAGACTATGTGCATCTCATCGATATTGATATCGATATGTTGAATGACACGCTGGTATTGACCCTAACGGAACAGGAGGTCAGACTCTTTAGCGATCTGTACGATGAAGTTTTGCGCGAGAATCAGCGACGAACAACTGCAAAAGATACTTGCAGTTTCAGAAACATGATTGGAACATAAGTTTTGCATACACATTTCCATTATTTGTTTACCTATAAACAATTATTCAGACACTTCACAAATATCATAAAGCATTTCGAGTTCTGAAATGTTTTATTTGCTCTTATGTGAGCTACTCGAAACATCAATCTTTTAAAACATTTACTGTACTAAAGCTTTTATACGAACTTTTAGTTACCGATGAGTAAATAAATATTGAATAATTTTTTTAGCATTTTGCACATTTTTATATATTTTTATACCATATGGTATATTAATTTTGGGTAAAAGTTTGCAACGCACCTTAGAAGGTATCTTCGACCCTATAAATTATATATATTCTTAATCAGCATCAATAGGGGAGTCGAACTAGCCATGTCCGTCTGTCCGTCCGTTCGTTCGTCTGTTGCAACGCAAATTAGTCTCTCAGTTTCAGAGCTATCTTGATGAAACTTGGTATACATGCTTCCTATTGCTGCAGGTTCTAAAAAAGTCGGAACAAGCCGGATCGGACCGATATATCGTATAGCTGCCATAGAACCTATCGGCTTTTTTTTGTAATTTTTCAAAATATCCCCATGAAATTTTTCCAAAATATGACGAAGTTTGTCCTGTAAAGGCTGTGAAAATTTGATTGAAATTGGACAGATATATCGTTAAGCTACCATACAACCTGTCGCCCGATTTAATATTATCTATACGCCGAAGTGCCGATGGTAGCCTTTCTTAGTTGTTTTTTCTATATCCAATCCTCTTTCAACTGCTGAAGGTTTCTCACAAATGTCTGCAGGGTATTAAGCAGTCGATAGTGCACAAACATTTGCTTTCTTAGTTAGTTTTATTTGTTAACTGAAACATAGCAATCTGCCTGCATGCTCATCTACATATATAGCCAAATTGGCGGCCCCTAACACCATCATCGATCAGAACTCGACGTGTATGCGCGCAAATTGCCAACTGCTGGGGCAACTTAATTAGACGCTTAGCCTGGCTAATTGCCATCGATGCCTGGCCAGTGCAGATAATTGATAAGCCTTCGCTGCAGATGACCAGCTAACGATGGCAATTAACAGCGGCAGCAGCAGCAGCAGCCATAGCAGCCACAGCAACATTTGCAGTTGCTGCCTGGCTTAAAAATGGTGCAAAATTGTTTATTAAATGCGCTTGGCTCATGGCTCATGGCTCATGGCTGTTGACCAGCGGCCAAGCCTAGGCCCAGCTCTGGGCCAGAGCACTGTGCTGCGAGTGTGTGTGTTCATTTGTTTGCGACTCTCATTGGTTTCGTTTGGCTTTTTATCGCACGAATCATTTTTGCTTTACCATTTTGACAGAGTTTTGAGTCAACAACATGGCTCGCTCGCCTGGCTTGGCTGGCTAACTTGGTGGCTTGCCGCATGCAAAAGATACAAATCTCGAGCTGCACATTATGCAATGCTGCCGACTGTCCGGCTGAACTATCTCATGGATTTGCGCAATTTGTCATCCATCCTGGCTTTTGCCTTGCCTTCAGCTTAGGTTGCTCCCAGTGCGTGCGAGGGCGTGGCCGCTGAACAGTTTTATTGATAACGCTTGCCAGCTTGATATTGCGTTTAGTTTGCCAATTATTAATGCCTGTTGTCGCCGTGTTGCGTGTAATTTGTGGCAGTTGCAGCCGCTGCTGTTGCTGTTGCTGAAATGCGATATGCTCGAATTTTTTGAAAACACTCCTAATCGCTGCATTTATGAATGTCTGATCGCTTGGCCGCATCGCCGACAACTGATTTAACATGCTGGCAAACATTTTTATCGCCGATTAGGCGCAGTCGATAACCCCAATCGACAACGACGACGACAACGATGACGATGACGATGTGTGTGCGCTGCACACAGGTAGCTGCAGCTCGCTTGAGTTCTCTCATCGTGCGCTCCAGCTAAACGCAGCTTTCAGCTTGAATTTGTGCAATACTTGTTGCTGTTGCCGATGTTGTTGTTGCTATCTGAAGTCATTTGTCAAATTGCTAAACTGACATTAAAGCAGCTTTTTTTTTTTTTTGGTGGGTCGATAAACGCGCCGCCAATTTGACATTTCGCTGCGATGATCGATGCATATCCAGGGAGTGCAACCTGGTGACATTTTTGCGCCAATTTCGGTCGCTGGGGCATCAGTTAAGCAACTGCGAGCAGCGAGCGGCAAGCTCTGTGCGCATTTTTCGCTTTCAGTTTGTTTGCATGCGTGGGAGTTGCACGAATTGTGTCGTTAAATAATGCGCCATGTCGGCAAATCCTGGGCGAGAGCAGGAGAAGGTGCTGGCAACGACGGCGCGACGGGCACAGGGCGAGTGGCGCAAACTGGTTGGCTGCGGAAGCGACAACGTTGCCTGCTGATGCCACAAAAGGCAACTGGAGCAGCGCTGGCGGCGCACAACCCGCAGCTTGCAACGTGCTGCCTGCAGCTTGCGGCGTTCGGCGTTCGGCGTTTTGGGTGGCCGTCATGCCGGCCTTGCATTTGATATTGCAGCAGCCGCTTTGTTTAATTGATAGACGACCCACGCCGGCGACAACGCTGCGCCAGCCATGCGGCACGCGATTTAACTGTTGCATATTGCGGTGGTTGTTGCTGTTGTTGCTGCTTTGCCTTTTGCCAGGCCGCCGCCAGTGGCACAAAACCCATCGAACTCAAACTGTGCGCACGCGCATGCAACAAACGCGACGGCGTTGACAGATTGATGCCCCCAACAGCCGCCGCCGCCGCCGCCGTCGTCGCAGCTGCCTGTGCGCCTTGCTGGCAACCTCGACCAAGCAGCCTTTGCCTTGTTGCGCCTTCCAACCATCGTTTGCCGCGTATGAGTCCAAGTCCACGTCCACATCCACATCCACTTCCACCACTTCCAAGTCGGAGGCCGAGGCCCCCGCTTCATTATTCAAATGCTCGTGTGTGTCTGTGCGGAATTTATCAAAGTCGCTCGCGCAGACTGCACCACAACCACCACCAGCAGGCACTCCACTTGGAGACGAGGCCACTGCGGAGGCACCCACTGGGGGCAGCATGTGTGCCATTTGGTTTCAATTCGTGTCGCTTTAGCTGTTGCTCTGTCGCGTGGGAGTCAAATGTTGCTTTTTGTTGTTGTAGCTGTTGTTGTTGTATGCAAACAAAACTATCTGCAGGTCAGTTAAGATAAGTCGTCGCATGTCCAACAACTTTCCTTTTGGCTAAAGGGCCGCTCCAGCAGCTGAGAGCCGGGGCAAGTCGAGCGCAACTGGGCGCGGCATAAATTCTCATAAATCTTTGGCCTCAAAATGAAGCAAATACTGTGCAAAATATATGTGTGTATATACACACGATCGTAAAATCCGTACAATCCTACAAATGTACAGTTTGTATACGATTGTATACGGGGTTCAGTTGTACTCTTCGAGTTGGCTGAGTAATTAAAGCAGTTTAACATGTCGCTGGAACTTGGCTGGAAGCTGGCCCGAGCTGGCCAGTTTTTTTGGAGCTGTCACAACATCAACAAGCCTTCATTCATGCGCTGCGACAGTCGGTCATACAGGCAGACAGACAGTCAGACAGACAGACAGCTGGGCAGCCAGTTAGCAAACTCAGTCAGTCAGTCAGGCAGGCAGTCAGTCAGTCACTGCAAAGCCAAAATGTTGCCATAAATCAACTCATTTGAAATGCATCAACTGCAGCAATCAGAAATAGAAACAAACTAAAAACAAAATCAAAAAAAAATCGAAACTGAGTTACACAAATATTTTTACACGTCGCGGTTTCCAATTGGGAATTTGCAAAGAGTGACAATGCGCGGGCGGGGCAGCCTCACACACACACACTGAGAGAAACACATGTGCATGTCATAGAAACGTCAAGACACACACGAGTGTCCAGTGTCCAGACTGGGCGTGTTGCACAATGTGTGAAAACAGGATCAAAGTCCTGCCTAAACATTTGTCAACCTCTCGACGTTTATGTAATCTGCATTTTTCGGACTGCGCCCGACTCTGTCGGGGCTCTGTCGGGGCTCTGCTAGGGGCATGTCATGAATATGCGCCAATTAAGCAGTTTGTCTGTATGCGCAGTGAACATGCATCAATCAAATGTCTGCAGGATAAACATGGGGCGCACTCACAGTTTGGTCAAAGCAGTCAAACTTCAGCGAGGGTGACTCGACAAAAAAAAATTATGATCAGATGCACAGTAAGTCAAAGTGGCAGATGAAATATGCTAGTTAGACATGCTATAAGCATGTATTATAGTGTTGCAAAAGTCATGTTATTTTAGTCTATATAAATAAGAGCTGCATGGCTTAAGCTGCCCTCGCCACGCGCCCAATGCAAATGCCTAGGTACTTTGACCCAGTCGGAATTGCAGCTGACTGACAGCTGCCGCAGGTTCTCAATCGACGGGCGATGATTTTGGGGCGTGGCACAGTTATTATTAGCATCGCATGGCAATTGCTTAATTGATTTCGTTGCTGGCCACGTTAATTGAACGCAGACAGTCGCGCCGCGGATGTAACATGTCGATAGTCGCCTCAAAAACAAGTCGAACTCCAGACTCGAGCCAGTTGTCCACTCAGTTGTCAGTCATGCAGTCAGTCAGGCAGTCAGTCAGTCAATTGGCCAGTCAGTCAGTCAGTCAGTTTGTCAGTTAGTACCAGCCAAGTTAGTTAGTTAGTCTGTTAGAGATTTGGTAGTCGACTTGCTGGCCTAGCGATTTGGCCACCAGTCTTGGAGGCCATTGCGAGTTTCACTTATCAGCAAACAATTAAATAAATATGCACGAGTTATAACTATGAATGTCAAGATGCCTAGCCTGAGATCCGACTTTGCGGCTTCGAGGTTCGTGTGCCTTGTGACCCACATGGAACTGCCAGCAATTTGCCACCTAAGAGAAAATTATGAGCACCAGCATTTGCTCGACACATGGCACAGACAATAAAAACAACAACAACAACAACAACGACAGGCAACGCGTCACTTCACGTATGCACAAAATGGCAACTGAACCGCACTAAAAGCGAACTAAACCGAGCGAATCTCAGCCGAAGTGGAGTGAACTGAAGGAAGTCCAACCAGGCTAAGGCTTTTAGGCCATACCTTCCCACAACTCCGACTGACTGCGGCACACAAAGTCAACAGCATTTTCGTTATAATTTCTATTATTTTCCCTTTTGGCATAATTGCAGACAATTTACTTAACGATCAATAGCGGCAGGCAAACAGACACAGAAATTTATTAGCTCCCGCAGCTCGAGCTGCTCTGGCTGTGGCAGGCAGCCAGCCAGGAACTCGGGCCTGCCATGTGTTGGCCCCCACCATAGTCATACTGCCTCGGTTACTGATAGCCGACAGATGCGGCAGTCGCATCCGTGAGAGTCGCACATCGTGTTGCTGCCGCAGCCGCAGCCGCAACCGTTGCCAGTTTCTATCCTTGAGCTAATACGAGTCAAGTTTTTTTTCCAGCCACAAAACATTTATTTAAAATAGAGCAGCGCTTTTTTAATACCCCCAGGCAATGGAGCACCAGAGCCATAGACAATTGCTGGGCCAACAGATGAACGCTGTTCATATTTTAATTACGCGACTTTATCACGTCATTTCACGGTGGCTCGGGCACAATATGACAGGCGGTCCGAATCCGTTGCGAGAACTTGATGGGAGCAGAGAAAACAAACTAGCCTAGTAGCTGGCGGAAGAAAGTTGGAGCAAAGAATCTAACGACTTCCATGCTTTCTTCTACTTTTTGTATACCCTTCGATAGTTGGAAATGGGCAGAAAAGGGTATACTTATTTTGTGCAAAAATATATAATAATTTTAACAAATTTATGATGAATGAAAAGTGAGCTACAAGTCTACGTTTTAGTCCACTATACTTAAGCGAAGGGTATCTCATATTCAGAGTTGATTACGGCTTGAGAAATTAATCCACAAATGTATGAGAACACATTGGAATATATTCCTCCCATTTGTTGTCTATTAATGCAAATCGAGGTCAGGCCCATTAATCAGTTTGGTCTCTTTATAAATAACAAGAGAAAAGTGTGCCTTGAATTGTAATTAACATAAAAGCAGCAATAGCAATCGAACAAAAGTAATCAACTCTTTAACGAATCCAACGCATCCCAAGTTTTTCTCCCGATTACGAATACATTCATTCATTCATTCATTCATTCATCGATATATCCCACTAATTTGCTATAATGTTGTGCAGACAGTCGCCTGCTGATTGGCGATAATGTCTGCCTAATGCACATTTAACGTATGCTAGCGGGCAATTGAATTGGTGGAACGTATGCAGGGGGCGGGAGGCGTGGCAATTTAGCTGTCAAGGTACAAAAAGTGTAAGAATTGCTTTGACTTTTCAGTCGTAACAACATATGAGCAATAAATTTCTAAATTTTCGTCAATAAACAAACTCGATAATCATGTCTTTAATGCTGTGTTTGAAAATTGCTTTTATGGCCGCTTGTGCTGTTGTTGTTGTGGCTGTTGCTATTGCAGTATAATCAGAGCATCACTGAGCATCACTGAGCATCATTGAGCATCATACCATTGCCCGTGCCCATTCACTGCTGGACACCCACTTGCTGATTATGTTGGCAGCGGACAACGTCTCTGTACAGCTGGTGTAGTGAAATTTACACAGGTCAACAGGAAACAAATTTTTTAACATTTTAGGTCAACTGATATCGAAATGAAGTTGTTATCTAAGGCCAAAAATAAATTTTAAATAATTTTATTTTGGAATTTTGGATCCAACGAAAATAAATGAAATTGAAATAAATACAACCAAGTTAACAATGAATTTTTCATGAAAACTTATTGGAAACTTTTTACTTGCTGGCTCGTGTTGTGTTCGTCCCAGACCTCTCTTTGCAGCTGGCATAGTGAAAATCATCGATCGGCGATATTCGACCATCTTCGGCCATCAACGAGCGATCGGGCCCGCCTGATCGATGCGGTGGTCAGCAATGTTGTTGTTTATGTGCTGCTGATTATGAGCGGGCGTCACTGACAAACACATAATCGGCGGCTGACTGCAACAGGGACTCCTACTCCTACTCCTACTGCTGCTGCTGCTGCCGCTGCCGCTGCGATTGCGCCTCGGCTTGATGTTAACTTTTTGATGTTTCAACAACGTCGAACTTTGGGGTCATAGCCGCTACGACGCATCGTAAATCATTCATAGAGGGATCAGCCGCTGCACCGTGTCTGCCGCATCCCAGTCGCATCGGCTGCCGCAGCAGCAACAACGTGAAATTTGTTGCTGCGCCTGTAGACAACAAATTGATTTTAGTCACGATACTGTCAATTAGCCAGCCATGGGTCAGCCAGGCTCTGGCGGTCGATGGTCTACGCGGTGTATGGTCTATGGTCTGCCTGGGCTCTCGGCACTCGGCACTCTTTTGGCTGCATCTTCAACCTTAGTCGAGGTGTTGATGCCGGCGAACTTTGCCGGCTGCGCTCTGACCCGACAGGGAGACAGAGAGTACAAGGAGGGGGGGACCCATTCGTAGTTCGCAGCTGCAGTGGAGCGTTTAGATGCGATTAAGGCTGCAAAATTATTGTTATAGTTGCCTGCCAGGGCTGCTGCCAATGTTGGCAATGGCTACTTTATTAAATCAAAGTATTTTCACATGATTATCACGTGAGTCGCTCGTTGACCTCACACGCTGTGTTCATGCTTATGGCCAGTTTCAGGCCACATTTTAGCCATTGTTTTTGTTGTTGTTTCCCTCTTCGTATGCATGTCAGAGCCAACGAGCAATTTAAGCCTGCAAGTTATTGCCACATTTTGCTGGCAGCCTTTCGCCGTTTGATCTAATTGAGTGATTTCTTGATTCGACTTTGCACTTGGCTGCAGACCCCCAAAAATACAACTACAAAGAAACTAAAGAAAAACTAATTAACTTTTCTGTTTGGCGCAAGTATTTTAAATTTATTTGCTTAGTTTGGCGGAAATCGCTGAAATGCCTGGCGATAATTAAAGCCAACTACGAGAAATACGAGTACAGCAGGCCGTCAGACAGACAGACCGTGCCCCCTTTTGGGGCAACAGCATTGTCAGGCGTACCTGTTAAGAGATACTTTGAACCTGTTGTACAGTTAGAGTTACAATTTGCAACGGCCACAGGAGGAACTCGCGGCCTGGCCTGGTACTCATTGTATATCGATGGCGATGCACTTGAAAATCGTGATTTCACCTTTTGTACAAGGTGGAACCGAGGCAGGCAAACTGCAACCTGGCAACTGCAAACTGGCAACTACTACCACCAACTATAACAACAACAACAACAGCAGCAGCAGCAGCAACAACACAAATGCTTCTAAATGGCAAAGTAAACTGATTTACAATCAAAGGCAACGAAGCGCGCAAAGAGTCGCAATGAAGTCTCGAGTCGAGTCGAGGCTCGGTTTAGTTCCGTTCAATTCGTTTGTAAGATCCCGTTGGCTTCTATTCCCTTGGCACTGCCAAAGCCCCTTCCTCCACCCCGCCATCTACTGGGCTAGTGGCCGTGGCAAAGCCATCAGCAGCGCAAAATCAATTGAAGTAATTACGAAATGAAGGCACGAACTAATAAACTTGGTCGTCGTCGTCGTCGTCGTCGACGTCTTTGGCCCTCGATTTGGTCGTCTTAACGAGCTTGTTGCCTGGATTCTGCTGCTGCTGCCGTTGCTTTTGGGCTGGACTGGGCGAATGGCTATTGGTCTACAGGTTTGGACGACGCCACCGCGCCCAATTTACAGTTAGTTTAAATTAATTAAATGAAATGCACTTAATTAGAAGGCAATTTCCAATGGCATTACCCACAGACATCCGAACGCTATTCGCATTTTGAATCGTATTTGGAATTGCACTTGGATTTGATTTGCTTTTGGTTTTGGTTTTGGATTTGGTTGTGAGGTTTCGGTTTTGTTTCTGGAGCCCAGCAAGTGCATGACTTTTGCTGCCCAACCTAAAAATGAAATCAGGCCACGCCACGGCGCGGCGGCCGCAGCCAGAGACGCCCAGAGAGACAGCAACAAATTTGCGCTGCTGCAGTATCCGGACAAGCGCAATCGATCGCACGTCAAAAACTGGGGCCAACATCAGAGAAATATGGTTTTTCATTTAAGCCAGGTCATGCCGCCCAGAAAGGTGACCGAACCGAAGCTGAAGCCGACGTCGCCGCCGCCGCTGCCGCCGCCAAAATGAAAACGAAAACGAAATCAAAAAGCGCCATTTGTAAGGGCATCAAGCATTTTGACCAGGCCATCAACAGTCCGAGGTGCACGGCTTGGTTCATGGCTCGATCGTGGTGGGGCTGGCAGACAATTTGCTTGTACGGGTTTTATTGTTTTCCGACGCGCAAAGATCAAAACAAAAATACCAAAAAATAAAACGAAAAACAAAAAAAATTACATGAACCAAAATTTACAATAAATAATAACAACAAAAAGCGTGGAGAAAAAGATGCGCCACACCCGCGACGCAGATCAAAATGAAACTACAAATGGACAGCCAGAAATTAAAGCCATTGTCTGGCGCATTGGGTCAAGTGCTGACAGCCAACAGCAACAATATCTATGAGGATGGCGCGTGGCTCGTGCAGCATTTCGATGACTTATGATTTAACGTTGCTCACTCGGGTGGGTCCAGCTGATTTATACCTCACTTTTTTCGGGCTATTAAAGTTCTTAAAAACGAATATTTCTTTGGAAATTTATATAAAATATTTAATCCCATAATTTAAGCATTCTAAAACTCTGCTCCAACTCTGATTTCACTCTGCCTCTAACAATGCAAAATGCCCTGGCAAAATGAGCTAATTTAATGAGCAGCAACCGGCGAAAAGCAAGCCGCAGCATTGCCCTAGCCAACGCCTACGAAATGGGTGAAAGTTGGTCCAAAAACGTGCGCTCATTTTGACACCCCAAAAAAAAAAAGTAAAGTGCACTCTCGCATTCGCATTCGCACTTGGGTTGTGCTACAAATGGCGTCCGAAAATCGTTTTCAATTAAAGCCGAAACGTGCTGAAAATCAAATTAAATGCTACAAAGCGAGCGCTAAAAATTTTTTGATTATTTGTACAACTCAAATTAGAAGGAAAGTCGCCAATGCCAGTCGCAATGCAAGTAATCAACCTCATCATCACCTTTTGTGGCTTTAGCCACGGCGTGGCTGGCGTGCTGCCAAAGTAGGTTGACCAGCAGCGCACAGTGACCAGCTGTCCCGGTGGCAGGCTGGCTAGCTAGCTAGTTGTTGCTGACCCACAGCCACATCAACCACGACGGCAACAACAGCAACAAGCACAGGAGGCACATTCGGCTGCATTTGGTCGGCGTTGGATGCCAGCGAGATGAAAGCACGCCGAGTTGTTTAGAAGTAAGTGCTCTCTGTTGGTGACTGAGTGCCAAAGTAATTAGTCTACTGGCGAAAAAATTTGGGCAGGCTTGCAGTTCCGCATAGCTGCTTATTAGGCCTAAATGCCTAACATGAGCCGAACAAAGCGACTTAATTGATTAACATTCAAAATGTTTTGGCTCTCAGCTCAGCTCGCATCGGATCAGCTTGGATCTCGGCTGAGAAATGTTAAACGATTTTCAAAATGCACTTGAACATGCTACATCATCTTGCCAGCCGCGTTTGCCGCTTCATCAAAGCGAATCAAAGTAAATAACAAATACATAAGTTGGTCTAAAAATAAATCAAGCCAAATGGTCGGTTATCGTTGTTGTTGATGTCGACGCCATCAATCAGATTTGTAGATGACGATGGAGGAGCATGGATGATGGTGATAGAGAAGCAAATGAAGCTCTGGGCCAAAGGCGTTTTAGAGTTTCACCATATGTAGTTGGCTAAAAATAAACAAACAGTCAAGTGAATAAGCCACAAAAACAGCTGGCGTCCAAAATTGTAGTCAATTATAGAAAACGAGATTGGCTTCATAGAGCATGAATTGTGAGCAGACTGAGTATACCACGTAATTGAATGAAACTCTTCTTGCTCTCTCACTGTGACTGGGTTAAGGCTGTGGCGAATGTAATTAAATGCCACACGAGCATTAAGTGTGCCCCACCAGTTCAGTCCCCGACTCCGGTTGCATCGAACTTTAATTGAACACCTCAAAATGATGCGCACGTAATGCAGATTTACAATGGCAATGAGCCAGCAGCAGCAACAGCAACAACAACACCAACACCAACAACAACGGCAGCAACAAGACAATGGCAGTCCTGGCCCATGTTCGCTGTGTCCTCCTCATGGCATCCTTGTCGAACTTAATGAGGGCAGTTGCAGTCGCAACGCCGCATGCAATGCACGATACGTAAGACGCAGGGCTTAACACGCCCCACACAAAAGGGGGGGCCCGAAGTTTGCACAAGAAATTAAAGTCGAAACGATGCGAACAGCTGAAGAAATACCCATAAAGGCGAAATCAAGTCCCATGTCCATGTATCAGTTGGGCATCTACTTGCCCTTAAGTAAAGTACAGTATCTTGTTGCAACTTCATTTCGTGGCATGGCCCCAAATATTTTCACTTCGTTTCGGTTTGCTTTGGCGACCACAACATAAGTAACAACAACAACAGCAATAACAACAACAACATGCATCTTGCATATTTTGGTTTCGGCCTTGTTGCCGCACATCGCACATCGCAGACCGCATCGAGCTCAGGCCTGGAGTCGGGATCGCATCGGGCCGGGCCGGGGCCGGGCCACTTCGGACAGGCTGAAATTATTTTCTCTCCCTCGTGTATGTTTCGCTTACGTTTTCTGGTTTGGGTGTTTTTATGTTCTTATAATGCGACTTATCAGATTTTTGCCAAGCTGACAATGGCCGAAAAGTGCCCGGCCCAGGCCGGTGGCAACGCTCGCGAAGGTTATCGCCAAGGAGTAGGGAGCAGGGGGCAAAACCACGCAGGCTCTGTTGCGGTTTTAATGCGTGCGCCGCTGCTGCGGCCGCCGCGTGTTGTATTAAATTTTGTTTTCCCTTTTGCAGTTCATCCAAAAAATTCCTTCAGCTCTCTCGCCCTGCGCTCGCCACGCGCCTTTAGATTTTTATACCGTTCGACCATTAAAAATGCTCAAAAATGGTATACTAAGTTTGTGCAAATGTAACAGGCAAAAGAAGGCGTGGCAGACTCCACAAAGTGTATATATTTTTACTCAGGATCACTAACCGAGTCGATTAAGCCATGTCCGTCTGTCTGTCCGTCTGCCTGTTTGAACGTCTAGATCTCAGCTATTTCAAACGCTAGAGATACCAAATTTGGTATGAAGGTGTATAAACATCACAAGCTCCTGGAGTTAATTTTAAATTTGAGGTGCCACGCCCACAGCCTCTGAAAATTAATTAACACATTTTTGAGTTAGCTTTGTGATGAAAGTGTGAGAGTTTTAACGTTTTGCTTTAACACATATATAGATTTTTTCTATATGCAAATATATGCCAAATTGCAAGCCGATCGGATCATATAAAAGTTTGATAATTTCTTTCGAAACTGGGCGAAAGGTATCTAACTGTCGGCTGCGCTCGACTGTAGCTTTCCTTACTTGTTTATTTTGGTATTCTCTTTTTTTAACGTGATCGTTTTTGATGATTTTCAATAAATTTAAATTGAAAATAAAAATAAAATAAAAATTTATGTTATTATTATGTTGACGCCGCATGAACGCATGCCCCAAGAAGAGATGCGAGAATGCGATAGCGACAGTAGAGGCTGAAACACAACAAAAACGAAATATAAATTATTACAATTCAATTAAGATTAAAATATATTTTTAAGGCATACTTATATGTTATTACTTACTTTAATATCTTAAGTCGAAATTCGATTCTGTAGTGAATACTTAAAATTCTACAATTAATTGCGCTATTCGAGAAGTATTTGCTTAACTCTTTTCTTGCCCGATCGTGTGAGTATTCTGCCAACTTGTTGTTGTTGTGCTTGGAGTTGTCCTGCCTCAGTCCATTTTTCGGTGTCGGTGTTTTGCGCTTGTCAAATATTTGCAAATCGCTTTGACATCTGGTTCGACAACTTGTTATCGTACATGTGCGCCGCCCCCCTCCCTTCCATCGTTCTGCTCACCCGACTCACCCGACTCGCCCGGCTCGCACATATTTCGTTTTTAATAAATTGTAGCACAATTTGATATGGCAACGCCACGCCTGGCCCCCAGCTATGGCAACTGCAGCTTCAGTCTCTGCTTTGGCTACGACTGCGGCTGCTGCTTCAGGTTATTGCAGCTGTCATGAACGCAATGCAAAAAATGGCATAAAGTCTTTGATTAGGCGTGGAAAAATATTGTCGGAAAGCATTTTAATCGTTTTGATTAAAAGCCACCACGCCTAATTAGTTGAAAATTGTACGCCGGCAACCGGTCTGGCCTGCGAACTTATGCACGGATTCATAGAGTCCCGGCAACTGTGCAATTGTGTGGCAGCCTTTTGATTGGCCTGCCGAACCTTTCGTCAATGGTTGCACATGTGCGCGGGCAGCCAATTTAACAAATAATTCATAGAAACATAAATCGCGATAGCGCCACGGCTGCCACATCGTCATGCCTGTCTGAGCATTGTGACTTTGAATGCGACGCTGACTTCGGCTTCGACGTCGACGTCGTAGCCGACTCCCAGCCAGGCAGACTGGCAGTTGTTGCCACAAATTGTTGCCAATTGTTTGGCTAAACAAATACACAAAATCTTTCAGGCTCGGCACGCCCATTGTTGTAAATATTTTCGCGTTTTGTATTTTGTTCTAATTAATTTTTTGCAAACGGCTGCGCACTCGGCTGGCGTTCAACACATTTGGCGATAAGCATCGATCGGTTAATAGGCAAGTGAACAAACGACATTGGTAAATATGGGCGATTAGCAATGGGGTCTACGGCAGGAACACGTGCTCCACAGTTCGCCACAAGAATTGTAGCCAATAGCATAAAGGAAGTCGTATTATTTTAAGCAACTAAAGCTCATATGTCTATATAGTTTTCATTTGCGCGCATCTTTACATGATTTTGCTGTTGAAATCATTGTGTGAGTTTATTTCCTGAACAAGATTTTCTAAAACTGTCCAAGCAGCCCTCGAAACTGTCGAAGCACACATAACAAAAACGTGCTAGTGCTCCAATGACTTGCGGAGCACAGCGACAGCGACAGCGACAGCAGCAGCAACAACAATTACAACAACTGCTTTTAAATTGAAAATGTTGATTGAACTCAAGTTCGTTGCCTAAGTCTTTCGTTCGACTACTTATTTAGCAAATGCAACAAACGACGCGCGCGACTTCCCCACGTCGCTGCCTCTTGGCTGCCTGCCATTTGTTGTTGTCGTTTTTTTTTTGTTTTTGCAGCGTGACACCAAACTGTTGTAGTAATTAATAATAGCAGCCAGCAACAACAAATTATGTTTTTAATAACTGTAAATTTGTAGTTGTAAAAATTTACGATTTAATTGCCGAGCGTTTGAATTTATTATAAGTGCTAAGTTATTTCATTATTTTCATATTTCGTGCTGCACGTTGCACCGTGAGTGTGCACTGTGTATCGATCGTGAGAGTATACATTAATCTGTGTGTGTGCACTGCTTGTGACCTTAACATGAGGCGGCAGACCACCTAAGCAGCCACCAAGCTAACCACAATGCAGCCTGCATTGACCTAGACCTCGCCTGAGCAAGCTGCCGTTTTCGCTTGGCTTGCCAAAAAACAAACGGTACTGCTAGATAATTGATTTTCAAAAGTCAAGAGCATTCACAACAAGATTGTCACCGTGCTTGGCATCTCGAAGCGAGCGCTGCACTTATCGCACTCAAAATCGGTTTGTGCCAATCGCCGCTTGCCGCTTTGCTGCTCCGCTGCAGTTTGGCTTCGATTTCAGCTATTTTTTTTTCTGTTGCAGCCTGCTCGTCGTCGTCGTCGTCGTCGTCACCGTTGCTATCGCCGTTTTGTTTAACTACAATTACTTATTTAATCATAATTTTGTTCGCGTTTCAACAATCATCAATCATCAAATGCATCATGCCGACAGCGGCCGACAGAATTCTGTGACTGGGCCAACTGTCAGGCTGACAGATTGGCCGCTTTCAGCTAGAGCAGCAAGCAGGAAACCGGAGAAGGAGATGGAGCTTGGCCCGGCCTGGTCAGGCCATGTGGAATGCGCTGCATGCCGCAGTCAGCGTTTTACTGCTCCAGCTGTTTAGCGCAAAAAAAAGTAGCGTCAGCGTCTGTGGCAGCGGCAGCGGCAGCAGAACGCCACAATTATCTAGTCAGCAGTCAGTCAGTCAATCGGCTCGTTGAACTTGCAACCGGCGCTCCAGCTGTAGCTGTAGCTGTAGCTGCGGCTGCAGTTGTGGCTTTGGTTGCGGCCGTATGAGCCGCTGCCGTCGCTGACTCCGCTGCGATCACACAAATCAATCGATCACGTTTTATAGTGCTGCAGCAGACTGGCTTGACGAAGAAGCAGAGGCAAAAAACGCCAGAAAAACTGAAGCGCAACTGAATGAACTTTCCAAATGGGCAGCGCGTTGCGCGTTGCAGCTCGCGAAATGCTGTCGGCGTCAACTGAGCAACTGAGCAACCGAACAGCTGCGCAGTCGGCGCAGCATCGGCTAGATGGATTGATTGATTGCCTGAAACAGTTAGCAGACATTGTCTGGCCGGGCTTATTGCTATTTATGATCTTGATCTATGGATCGAGGGCAAAAGCACATGCGGCGACGTCGTCGTCACCGTAGTCAAGCCGCAGCCAGTGCACATGCTGATAATCAGCACGAAGTCAATGCCGATGACGATGGCGATGTCGGTGCCAATGCCGAAGCTGAAGCTGAAACTGAAGCCGAAGCCGAAGCCGATGTGGAAGTTGCAACTGAAGCTGATAATGATGCCAGCGCTCTGGCCTTGATTGCGGCTCTGGTCGAGGTTGCTGTTGTTGTTGCTTTTGAGGGGTTTCAATCATGTTCAAGTGCAGCGCAGAGCAATCAACGCTCCGTACACGCTGCAGTTACCGCCTAGTTTTTGATTGAAAATATTTTGAAAATTGTTACAGAAAAACCTTAAAGGGTAACACTGCACACAGAGCTTGGCCCGAATACGGAGCACACAGGTTAAAGAGCTGCTTGGTGTTAAGTGCACGATAATCGATTCGATTCGTTGCAAACCTCGCTCGCAATTTCGGGGCTGAGCCAGCGCCAATTTTGGTGTTGGCGTTAAACGGCCAAGCGAAAATTGCCTATTTATGTGCTGCAGCAGCGGCAGTTGTTGCTGTTACTGTTGTTGTTGTTGCAATTGATTCGGTTATAGCGGACAGGAAACCATACATTTGCATGAGCATAAAAACAGCCCATTAAATGTTTTCAGAAAAAGAAAAATAAAACGTATAGAAAATCATAAATTAAAATGCATTACATCAGCTTGACAGTGCCAAGTGGGATCAGAGTTGTCAATGCACGCAAAAAATGACAAAAAAATCACAGCGACTGGTTAATATAATTCGCAAGTCTCCTTTTTTTTTGGCTGCGGTCTTTTAATTACGCATGTGCCAAAAAGCCGGCAATTTTAAAAAGAATTTTGGTTTTTGCGGCTTTACTTCAGTTTTTTTTTTTTCGCTCTCTGCTTCGCGGACGCAATCAATGAAAAGTCAATAAAAATCGCCAGCCAGACGTTCACACGATCAGTCGCATGCACACGAGCCAAAGAGTTATCATTACCATTCGACAGAGGTGCCGACCGAGCAGCAACAACAACAACAACAACAACAACAACGACGTGTTAAGTAGCATTTTATGAGATCATTTGAGTTGACGGTGACGTCGCACGGGGCAGCGGGCAGAAGAAGGAAGCGGCACCAGCTGCAGGTGCAGCTCAGATGCTGAGTAACCCGGCCAGTTAGCATGCTAATTACACGCCAGCAACATGTCGCCAAATAGCCACTGCCGGCTGCTGGCTGCCGGCTGCCGGCGCGTTGCAAATTGGTTCAGAGCGCATTTTTGGCGAACACGCATATCGAAAGACTTAGGCAACGAACTTACCTAAGAGTGTAACGGAAAAGGAAAATGCATAGGCAACTTCAATCTCCGATCGAGTGTTGCACAACCTTAATGAACTGCAAATTCATTCACCTAATTAATGAATGCAAAGTATTCGTTTTCACTTTATTTTAT